>OV121096.1:39014688-39499688 GCA_921293015.1 Phorcus lineatus
TTTTTAGACTTTCATGGAAAACTAGTATATGTCTCATATATGTCTTTTGGACATGAAAAGTTCAGATGTTTCTATTTCATATCACCACACATGACATTTAGGTTCGTATCAAAGGTAAATAATATGTTATGAAAATCACGGAGTGGCTCTTTAGGTCTCTGTGTGAAGTCTGTCGCCAGATATTCTTTTCTATTAAGTAGTAGTTTCTTTCAGTCAATAACTCTAAATAATTAATCTAAGTAAATAAATTCCATATAGTGTTAAACGGTGTCTCCAAAACGTTGCTAACACTATGTGTAATTCATGAGTAAACAACATGAACCTTACTTGCGTGTACTATAACCAACTTGATCATACACGTTAACATTTCATGAAGTCATCAGTTACACTATTGACTTGTACTATTACCAACTTGATCATACACGTTAACATTTCATGAAGTTACATCAGTTACACTATTGACTTGTACTATTACCAACTTGATCATACACGTTAACATTTCATGAAGTCATCAGTTACACTATTGACTTGTACTATTACCAACTTGATCATACACGTTAACATTTCATGAAGTCATCAGTTACACTATTGACTTGTACTATTACCAACTTGATCATACACGTTAACATTTCATGAAGTCATCAGTTACACTATTGACTTGTACTATTACCAACTTGATCATACACGTTAACATTTCATGAAGTCACCAGTTACACTATTGACTTGTACTATTACCAACTTGATCATACACGTTAACATTTCATGAAGTCACCAGTTACACTATTGACTTGTACTATTACCAACTTGATCATACACGTTAACATTTCATGAAGTCACCAGTTACACTATTGACTTGTACTATTACCAACTTGATCATACACGTTAACATTTCATGAAGTCACCAGTTACACTATTGACTTGTACTATTACCAACTTGATCATACACGTTAACATTTCATGAAGTCATCAGTTACACTATTGACTTGTACTATTACCAACTTGATCATACACGTTAACATTTCATGAAGTCACCAGTTACACTATTGACTTGTACTATTACCAACTTGATCATACACGTTAACATTTCATGAAGTCACCAGTTACACTATTGACTTGTACTATTACCAACTTGATCATACACGTTAACATTTCATGAAGTCACCAGTTACACTATTGACTTGTACTATTACCAACTTGTCATACACGTTAACATTTCATGAAGTCATCAGTTACACTATTCACTTGTAAGATTACCAAATTGAACTCAAACGTTGATACTTAATCAACTCATCAAATATACTACTGACGTGTATGAAATTGAAACAAACCAACGTTTTGTTAACGGGAAACAGGTGTTCCCGGTCAGGGATTAACCGAAGACAAAGGACGCACATCCGTTTTTTATTAGCTATGTGATTGTAATACATCTGTTCTTAAAGAGCCACTCCGTGATTTTCAGAACATATTATTTACCTTTGATACGTACCTAAATGTCATATGTGATGATATAAAATCAAAACATCTTAACTTTTCATGTTCAAAAGACATATATATGAAAAATACTGGTTTTACATGAAAATCTAAAAACAGCCTTGTAAATGCACAGAGGTCCAATATACATGGATACTGGTTATATAACCTAACAAACACTATCAACTCCTAACTGCCCTCCTGGCTGTTTTAGATAAGTCTCCACAATTACCTTTGACTATTTGACGTGCGCCACTGTCCGGTTTTCGATCATAATTGCTTCATATTGTCACTGTAAAAAATAATAAGATTTAATATATGTACGCCGCTAATGGCTGTAATATTGCCCAAGCGGCGTTAAACACCAACTCTTAATATATGACTTTTTGGTGACAGTCGATACAATACGCTATCAATTTACACCATTGATTAAGTTTGGCATACATGACTGCAACAACTCACGGAGTGGCTCTTTAAAAGACCAATGGATTGAAAATAAGATTTAAAGGCAAGAACAAATAACCTTCCACACCTCTTTTTTCCACTAATTCTTTCAATATATTGCATCTCATTGTAATAACAACTGTAAATTTTACCTCTATTCTGTCTGTGTTTATCAGTTCATTGACATGTTACATTTAAAAGCAGTAGCACATTTTTGACCATTTTATTTCTTCAAATTTACGCAAAAAAACATTATTTATAAATGCAAAATGGGTTATCTTAAGAGAGTCAAAACATATCATTACTCGACATGGCCATGCGTAACATGTATCAAGCAGAAAACCATTTGCGGCTATTTTTGTGTGAACACCTTTCACCACATGTTTTGTAGGGAAATGGATCAGCATAGCTTAACTAACATGGTGTGTTTGATTTAGAACTGTCCCTTTTGGTTAAAAACTTGTCTTGTAATTAGTACCAGTTATTTTCGTTTTTTTCATGAGATCAATTTATTCATCTTTATTTAAAAAAACGTGCTACTACCCCTTTCAATCTTTTACATCATGTCAAAAGTAGATTCGAGAGAATTGCTCTTTTGGATTTAAGTATACGATATATTCCACAAGTAGTAAAGCAAATATAATCATTCCAACATTATCTATATTTCCTAAAAGGTCAATGGATCTTTCAGGATTATGTGTTTCTTTAGAGATCTATCTCAGATAATTCATATTTCATAGGATAAATCAAAATGGTCAATACGGCAGTTAATTTGATAGATGCATTTACACAAATCAAAGTGTGTATGTTTCAATTTCCAAGGATTGTTCATGCTTATTATTCAAGTTTTCAAACAATGTCAAACACTTAAATGGAACAATTTGATTATACAGTGCTAACCTACATGAATAGTAATATATTTTGTATATAAAGGTTGATTAAATTCACAATCCCTTTTAACTTCAGATCATTTTTAACTTGTAAATTGTAACGTATAGTCTGTCATCATCCTAAATACGTGGCTCTTAACTGTTCTTTTTTTTTACAAAACTTGTTTGTGTGTTTGTATTTCTAAGTTGGTGAAATTTTGTCAGTCTATCTGAGTTCAGCTCCATGACTGTGTTCAAAATAGGAGTCTTCATTCAGCCATTTTAGAATTTACGAATACACAAATGACACAACAAGACCAAGAGATGACATTTGATTATTTAAAGGCAGTAGTGCACACAAATATTTCGTAATACGACGAATGCACATGCACTAGCTAAGCATCTTATGAATGTTTATTTGACCAACATGTGGTTTTATATAACGACATATGTTCAATAATATCTTCGGCACGCCACAGAGAGCGATAGCCTGTTAACCCATTGGGGTCTACCCCGAGTGTGTTCGAATCCCATCCGCGTCGACAGAACTTTTGCATGTCCTATATAAAACTACCCTTTAAATGAAGAGATGGGTTCCCCATTACACATTCCGCAGGGTGTTGGTAATTTTTGTTTGTGTCTCCCAATCCAATGAAAGAAATACGATGATCATATACAGTTTTTAAGTCAGTATTTCAGACATCCCATATTTTATTTGATATGGAGACGGTATTTACCTCACTCGCAATACAAGGAGAGGGTGTTTTAACTTGGTCAACTTGTAATACAAATCTTTGCGAATAAAATATGACATTTGGTTTTGAAGGTCTAACTCTCAAAAACTTAAATTTGATAGTTATATTTGAGCATCAACAGTTTACATTAGAGCTGGTGTTAAATTTACAACGATATCTTATTATATATGAATAATAATTGAAAAAGAGCTTTTCTTAATATTAAAAGTGTGCTGAAAACGAATACCTCGATATCGCGATATCTATAATTATCGATTTTTTTTCACAAGTTCATTACCTCCACACAATCTTTCTTTGAGAGACAAGGGCCAATCTCTTTGAAATATAGCGACATTGCTTTTTCAAGATTAAGGAGGAAATCGTTTGTTTTAGTACGATATTTCTTTGACGATGAACTTTTTGTGTCTGTCCAATGACGATGTTTTGCGGAACATTTATTACTAGTTACTAGCAAACGTAATAACAGCATAATTCAACAATGGCAAATCTAATGAAAGTACCATTGGTGTACAATATTTGAAAATGTCCATTGTGCAATGTGATTTGACATTTCGGTTTCAGAATTAGATAGGAAGATTGCCTGGAATTGATGAAACCGCTTTACGTCTAGACTGTTTGATATTTGCTCTGACAATCAATAAGTAGCTGAAACTTGCATTGCAGTGCCAAAAGCACTTGTGAGAATGCAATCATCGGGGTCTTACCTGAGCGTAAGATTACTCCTTACCTTGGCGGCGTCTT
Organism: Phorcus lineatus; assembly: GCA_921293015.1. NCBI lineage: Eukaryota > Metazoa > Mollusca > Gastropoda > Trochida > Trochidae > Phorcus > Phorcus lineatus. The sequence goes on from OV121096.1 coordinate 39,018,968, forward strand.
TCATCTCAACAGGTAAGATTATAAAGAATAAATTAGTTGTTTTTAACATTTTCGTCTTTATCTTGTACAATCAATCATAATCTAATTGTGTGAGATGAAAATATTGAGAAACAATTTAAAAAATCAATCTACGACTTTGCATTAAAAGTGAATTATACTATGTATGTTTTTTGTTTTTTTTATTCGTACATGTTTTCAATGATTTAAGTTCTTAGAATATACCGTTGATTTCTCAATTTACATAGATTTGAAAAACACGGTTTTCAAGCAGGTTGCGATTTTAAAGGGATTTTTTTCTGTTAAACTTAAACATTGCAAAATCTCCTGTTAATAATGTGTATTCCAGCATAATAAACTGAATCTTTAAAATGAAAAAAAATATGACATGAAAAATATCTTTTCATTAAAACGCTGGCTGTCAAACCCCTAAGATACATATTCTAGTCACAGACTTATCACCAAATGGAATATATTTATTGAGAGGAGTTTTGAGAAAACTGTCGTTGATTTCTCAAGATTTTGGAAAAGTTATGTTGTCGGCACAATATGTCATATCCGATTTTATGGAATTTTAAAACAAACTGCCAAATCAATTTGTGTCAATCTTGATTGATGTATATAATTCGGTTTGAAGTTAATTCAACGATATCCTGAGATGAAAGTCAGAATTGTAAATCATCGAGAAAGTGTCAACTGATATATATGTTTGTAGTGTACAACCGGCGTTTTATTTTCCGTACCCAAACCCCAACACACAATCCTTGACATATTCGTTTTGTTTGTAGAATTTTAACTCCTCCTTGTCTATCGCCGCCGACGACCCGGGTTCGAATCCCGGTGGAGACACCAAACATTTGTGACCTGGGTCTCATACCGCGTTGTGTCCTTGGGCAAGGCACTTCATCCACTTTGCACTCAGTCAACCCAGCTGTATAAATGGGTACCTGAATAAGGGAAGTACGGAAGCGCTAAGTAGCTGCTGTAGTACAATTCCTTCAGGGTAATAATGTACCGCCAGTGAGCAGTGCCTCGCACTTGATATTAGGCGTTAAAATGTATATTATTATTATTATTATTATCGTGTCCAATGTCATCGCCTTCGGTCTTGTAATTAACAATCAGAAGAAAATCAATCTCATTGAAATCAGTTCAATCAGAAGAAAATGAACAAAGTCGTGATTGAGAAAGGAAAAGTTTAAATGCATATTATAGAAGCTGATTTCTGTTTTTCGCGTCTTCGCTATATTGCTTATCAACTTATTGGGCGAAATGGGACGAAGTGATGCGAAATAACAAAGATACGAAGCACTTTCGTTTTGCTATTTCGCATTGCGTCTTCGCTATTTTGCTTCGCGTTTTCGCCCGTTTTTATCCTACTGTTTTTGACTAAAGTGGTATGTTGTAAAATGATAGGGTCTCGTAACAATTTCGGTCATGTGAAAGTCAAAAATAATTGGCAATTTATAAGCATTTAAGTAAGCATACTGATGAACATAATAGACTTTACATTATACAAAAGCTTCATGAATGTATAATTGGACTTGAAAGTCAGTGCAATTAACCTGAAAATAGTATCCTTAAAGCATGAACGATTCGACTGAGTAAAATATTACGGGCAGATTAAACTTAAATGATCTTTCCGAAAACAAATGTTGATAAGATTTGCAGGACAAAAATCGTGTAAGACATGAAATAATTATATGTCAATATATATCGTGTCGTCATCAAAACCTCGCATTTTAGTTTGGTGAAAGTGATTGCATATTATATACAACTTTTTTTTAAAAGACTCAGAAATAAAAGGAATAAAAGTTATCAAAATTATCAAGATAACACGTATAACTTCAACAAGGAATTTTATGGATAATCAACTTCTTTATTGTACTGGTAGCGACGTTTCGGTATAGATTCTTATACCGTTTTCAAGCAATTGGTGATATGGTAAGATGCAGCATTTTTATACACAAGTTGCATATGGATGGATGGAAAAACAAGGAAACAATGATAATAAGGTAACCATGATAATAAGGTAACAATGACAATAAGGTAACAATGATAAGGGGATGAGGTAACAATGAAAGGATAAATGAAACCATGATAAGATGTGTGGGATTACCTATAAATCAGAGGGGATTTAATTAGGCTAAGGAACAAAGAGGGAGGGGGATGAGTGAAGCCAGGGTAAGTACAATAGTACAATAAAGAAGTTGATTATCCATAAAATTCCTTGTTGTCCTTATACCGACAACTTCTAGAATGCCACTCAGACAACGTATAACTTCGTTATGCAGGACATATCTTTATGATGTAAAGCGTTACTGACAAAACATTGTTATATGTTTTACACGTATATCGATCACAGTATAATAATGGTTTTATTGCACTTCAATTTATCTTCTGTTTGCTTCTATTACATTGTCTGAATAATCGAATGATGATTAATCACTTTTATCACATGATTGATTGCGAAATACTCTCTTCGATCGGTTAAATAAAACGTCTATCTGGCTTCAATGTTATGACGTCACTTAAAATTCTGATAGCATCTCTCCCGAGGTCCTAATAAACAGCTGAAAACCGCCAAGTAATATAATTAATCGAATATCTGCTTTCTCTTAACAAATACCGTGTTCATCTCATCTCATGTGACAGAAACGTTGTTGCGCCGCTCGTGACAAAATTTCTTTAATATTATTATATTACTTACTATTTTGTTGTATAAAACTGTCAAGGAAATACAGATGTCCTCCCTATTACTAGGTCTATAATTTCTTCAAATGTTCAATCGTTAAGTGAATCGAAATTTGCTATTACACAATTCATGTGTAAAGAGCTCTTTTTTTCGAATGAAAATATTACATTTATTCCTTATCTCGAACCTGTTCCTTGAATTAGATTGACATATCTCATTTAGGGAAATAAAAAATGATGAATTACATAAATGAGGAAAAACATAAAATATATTTACCACTTTATGAATAAAATCAATTGATTGTAAGTCGTAGGTAAATGTTCTACTATCATACATGTAAGAATGTCAACATAAACACATGATTCCAAATCAAAAGTTAGGTTTTTATGTTAAGCTCACCATGCCTACAAGACCAGACTAGCTTTAGGACATGGCGGTTGTCCGTAAACTTATCGCATTTAAAGTTCTTATCGAGAATTACTGTACCCTGAACTGCTGAAATAATGTGGTGTGCCTTGCAACTAAAAGATCGCAGTTGGAACATGTTGTACTGCCATTGCAAGCCTTACACAACCGTAGCGCTGACGAATGACGAATTTGCAACTAAAAGATCGCAGGTGGAACATGTTGTACTGCCATTGCAAGCCTTACACAGCCGTAGCGCTGACGAATGACGAATTTGCAACTAAAAGATCGCAGTTGGAACATGTTGTACTGCCATTGCAATTTCGTTTCCATAAACAATTACACAAGGACTCTAAAAACCTTCAGACCACTTGCTATCCAAAAACATAAGACATAGGAACCTTTGATTTTTGAAGAGTATTTCTTATTTTGATTTAAACATATCTTGTTAGTGAAACGGATTAGGCACGAGGTATCCGACTAAATCAGCCCTGTGAATAATAAGATTCAGGTAATAGAGAGAGAATTGTGGTAAAGGGTCACATCTGATCAAATCTTTGTTTTCTGAATATACACATGTACATATTTGAATTTGATACGTTTTCACAACAGATTGAGCATTTTCATGTTATGATTAAACTAACACCTCGGGAAACTCGCCCTGCAATTGAATTTTATTATCTTATTTAATGATTCTTATCAACTTGAAACTATTTACAGACAAAAATATAAAGACATGAATTTTCGTATGAACAGTTTGGGTCGTTGACTAAACCTACTCGAAAATTATATCTTAGTTGACTACACACATGTGTAAGTTTATGAGCAAAATATTTAATACCCTGTTTCCTACTGGAAATATTCTGGCGCTCCATCTGATGTGTTTTGAAGGTTACCTTTGTTTGAGAAATGGAGGGACTATTTCTTATTTAAAGGGACAAACAGTATGTTATTGGAATAAATGTGTCAAACTTTATTAATGATGTTAATCTTTCGGTAAGTTGTGATTGTTTCTGAAAATCACTATCTTAGAGCTTATCAGTTCAGTATAGAAACATTTACAGGATTAAGTTGCAGTTTGTGATCGAAATCCGAACAGTGGCGAGCGCCAACGACTCAAAAGGAATTTTGGAAACTTGTCTAAAGCAGGCCGGAGACAGATAGTGGTAGGTAGTGATGGTAGGTCATTTAACTAATGTTCAAGTAAACTGGTCGCAGAATTTCGACTTCTTAACATCTTTATGGATGTTTTGAAAACAGGAAATTATTTTAATTTGGGTAATTTAGAGATAAAGATGCAAGTTTCGGGAGGATATTTGAACTTATTCAGGGCAGATAGTGTTTTGGCTCTTATTTAAACCATCTAATTAATTACTTTAAAGCGGGATAAAATTGCATTGTCGAATTGCCGGTGAAAAGATTCGTTAGATTCCTTAATTCTGGACAGGGAAGTTGAAGATTTTCGGAGTTTAAAGGTTATAAATGTTTCTCCCCCTTTTGCAGTCAATCAATCATACGGATAGTCTGGAGCTTTGTTATTGAAGATTTTAAAAAGCAATCACATACTTCTTTTACAAATACGCCCCTTTAACGATTCCGACCTAGTTCATAATACAAAATTTTAGACACATACGTTTGGAACTCCCATAACTATTTTTGCAGCTTCTATTTGCTGATTTATGATGTAGTTCAATTCCATATTTCGTATGCCTTTTTAAAGCGTGGCCTAATATTCATTTCATAAATCTTATGTAACTTTCTATTCTGAAGATACTTTAATTTCCGTAGGGAACAAATCATTCTAGCAGTGACCTTCAATGTATTGTTGACGAGCCCTTTTGTAGTTAAATGAGAATGCTTATCAAAGATGTTTGGTATTTTTAACTTGCCTTATAAACTTATTGTGAAATTATAATTCACTATAATTAATTTCCTTTTTCAAACAAACTTTTTTCCCGAAATATACGAAATAAGCCTATAAGTATGTAAGTATTTACTTTTGAGCAGTATTTGAACAAATGTGGTATAATCTCAGATCAAGGGAGTAACAGAGACGAGAAATATTTAATGGCCAATCATCTCGACTGACAATCTAATACTTCAAAAACACTTATTTTCAAAATTGTTTACATACTAAAACTACATGGGAATTTCAATTATTTGCAAGCACAAAGAAAACATATATTTACCTTTCAAATCTTTATTTACACATAAAACCAGTTGCATTATTCGGGGTTCGTTTTTTTGCTCCTTTCAATGAGACAAATATTAGAAATACGTCTGAATTAGAAATAGTGGGGATGTCATTATGTTTAAACGTGCAAGAACTTCTGAGGTGTGATAGGTTTACTTTATGCTTATCATTCTATCAGCATCTTATTTTGAGAAACATTTTTTTACAAAATTATACACTCGCTTTCGTATTAACTTAAACTGACATAGGTTGTTTTCAGTGAAATGTGGTTGGCGTTGATATCAATGGTTAAAGTATTAAATTTCTGACTTCACTTGACTTCATTGTCACTGAAATTCATTTCATAATTTGAAAGTATGACATTCTTTTTGTTTTCATTGATAAAAGAGCAAATGTCTATATGATATCCAAAAGCCGAAATATTTCATTTCTTAGTTATAAAACCTATTCAAAACTACCAACGTGTTGTGGATTTTAAGAAAATTTCCGAAAATTAGGCACAAATTGAAAATGAATTGATTAACATTGTCCGGTTTTCAATTGAACTAGTGACTTAAGGCATTTAGTGACCTTATACTAAACCAAAACGAATCTAAGCGGTAATTGTAGCAACAATTAGTGATATTTGATTAGCAATAACACCATTGAAAACGTTTTACCAACTGACCCACAAGGATATCTAAAATCTTACGACTAACTACGTTTGTATAACTTGTGTTTTGAAATAGGACAAAAATCAACCTTATAGTTTCGTTAACTTAGCCACTAAAGAATATTGTTCATTGGAATGGTTTTTATGATAATGAAAAGTGAATTTGATTGAATTGAAACACGTGATAGATTATGTTTCTAAAGATTCATTTTGTAGGTTTTTTGGCGTCACATTTCTCAAATCTTATAAATACCATTTAGTTTGTTGCTGATTTTTTAAATCTTCATATCAGTTCAATATAGAGGCAATATTTAGCTTCAAGCCGAGAATATTTGATATTTACGCGAGTTACGTGACTTGATTTGAACTCAAATCAGCATATATGGTACTTAAACATTTATATGTAATGAAGCCAAATAAACTAATATTATGATTCCCAATGTCCACACTATAAGAGTTCTTAGTGCTGTCACTCTCAGAAAACAAACGCCACTGTATTGGTGAAACACTATGAAGAGACTACCGATCTCTAAGCAAATAATGGACCTCATGAATTCAGTTATCATTCTCATGAACTGAAAACAAAGCGCATATTGAATATTTTATTTCAAAGCTCATTTAACAATAGTGCCCAATTTTGGAGATTTTACGTTATATTTACCGAACATGTCTTATCTCTTTATGTTCCTGTCGGTGTAGAAATGAACTCGCCTGTCAATAGTCTTGCTTTACCATCCGCTATTTCATAACGTCGAAGAGCGAGTACTCATTGGTTATCAATGATAAATAATTGGTTATCAAATTGTTCCATTCAATCACAGAGTGTCTTGGGTGTTTGAACAAGTAATAACCAGAGAGTGGATTCTTAATATGTTTTTTTTTCTGTTTGAAGAGAATGTTTACCAAATACAATAAAATAACCCTACTTCATTGACACATCAAGCGCTTCCTCCTCTTCTGGTTGGGATAGACCTCACCTTCAGTGATTATTTATTTCATGCCTCAATCTTGTGAAAAATGGTGAGAATATTTTGAAAAAACATTGAGTGTTGAGCAATAGAAAACATAAATTGATTCAGAATTGCACGTTTAACAATATGGAAAGGTAGGTTGCTAAGTACTTGAATAGATTAACAGTGCGTGGTTCATCCTGTTTTTGTTGATCATTTAATATTTGTTTTACATTTAGATCATATCAAATCATACTCCTTTATCATTATTTCAAAACTTGTGATAATAATTCTCAAGCCCATTGACAGATCGAAAGGATAGTAGGCCTCATTAACGCACCATTTCAAGGAGAGATACAAAAATAGAAAATGTTGAGAGTCATTATTCTCATAAATGGTAAAGGTATACAAGAAAAGTGTAATATGTGGACTTAAATTCAGTAAATAAATTAATTTTCACCTTGACACAAATTCTTTGGTCATAACGTATCATTTCAATAGTTGTACTTGTAACACCGATAGGGATATCCTGTATCCACCCGAGTCCCTGCACCTGTACAATATACAAGAATGTTTAGGGCATGGTTCAGTTGAATTATAGGCAATATAATGTGTAATGTGTTTGTACTTACACATTACTATGTACTCTAGCATACCCTTTTTGCTCTTGTTAGAGTAATGATGAAATAGAGTAAAACTGCTATACAGCAGAAAGCAGTGGTTTCACCTAACTAATTTGCTTTAAAATTCTTTTGACTAGTTTTGTAATGTTATCGAGCTGTGAACAAATAACTCAACTTCCTTAAATAGAACACCGCTTTGATACTACACAATGGTTTGTTACAAATCTATGTTATTAATTTATGTAAATTTATTGCAAAGGAGTTTCAGTAGACCATGCCGGCATATGTTACTGGATGTCCGATGAAACTGACAGTGTCACCTTTGCCGCTGCAAAACAGAAGTGTTTGGATCGAAGCAGTAAGATGGTGCAGCTGACGTCACAAGAGGTGTTCGATGTCGTCACCAGCTCACTGAATGCCGATCTACAGTACTGGGTTGGACTGACAGTAAGGACCAATGCAACGTCACACGTAGCAGGTGCAGCAAAGCCTCCGAAGATGTCTATATCATACAGGAACTGCAGTCTCTTGTTTAACTCGTGATCATCCCTAATCCATCCTTTCAAACACCATCAACTAAGATTTTATTTTCAATGTCAAGTTTTGCTCAGAATGAGTTATTAACGACTTACCATTGACAAAAATATATTTAGCAACATCCAGTACTTCTGAATAAAATAACACAATTCAGTTTGGCATAAGTGACCCAAACAACTCACAGAGTGGCTCTTTAAAGGGACAGATGCACAAATTTCTGATAACAAATCTCATAACAATTATTAAGCGAAAACTACTGGCAGCCATTTTTGTGTTAACACCTTTAAATTATTTGAGGTAAGGAAATGTTAACCGACCATGGTACATCCTTTTAAAACTGCTTTTTTTATTACAAAACATTGTCTTGCAATTGAAAATATTTTATGTGTTTTCGACAGAGAACTTAAACGCACTAGTGCACACCAATATTTCTTTAACACAACGAATGCACAGATACTGCATATCTCTCGATATTATTCAAGAACCTCACTCAAATAATCTACCTCGTAAGTTATTTAACGAATATTTACGTATTCAGGTAGTAACGTTGATTTTTAAAGACCGGAAGTATTTAATGTTACGTTACAATAAATCCGCATGAACTACGATATCGGAAATATTAAGATTTTGCTTATAACCAAAAAAGCGGAAACGGCAGCCGCCTTTGTCAATCTAATAGCAATGCTAATGATGTGTTACTAAGTCGGTTTATTTACAACATTGCTTTCATGAAACATAATCCATTATTTGTTCTCAGTTCAGAGTTTAGGTAAATTCAACAGCTGCACATAATAAGTGTTCAGCCGCTTTCAACTGTCAATGATTTATCCGTTTTGTGCACAGCTAACCTTAGATTTGTTATATGTCCAAGCCGACAGCGGCTGTCTAAATTTTTTCATTGTTGATTGCAGGTCAATTGTAAAGAATTTTAAGTATTTCATTGCATCGATAGAAAGCTTAAGTGATTGCATAAGTCCTCTTAAACCTTAAAATAGCCAATTTAAACCGTAAAAGCGTGCACTAGTGCCTTTAATTTAGCTTCAATCAACATTCCACTGTCCCTTTAAAGACATGTATCAAAAAGTAAAATGTAAACTGGTTTAGACCTAGGCTCCTCGGAGTTGTCATCGGTTTGTTCAGGAAATGCTGAAACATTCCGAATAACCCACTTTCGGCTAAATATTATCCAGGCTTGTTATTTATTGGAGAAGAAATTTACGCTGCCATTTAGAAAAAATACTGTATTTATATTTTTTGTTTTCATCATTTCATTTTAGAGTATTACTGGGATGACAACTCGAAGCCTTCATACAATCAGTGGTCAGAAGAAGAACCCAACCTATCAGGGGACTGTGTGAGACTAAGTAGACATGCATCTGTCAGGTCCTCTGAGCACCTACTGGCTGACAACAGCTGCTTCTCTTTCTACAACTTCATCTGTGAAAAAGAAATGAATATCGGTAAGATGCGATGGTTCTAAATGCCAAATTAGGCCTATTAATCAAAGTAAAAAAAAATTTTTGAAATTTTAATGGAAATTATTTATTGGAAAACATGTACATGTGTGGAATAACATACTGTGGTGGCTTTTAAGATATTGCGGCGATATGTGATCTAGATGTTGACATGCCATTAGACTTACATTGCGGTACAAATCAGTTCATTAAATATTTGGAGTAATACATTTAACACTAAAGTTAATCAGCTGTATTAATATTTTTTAAGTAAATTTTTTTATATTTTGATTCACCCCCCACTCGTTTAATAAAATGATGTTACGAGGGGTCATGTTAAGTATTTTCAATTAACACGAAATTTCTGAAGTTAGTGTTCAAGGTTGTTGGATCGTTAGCTGTATGCGTCACTTCATGCATACGTCATGACGTTTAAGAATCTCGACTCTTGATAACTCGTTTAAATGATTATTTCTTATTGTAAATATATATTATACAGAGATTCACACCAGCGTACAACACACCGGACACTGTTAATGAGTCTGTTTTGTTTTAATAGGTGACTACATGTTTGGAAACGGTCAGCAAAAAGTGATCAATGGAAGTAATTATTGTCCGATGACGTCATATCCGGCAGCTTCAAGACTTGCTTGCAGTGGGTCATGCGCTCAATCCCTCGCATGTAAAAACTTTCACTTTGATACGTCATCAAAATCGTGTACACTGTACTCTTACTCTTACACCTGTGACGTCACAATGCCTGATACTATTGCCGTGACAACAATGAATCGTCTGTGTGTATAATTTGATTATGTTGATTTTGGCTTCACTTTTAGAATGAATGAAGTATTTAAACAATAAAAATTTCTAGGTCAGTCTTCAAATTGGAAAATTACCAATGTATTTTGAGCATCTCCCTTGAACAACAGTCCACGAATAAACGTTTAATAATCATTTGTTATTTTATATATATATATGAATTGACATCGAGTTATCCAGCATTCAAATGATAGGGGCACGGTAAGGTAATGTGAAGTAGAATTTACAAGGACATGGATTTTGAACAGCTTGCTTAAGTGAAAGACATTAAATATTGGCATCTCTTCACTGGTCAACAACATCATAAATCATTACGCGACATCTGCGAGGAGTAGAATAAAATGTGACATCTGCCACACAATCGTTAGTTCAATCCAGAAATAAACGGAATCATCTGGGCAAGTTGTCAATGCATCAGTTGGTTCACTACCGCACGTTGCTCATGTTTTAGCTTATAGTAGCATTTCATTGATTTTCAGATTGTGTCATATTTACATGAGGGCAGCGGTCAAATTGAAGTCTGAGGAATGTTTGAGGTGAAATCTGAAATATGACAGTATTCAAAATGCTTACGTTAATGTTTGGCCGTTTCCATGGACACACAACTTAAAGTTTGTTTACCGGCCAGAACTCTAAAATCATGAGGCCGAATTCATTAAAACTTGCTATATTTGACAATTTCATGTGTAGTCTTGCCTCTTTGGAGCTATCAACTTCTTTCTACCTTTAGTTTTCATCGCTCCAATGGAGACTTTAGAATATTGATTCTATATTTTTATTTTAAAAATCTGTAAGACCAAGATCATTGAAAATTGGAATGCTGAACATTAATTAAGGTTAGTCCTTTTGCTTTTTTTTTTAGTTATTCAGAATTTAATATGTATGGTTGTGTTCACATAGGAAACACAAGTTACAGTAATGTTTCAAGGGTAGAATCTTAAACCTTGCTCCTGAAGATTTCAACTATTATCTTCTGTTGGATACATTACCGACGATCTGTGTAGGTTATTCATTAATTACAATATGAGTTTTGAAGGGTTAATTAAATAGAGCTTCAAAACTTTTTAAAACTTATCTCTCACTTAAGCCATATGGTTGATTCGGATCACGAGTTACCAAGAAGGAGATATTCGCATTGGCTACATCTTGATCTGGCTAGGTTATTGGACTACTGCATATACTGAAATACCGAGTTAAAAACTGATATTGACAACATTCATAACTAAAGAGGACTGTCTCCTTCAATAGCCGAAATGATCATGAACATTGGTGAGAAACATCTTCACATTATCAGAAATCAGAACATCTTGCTTTTATATTCTTGAGCTTCATTATTTAAAAAATTAAGTTTAATCTCAGAGTATCACTTTGTCTCTTGTACCAAACACTTCAAGAACTTGTCGAAATATTCACTGTAAATTCACAGTAGTCTACGACTTCAGTATCTATACCAACCCTATCCCACGATAATAATCATCTATGGTGTAGAAGACTACCTCATGTGAGTGTCGAAATGGAGATTTTATGAATGCTTCAACAGACTTTAATTTTATTGCAATCGGTATCTTAGACTTCACCATCTGACATCGACATTTAATACATTTCTCTCGTTTACGTGAATAACCTTGATTCTTTTTTCTTTAAATAAGTTTTCTTTTTATAATTCTATAAAACTTGAACTTAAATGCCCTTTAAGCAAACAAGCATCACGTGAACTTGTATTGTTGAAAACAACGCTCCAGAAAACAGCCATTAGGAAAGCCTATATCGGAAAAAATCGTCTTTAAATTTCATTACAGTATCGCAGAATGATCTTCTGATAGTCAGCTTAGGTTTGAATTGTACACTACGACCTCTCTCTTGACAGAGAATTTCTCGACGCAAACGGAAACGGTTCTTGTAACATATGTTTTGAGAAGCTAGCAAGTCAAATTTTCTTGGTAGTTTTATTTGCTTGCTCAAATCAATGGCAAGTAATTTGAGTGCATATGTCCAGGGAAAGAGTCACAGAGGTTAAAAAATTCAAAAGTATCGACACATTCAGCCTTGGGCAACCGAGGTTGACGGAGGGAGCACGGTTAGCACCACAAGAGCACGTGCAAAGCATGCATTAGAGGGTCAATAACGATTTTTCACGGGACATCGTTCATCCTTTTTACTAATTTTACTTGTATTAATTCACTACTCCTCATGCAATGTACAACATTATGCAAATATATACTATTAGTTTAGAAAGGTAATGTATTGATTCCAGTATGAAAGTTAGCAATATGATGACATAGGTTAGGGTGCAGGATTGACATTTATCTTTTATTGTATATACTGATTTCGTACTAATATCTATATCTAACACTGAAATATAGTTTCATGAACTGTTTTGTTACCCTGACATCCATTACCATACACTACAAAAACTTAGTTTGAGTCCCTGGGTGTTTTACTGAAGAATTATGTTTTTTACAGGATGCCATATTCTTTTTAGGCTATTTCACAAGACAGTAAAAAGGCAGTTAGGAGAGCACATTGCATTACATAGCTCTGTTCCAGACTTACTAAAACGATATGTGATTGATGCTACAAACAACCAAATTACAACATCGATATGTGTTGAATACTCAAAGTTGTGTGAATACGTACATGTATACAAGTTGAGCTTCCGGTTTCAAGAGAAAAACCAGCATATACATCATGATTATTTTGTGCTAATTTTTCTCGACGAAGTAAAGTGATGAATTGAAAAAGAAACAACAGGTTTTTCAGGAATTCTATTTACTAACGTCAAAACTATAAATGACTTTATATAATAACCTAAAATTTCATATTGATTTTCGCTATAGCAGAGTTAAATGCAAGTTTTAGAAACCGGGAATTACTTCTGCTTGCTCGCTTAGATTCGATAATTAAAGAAACAGTCCAAACAACTTTTGGTAGACAACAAGATATGGGCAAATAGCAGTGCTTCTGTGAAAATGGTAAATATGATGTAATTGAACATGTTATACTTTTTTGCTTGCATGTCCGAATAAGGTTTTGATAAGAGCTAGGTAAATGTTAGATATTCTGATAATCCCACTTTTGTTGCTTGTGTTCACTATCGTACTCGTAAGCTGTTTAAGTGTAGGGAAATATGTCAAGCACAAGTGTCCCTTCGCATAAACCATCTCGAACATTTAAGGCGGTTTCAAATCCAAACTTGAAACGCAGCTTTTCGATTTTACAAGCATATATTTGATTGAAATCGCCATCATTATTATCAATATGACGTTATATTTGTCACTTGTTTAAAAAGAACACGTGTGTATAAAACGTAATACAAAAGCCAAGGACCTAGAAATGACTGAGCGATTATTTTTATTTTGATATGGCGCTTTGTGTCATGGGTTCTTATATGTCACAGTTATCCAACAATTACCATAGTATCCTAATTGTCATGATTATATATTTCCATCAGAAATTATCATTAGTGTAGCTGACGTTAGCATTCCACCAGCAACTACTTAGCAGTAGGCAGTTTATTCAAGTTGTGGTAAGTTGCGTTTTTACTACTAAACAATAACGAAATTCCTGCACGTATTATTCCCTCTCATTCTCTTTCAAAAGTGCTTATTATAGTTTATATCTTCCGGCGTAAAGTGGGGCATATTTCTTGGGGTTTTCTTTCAAACTCCTCTACCGTTAAAAAAGTGCCTCTTACAATGGTGATTAAAGCAATTCTAATAATCTAATCTTTACAGAATGTTTAGTTAGAAACACCGTCGCTGATTGCAGAACAAATTGAAATGTTTCTTTTTACCCGTTGCAATCAACCAAGCTTAGCTCTTTATTTCTAGCACAAAAAAAACGTTTCAGTTGTAACAGGCTTATAGTTACTTAAAGGCAAAATAATACGCTTTTTGAGTTTTGGCGTTTGTACCCTATTCTCCTTATGTTTAATCATTTACAACATATACTCCCTGAGTCTTGATAATTGTATTTGTGAACCATCCTGCTCTTGTGGCAATCTTAAAACAAATCTTTCACGTTTTCTTTCAGATTGATGTCGCTCCTGAGTATGTGGTTTGGGAGAAGTATAGACGAGGACTGGGTGGACAGGGTCAATGGGTTCTGGTCCGTGCTGGTGGTAACTCTGTGCTCACTCGGTGCGTTCCTCATCCGTTACATCACTCATCCAATGAGCTGCTATGTTCCACCCGAGTTCTACTCTTCTATCACCCGCCACGCTATAGATTCGTGTTTCATGAGGGAAAACTTTTATTTGCCAATTACCGACACCATTCAAAAAGAACACTGGCCCTCAGACGTAACGTCTTACCATCTATGGATTCCACTTATCCTCTTCATCCAAGCGCTTTGTTTTAAAATTCCACATATTCTTTGGACAGTTGGCAAGCGTCATTTACTGTTTAACGTCGATGAAACGATCGGGTATCTCCAACAGGCAGAGCTGCTTAATCCGGAAAAACGTAAATCAAAGTTCCAAGATGCGGCAAGAGTTTTGGACAGTTTGTTGAAGAGGAACAGTTTCTTGCTCGGAGCCCTCTACCTTCTGGTAAAGCTTCTTTTCCTTCTCAATCTGCTTGGACAATTCGTATTTGTAACTCTGTACTTCAGGAATGAACTCCTGGTCACTGCAGGGTCCTTTATCAACTTCAACTTTTATCCCTACATCAAGCCAATTCTCTTTAAAATTGGATTGTGCGACCTTACTATCAGGCATTTGACAAATAACCAGATGTTTACTTTACAATGCGTGTTTCCAATCACTGAGATATATGAGAAGATGTATGCCTTCCTTTGGTACTGGATCTTCTTCGTCGGAGTGGCAACCTTCCTCAACCTACTCCTGTGGGCAGGATTCCTCTTCTTCCCATTCCTGAGAAACAGTAAGATCTCTGCCTACATCAACGCTGCTCCTGGACAAGCCAAGGACTCTTCCTCCATCAGTCGTTTCATCACCAGCTCCCTTGGTTTGAACGGTGTCTTCCTCATGTCAGTGATATCCCAGAACTCCAGTGAGATGGTGGCAGCCACT
This sequence comes from Phorcus lineatus, assembly GCA_921293015.1. Lineage (NCBI taxonomy): Eukaryota > Metazoa > Mollusca > Gastropoda > Trochida > Trochidae > Phorcus > Phorcus lineatus. The sequence goes on from OV121096.1 coordinate 39,034,326, forward strand.
CTAAGCCAGGAGATGTACGAGGTCTTTCTCCACAAGGAGCAGAACAAGTCGGATACACCTTCTGGGACGCCTGTTATAGCCCAAGACTCAGAAGCTGTGGCTATGGTCAACATTGAAGATATTAAGGAAAACGAAGAGAAAGAATCGTTGACTTAATTGTGTCTCATTCATTCTTAATCAAATAAAAATCTCAGTCCAACGGCACAAGACCAATGAGGAAGTCATTACCAAAATGTGCAAAGGGATGATCCGTTTCTTATAAGTCAGCTTTAACCACTGAATACTTTGTTCCCTAAAAAATTCATGATCTCAGTAGTGTATTTTGTTTTCAAACAATTAACAAGGGCCTTTTCTGTGGCCTATACCTATGTCTTTTATCTATATGTGAGAAACGTATATTCTTTTGTATTTCATCTAACACTTTGTTCTTTGTTATTTTTAAAATTTATTTACAAAATATTCCTAATGTTGTATTGATTTTTATTAAAACTGATAGATTAATCCTGTAATGCCTGAAATTATATCTATGGAAGCGCAATTAGTCTAAGCATGGTTGAACAAGATTCAGCATTGTGCAGCTTCATATTTTATTTCAATAAACTATAACGTCTTAAATTGGAGGTCTCTTATTGTTTGTATTGAATATTAGGTAAACATAATGAGATACTAGTATTTCATTGTTTACATCGTGCAGTTGTCAACTAATTACCCTTGCTATTAGCACCAGCGTTTCAATTTTATATCCTGAGACGTCATTAATTGGCAGCTCTTCATTCTTAAGCCTACATGAACATTTAGTGATAAGGTGATTCTTCCATTCAAGGAGTCTGCAACGAGACTTACATACTCTGTGTATAAACACCGCTCCTCTTTGAACTCATCGGTTTTCTAATGTTTCTAAAGAGGATTGAATCGAAGATATGAAGACAACCAAAACTACGAAAGTACTGTCCACACCATCAGTTTATTGATAATAATCTAACGAAGTTAGGAATTCTTTGACTACCGTGAAAATTATGGACCATTTGAGTTTGAAACTGTAAGATCACATATATGAGATAAGAACATAACATAACATAACCTAGTGCTGTGCCAATGGTGACCTGCCAGTATGAACATTCACTTTCAAACTTTGATCTATATGTTGATGAATAATAATGGGCAATTGAGTGACAGTCTATATAAGAGAGGAACATTACACGCATTGATTATCTGAATAACAAAATATCCACCGACTCTGCTCCTGACATTTGTGTGCCATTTTATATGATTGCGATCTCCCGTATCTAAATCCTGGCGCCGACTCTACTTATATACTCTATACATACATCAATCAAACAGGAAATGGATCTAGACTTGCATTTAGTACCTTACTTTTAAATCTATATTTAAAGCATGGTGAATGTTCTTAGCTCATCTTGCCTGAAGGTCCGATGGGCTTATGGTGTGGCATGTTGTCCGGGGTCCGTTCGTCCGTCTATCCTTAGGCTTTCACTTTTCATCTTCTCCTCCAGAACCATTGACTCAGGAAATCTTGTGAACAGACTCCTTGACTTTTTAACTTTTAGATTGTTGACCCTGTGACCCCTTAAAGACCCCAAAGAGGTTTCACCCAAAAGAGGCCTATAAAGCTGAAACCTTGTTTTTACAGACTCCTTATTAATATTTATTTCTGGTTAAGTAACTAAGTTTCAACATAACTATGCTTCGTATCCTACACGATCATCCTATTTCAAGATATACTTTTGATAATCTTATGCCATCAACAGATGATGACGTCATTAACAATTTATGCCTATTTCTATATCAAGTAAGGAAAATAAGAAATTATTGTGTTTTTTTCTATGAAACTATTGCTATATTTACCTGCTAGTGATTTAATTATAGGACAGTTGCCTCTTACTGATCATGAATAAAATGTGTCTGTCTGTCTGTCTGTTTCCTACAAGTATGAATAAATTAAACTAGCCATAACAATTTTAAAAAACTAAGGATATTTACACTTGCCAAACTGATCTAGGCTTCTTGCTTATGGTCTAGGGACTTGATGACAGACTATGCTTACAACTATAGATGGAACTATTACTGTGCCTAACTGAACTATTACGAAAGCCTTGTGAAATGTCAGATATAATGGCCGTTATTAAATGATGGGAAATAATGTTTCAAACCCCTATCGTGTTGGAGTCTCCACTGGACCACTGGTTAGTCTCTGTAAGGTTGGTATGCGCTTATTTATACTTCACATAGTTAAATAGATTAGTTACCAATTAGAATATTAACATTAACACCATTTAAAACCACTTTTACGACTTTAACTCACTTTTAAATTGTTCGCTTTGCTAAAAGGTTGAAATAAGAATTACATTATATCCATTTACAACATTTTTTACAACTGCTAATATTGAAGCTCTGTTTTTTCATATTTCACATAGATTAATAGCTTACTAAGTTTGTTAATTATTATAGATCTATCAATACCAAATAATGATACTTCTTTAAAATTAATAGTCCTTTTCATTTCATTTAATAAGTACATTGTGATAAATCACTTACAATAACTAAAAACACCCTTTCTAACACTTTTTAAATGTGTTTCGATCTTCGTGGTCGATCCCCCTCCAATTAAAATTCTCACATAGCTTATAAAGATACAAATAGAACATTGGTGTTTTGATAACTTATACTATTTTGATTCACTGAAATCTCAATAGTCACCGTATATCTCCATATTCAAACATGAAAGTAAGGGAAATGATTTTGGAATATGCATTTGCATGTTTTAGAGTATATTTCTCTTTAGGTGTAAAGTTGACATAACAGTTATAAAAACAACAACATCATCGATGTATACACATAAGATTCATTTTGACAATTACATGCTGTATAAGCTTTGTTATATTTATTGATATATTCATTCTTATGTTAACAAATCAATAACTTGTTTTCTGGATAATGTAACTTTTTATATTGAGAGGTCTTAAAATTTAGAACATACAAGGAACAAACGTGAGAAATTTGTTAACCTTTAAAAAAATCATACCTGCCATAAAGTCTTTGATGTTAACCTCATTCATAATTTCATACATAAAGCGAGTTAATATGTGCCTAATGTTTGATGTTCGAAAACTATTATAAGTAACAATATCGTAAATCGATTTTGATTTGCAAGTTTCAAAACAGTTCGGATCTAACTAATGATTCTACAGGCTCTCCCTGAGCTGTTGGAGCCACATACGCCAACGTGAAAGGTGTCATTTTATCGAAAAGGACTGACTGTTGCTGATGTTACTCAATCGACGATAAAACGCTATAAGATATTGATTATGATCGAAAACCGGACAATTACACGTGTCAATTAGTCAAACGTAATTTTGGAAACTCATCTAAAGCATGGAAAGACAAAATGTTCATATGATATATAACTTTCATATGGAACGTATGCTTTATTTTTAAACATAGACGTACGTGTTTTGTAAGTTTTTTTTATTATTGAAAACTAATTATCATTTGGCATTTATGTGAATATGCGAGATTTATGAGTGACTTCAGTAACGCTGAAGATAAAATGCCACGAACACCACGGAGTGTCTTTGACTAACATCATTTCCATGGCAATGATCTGAGTCACTGAAGCACCCATAAAATATACCTTTATGCCATATTAAGGCGTTTGACGGAAAGTATCATAGGTGTTTAAATATATAGAAATTCTGGTTTCGAATGGATCCGAAGGATCATTCATATCAGAAAATGTAAAGGGAACATTTGAAAAATAGCCATTGACATATGTGAAGCAGTAATTTCTTTTAATTGTTTTTAAGCAATTTAAAAGAGATCTTTGAAGTTCGGCAATAAAATCCTTATATTGACACATATACTGTTGAATTATAAGTGGACATAACCAGCAGCGAATGGCATGATTCGGTAGATAACCGCCGAAAGAAGAGGCAAAAAACTTACTATCAAGGGCTAGTATAGGATTCGTTTGGGCGGGCTGCGCCCAATGGGTGTCAAAAGCTAAAGTTAGTTACCTAAACAGATTATTTTAGTTTTTGCGTGAATCTTTACTGAATATAAGTTCCGTGCCCTACACTTTCCTGGCATACATTTATCATTTATGAGAAACATATGTAAACCGTATTTGGAACTCTCTTGGGACGGGTGCGCATCTTCGTTTTGATAAAGTTATCTTTATCCATTTTTCTTTCCAGGAAGATGTCTGTTTCATTGTTTAGCCGAGGACTTGACCAGGACTGGGTGGACAGAGCTAATGGAATCTGGTCAGTGTTGCTACTTTCCGTCTGCTCTCTTGGTTCATTTTTGGTTCGCTATATCACTGAACCCATCGTCTGCTTTGCTCCGAGTACGTTCACAGGACCTCAAGCTGCCTATGCTAAGAGTACCTGTTTCGAAAAGGAAATATTCTTCATTCAGAAAAATAACTCCATCACTGAACTTGATGATGCAACTCCTGAAACATCCTATCATCTCTGGATCCCACTGATTCTCTTCTTCCAAGGGCTGTGCTTCAAGATGCCAAATATTCTATGGAGACTTGTGCAACCTTCTCTAACTTTTAATCTTGATGGCACTGTCCCATGTATAGAACGTGCCCACTGTACAAACACCGAAACAAGTGACGCGTTATTGGAACGAGCTGCGAAAGTCTTAAGTTCTCTTCTGAAAAGAGATAAGATTCGTCTAGTCCTGTTTTACTTAGTAGTAAAGTTTTTCTACTGCTTGAATCTATTTGGACAATTTGTGTTTCTGACAATTTTCTTCAGACAACATCTTGCAATGAAGGTTGGTGACGTCGTAGGTTTTGACACGCATTACTACCTTAAACCGCTCATGCTGAAGAACATAATTTGTCAGTTTACAGCCAACTCCTTCAGCAAGTCCTACGAGTTCTCTGTTGGGTGCCATCTTCCGATCTCTGATATCTACGAGAAGTTATTTGTATTTCTGTGGTACTGGGTCTTCTTTTTATCGCTGGTCACCTTCTTCAATCTCGTCTTTTGGGCAGCGTTTCTATTCACTCCATTCAAGGACAATAGAATTATTAATTATCTCAGCGACTTCCCTCATCCGCAAAAACAAGCTTTTCTCAATAATATTGGTATAAACGGCATCTTCCTACTGTCCATGATATCTCGCAATTCAAACGAAATTATTGCAGCTGATTTGACGGAGCGTTTGTATATGGAATTTAAGAAAAACGAAGATAAAATCGATACCAAAACGGTAATAAAACACAAAAAAGAACAATCCGAACTGAGCATACAAGACATGGATCGTGCAGACGATAACGATGTACCGGAAGTAAAGATTGTTTCACCGGAAGAAGGAGTTGCCATGGATACACTGCTAGCTAAAGATGCGGATGTCTCACCTGACTCTTGTGAGAAGGATGGGACCAGGGATAGTGTGTAATGTTTCAACATTCGAACGAGGAAAGTGTTCAATGTTCAAGGGTTCAACCAAGGAAAGTGTCCAATGTGTCATGGGTGGAACAGTTTAATAAGAGGGGAAAGTATGGTTTTTGGTGTAAAAGTCAACCTCGGTCATCACGGTTTGTTATGTTCGAATATTTTGAACATCTCATTTTATAGGATAAAAAACATTCTCAGATGAACTCTCTTTGAATCTAGTTACAAAGCAAATACCCATTTAAAAAATAGTGGCATTAGTGATGGCAATACGCAATGAATATTTGTAAATCATTTTTTTCATAAATTAAATGGTTGATACTTGAATTTTAGCCAATTTCCTCTATTTTAGCACGAATATTCAAAATTAAAGTTGCAAGGGTGATCAACTGTAGAGTATGGAACTGACGGTATGACACAGTTGCTTTGGTCTTTTCTTTCGTATAAAATAGATCGAATAAAATTGCTTGTTGGAGGTTTTGATTTCTATCTTTGATTAAGAAATGGTTTGAAAATGCACCTTGGCGTTCAAATTTGAATTTGAAATGAATGGTAACAGAATAAATGAATAAAAAAATAAAATCAGATATAGAATCGTTTGATCAACGTACACTACTGAAAGAATTAAAATCCATACGGTGTGTGTACATATCGATGTGTGTAAAATGAAGTTATGTTACATCAAACCGTTTCAGCCTTGATGAGAGACGACATTTATTACTTACTTACTTTGCACATCGATCGGACGAGCTTTTTTCATGGCCTATGAAACAACACCAGTTTTTCGTGGCATTAAACATAACCGTTACATAACATAAGGGACATAACTCTGACTTAGTCACATTTATTCAATAGCACGTAACAGTGACTTTAATTATGCTCCCGATAGTTTTCATGACAACCAATCAATAGTCAGCGTTATACATGACTAGGAATTTTATTGCATTTCGTTGTTTGGATTATCTAGTCAATGTATATTGCGATTTGAATAATCTTTTCTGACTGAATGGCGTCGATATTTTAAATTGATTCTCTTTTTTTCACCCATGCTCTAGGTAAATCTGTTATCCAGAAGTTCATACAGATGGAAGTAATGATCGTTTGATATTAATTCATTATACAATTATAGACTGGTGATGAGGTCAATACATGTTTTTATAGATCCGAGGAACGCAATATTGACAGAGGACGAGTGTATAAGTATAGGCGACTCTTTCATGTTGAATTGTTTCTGACATTTTCTTCATCCCTTGATATTTTATTACTCAATATACCCTACAATTTCTTTCTAACATTGATTTTATAATGTCATACATCTGCCATCTTGAAGAGTATTGGAGATTGTGATGTGTAGTTTTTCTGATGTCAAACGGACAATCGTGTTATTTCGATTCACAAAAAGCGTGAATTTCCCTTTTTGTAACCATATATTCTCCCATTCTCCCATTAATATCTGTAAATAAAAAAAATTACTTCAAGACATATATCGAACAGTTTCTTCTGAAATCTATTTGTATTTTGTTAATTGAGTAATGTATACTGCAAACATCCCTTGAGGGTCTATCCAAGATAGACATTTTGACAGCAAACTATAAATCTCACATTCAATTAAACATTTCGCATCGTAATACGAATAAACAAAAGTTTCGAAAAGGCTAATAATCTAATGAGTTAGATTAGTCCACACTGACGATCTTGTGTAGGTCTGAGCCGATACACTACACTTTATGTGCACTTTCAAACATCCATCTCTCATGAATGGAGTCAATATATCCCTTACAAATTGTACTAATGAATATAGTGAAAGTGACCACACGATATTAAATATGTCAACAAACTCGTCTAATGCAAGGTACTGTCGACTATCTGCGGTCCATCAGAGATTAATAAAGCGGAATATGAGTTTCTACCTAACAATGAAGTTTGAATCACGACATTATTTACTGAATACTTCTTCATTCTTGTGAGTTTCGTGTTCGATCACAAAACTATATAAACCGTCAAGATACTTGTCACTAGAATATATTATATGTAATCGAATTATCTGAATGAAGAGAAAGTACATGTCCAGGCAAACAGTCGCTTGTTCAAGCAAGTCTAAAGAAGCGAAACTTTCAGTTCACCAAATAAGAATTGTTTTATAACTTCCTTGGTAGGCGTGTCAGTTATCTGAGATCTTTGACAGTTTCAGGACCAATTGAAATTCGTCCTGCCTATCATGCATTCCACGTGCTTTACATGGGTGACGTGCTGATATTGACAGGATGAGAGTAAACAATTTTGAGGGAGTTGAGGGTCTGAACCACTGAGTGCTAATAAAAAAAATAGAAAGATGAAGAAAAGTAAATATTTTTTGTATTTAAAAAAAAATACATTTACGTTTTTTTCCAAAGTAAACTCGACCGGAATCAGATGTAGAAACAGTTTCTCGATGTTTCGCTCATAGTTCCTCCTGTTTCAAGAATTGTTTGGCCTACTCGATTTCGAATTATGAGCACCCTCCCCCGACTGAATGAATATATGCCGATGCAGATTTTTAAAAATTGATATTCAAAGAACCGTTAGATGTCTGAATCAAGATTTACTTTATTCTTGGTCAGACAGTATATTAAATCGATGTGTTAACACCCGATTTGACTATATGCAATCTCAATCGATTAAGATCTTAATTGTGCTACACTATGCTAGCTTTAGTAATTGGAAATCGTGATATATACATAGCAGCTTACTATTTGTATCTGATATTTGTATCAGGTTAAACAGTTTTAAATTCTAGATTGTTACCTTTCGATTCTTCGATTTTACTCTAGTAGTACAAACTTTATTTCGTCCCTGTGAAGTAAATTAGACTATCGCAAACGAAAATTGACCTAGGAATCTCCGAATTAATCACTGTATACCAAAAGTAGGATTTACGGTCACTGGCAAATGGGATTCTGACCAATGGGACTGAAAGGCATCCTCGGACACCCAGTGCTTCATGTTCAGATACTCTTCACAATCAGACCTGGGCATTTTCATTAAGAAAATAATTAGTACTCAAATTACCCGCCCTCGAGTCATGAGCCGGTATCGCAAGCCAATTTCCTGAACGCAAGATTAAAATATCTTGTAACAAGTGTTTTGAGAGGTTTGTAAATACAAAAGACGTAGCCGTTTCATTGGCTCCCTCAAATCAAGGGCGGGTAAATTTGCTACAGATTCCAGGGTTAAAGATAGAAGAGCGTCGAAACATTCAGCATTGGGTGACCATGGATGACTGACAGGTCAACAGTTTAACTCATGCAATCTCAGTCTTATGACACAATAGAATGTTTTGCACTTACCTAAATGACTTCGAAAGTGTCATATTGTTCATGTTTTATGACGAATTTAATAGGTTTAATTATTCTAGTTCAAACGCTTTTATCTTTGAACAATTATTTTTAGTTTTTAAAAATGCATTGTGCGTAAATCAATGAAGGAATTCAAACCATAGCGCATATACTGCGTTGTGGAGACTGAACATACAGTTTGAAATTTGATAATATAAAATGTGACGGCGTCCATCGTCTATTCATTCCTTTTATTTACTCCTTAAACTTGTATCTATTACTTAAAATATTTCCTTAAGACATTAGAGTTCGAGATGATAAATGTAGTAGTTGATACTTTTGATTGTAGATTAATGACATTGTGACCCAAAAAAAGGATGTTGGTTGTTTTTCGACGCAACAAACCCATTGAAAGTCTTAAATAATGACACATGTCAAATATTTCCTTAGCCATTATGAATAAAAAAATAACTATATGTGTTACTCTTCGTCCTCCAACTGGTCACTGTGGACAAATTAACATCCGAACGTCTAAAAATTTCATTTCCTTGAATTTTAATCCCAAAGGTTCTTTGTTATAATCTATGTTCTCGTCCCCTTCATGGGGACTCTACGAATTCACTGTGAAAATGAAGAAAGTAGTATTTTGCAAAAAAAGAAACTTGACACTGACTTTCAAAGTTCAATATAAAGACCACAGATGCAAGTTAAACATTGAAATGAAAACTAAAACGCTGTTTGAAGATCTCTGTTCAGTAAATTTCATTCAGAATAAGCATGATCTTGAAATGCACAGTTGCACAAGTGTTTCAACACCACAGGGGTGCACAAATGTCAGTATCGGGCATGGCCACCATTGGCATTGATTATTGCTTGGCACCGACGACCCATGGATGCAATCAAGTTCTGTGAATGTGGAATGTTCTGCCATTCGTGCTGAATTGATGCAAGAAGTCCTGGAAGTGTTTGGGTGGTGGATTCCTACTGCGCACGCGTCGATTCAGTGCGTCCCAGAGATGCTCAATTGGTGACAAATCTGGTGACCTGACTGGCCATGGCAATGTCTGGACATTGTTACGCTGTAAAAAGTCTTGACAAACACGTGCAACATGTGGTCGAGTATTGTCCTGCTGAAAGAGACCACCATGGACGTTGACGTGAGGAATAACGTAAGGCTGTAGGATCAAGTCCCTATACCGTACTCCTGTGAGGTTACCCACAACATGCACAAGGGGTGTCCTAACACCGTGGCGAATCCCGGCCCACACCATGACACTCCCACCTCCAAATGGGACAACCTCCTGAACACAGTTGGCAGCATAACGCTCTCCACGACGTCGGTATACACGTGCTCGTCCATCACTTCGTCGAAGCAGAAAACGGGACTCATCAGTGAAGAGAAACGTTCTCCACCTTGCACGTGCCCATCTCATCCTCTTGACACCACTTGAGACGTTCCGCTAGATGACGTTGCGTTAAAACGGGACGTCGAACCGGTCGTCGTGGAAAAAGTCCAGCCTCTCAGCCTGTTGCGTACCGTTTGGTCGAAAATTCGACGCAGGCCTGGTATCTGCGTTGTTGACGTTGCTGTCCTGGTGCGTTCCCGAAGGTGGAGCAGTCGGATGTACCGATCTTGGGCCCGAGTAGTCACCCTTGGTCTTCCTGACCTAGGCCTATCATCCACACTTTTTCAGGTGTTGAAACGGGTCCACAATGAAGAGATGGTCTGTCTGGACACGCCAAAGTGTGTTGCAACATCTCGCTGCGTCGCTCCTGCTTGCAATCTATAAATAGCGTTGTTGCGTTGCGCTCTGTTCAGTCTTGGCATTCTTCAGGTCGCTGTACCGATGTTGTGTAGTCTGAATGAACAGCGGCTGATATGGCTTTTTATACCCCTAAAGCAGACGCGTCTGCATGTAAACCTTCATGATCCCATGCTGCACGTGCTTTGGCAGAAAATGCATTTGGACGAATCGCTCGTTTTCGTCCCTGAACACAACGTAAACTTTTAGGGCCATTGTTTTTGGTAAATTTACACTTTTGGGCAAGCCTTTAAATTACAGGTATGTATCATGAAAAAAATTGACCCGTTTCGAAAAAATCAATTTCGCATGAATGTCAAGTTTCCTTTTTTGAAGAGTATATTTCTCTCAAGCTTGACACAGAAGGGCGCAGACTGATTTATCAAGATTTTGAAGATATAAAATGATAGCAGACTTTTAAACAAACGAGTAAGAAGAAAAATATTTTTGAAATAACTTAATTACAGCTTTCCTTGATGTTATTTTAAAAACCTGCAAAGTTGTTCTGTTAGAATTAGCCATGCTAATTGAAAACCTAGACAGGATTAAATACTTTTATTCTAAACACTCATGTAGCAGTTCTAGATAAAAGCTAAAAAGCTAAAAATTACTCTACCCGGATTCGAAATCGTTCTATAAGGGGTTTGTCTCAACTACATGGTCTGAAAGCAGCCCCATTACTCGCATAAGCTGACACCATTTAGTGCAAAAAACCTATTCAATAACGAACGCATCACGTTTAAACGAAGGAGGGCGAAGTTTGACGAATGAATCACGGGTATAACTTGCCCCTAGCTACTGACACCGCAGCCTTTTGTATGGGTCTCTGCGATTGGCTAGCCGAGATTACGATAGAACATGCGAGTAACCGGGTTCCTGTCAGAGGGCTGTGAAGAGAGAAGCCCCTGAGAACGAGTTTGAAACCCGGTAGAATAATTTTAACAACCTTTTTACAACATGGTCGATTTGAAACAGACTGTGTCGAATTTACTAATTAAGTATGAATATCTATTAATTTTTTCTTTTCAAATCAAACCTGTGACTTTATTTCATTGTTGTTGCAAATGCATTTCTTGGACAAATTCTATATTGTTAACTGAATTCCAAGGTTTCGACGTAGTATCACTTTTACCAATCTTCACCTTCAGGTATTGGTAACATTGCTTCAACGGTGCGCACATTAGACAAACGAAAAATTACATGCATCAGATCTTTGACTTATGATGCATGAGAGCAAACCACGCCGAGTTGGTCTGAGACAGAGCGAGTGCTTCAGACCTATTGATTTCTATATGACAGCGTAAAGGCGTAACGCTTTAAGGCGATGGTAGTCCAGATGGTTCTCTTGAGAGCTGAAGATTAGGAGGAGAGCAGCAACCTCTCTTCATGATTGGCATTGGCGTTAGATCGCCTTGCAGAAAAACTAAAACTATGTCAGGGTAAGTAAAAGTCTTTTCTCTCATTTTTTAATCTTATGTGACAGTGATTTACGTTTCTTTGTTATCGTGTGATACGAGGATATCACAGTATGTGTCAAGTTGTGTTAAGAACGTTTGAGCGGCCATAATTCATATATATATATATATATGATATTTTGTATCTGGTTATGCGTTTCATTGAAAGAGTGATGTCAAATGACTGAACTTCTACGCTGTTAAAGTTTAAACCTATTCAAGAACTTTATTTCACCCACATAGGTATTTTCGCCTATTGTCTGTCAGAGCAACCCTTTTGTTATGGTCTGTATAATTGTGTTTCAGCTTGATGTATTTATTTAGGTAGAGACAGTTCCATACATGTAGGCTTCGAGAACACTGTCATAACTTTCATCATGTGAAATAATAAAAACATGCACTCCTCGTTTTAGTATTGATCAAATAATATTACTTTTAAAAAATCAGCAATTTAACAATAATTAGTCATACAAAAATAAAAAAGCTGTGTTTTGCTGTTAATAGAGTTTTCATACTCGTAGTGCCGATTTCTGTCTTCACTTAGACTTGTCAATGTTTCATTATCGACCGAACATCGCAATTCAGCGTGATATTGTCAAATCTAAAACAACGAAACCCAATTCAACTTTATTCTCTTATTTTTATGTGATGACGACTCTGACGTATAATTAGTAAAAGGATCTTACCGAGGAACTTGAACTTGCAAGGGGGAAACAGGTAGTCCCATTGAAATCTCCCTGTAAACTCTTTATATTTATGCTTTCATTCTAAGGGATTGTTCAGAACTAATCAATCATAAATTATGCAATTATCCAATTTTGATAAGCATAAAATGTGTTTCAAATGACAAGTGATTTGAATATTGATTAAATTTTTAAGATAATAGAATCATTTTCTCATTCCTGAAAATACACCTCATTCAAAATCACTGAATCGAAAAGAATGAATGATTAGTGCATTTACTGAATTATTCAGCTGTTTACTTGATTTCTGCATCTTCTTTCAGTACCGTCGGGTTTCAAAGAATGCAACATAACAAAAACATGCACTGTAAAAACCCTGACTACTAAATTAAATATATGAATGTTATAAAATAGTTCCTCTTTTTTTAACGTGTCACTGTTTGTTATTTGCATAGTCATTATCAAACCATTGAAAGATCCTTACCACAACTGGATTGCTCCCCGAAATATATCTACGGCACTATGTCTTGTATGTTTTGATAAACATGTATGCATTCTACACCTGTTCACCCCATTGTGGTGATGTATTAATCAGTGCAGGATCAATAGGAATGTTTACTAGAAATCTTGGGCACGGTGACGTCTCCTGACACAAATGTCAATCCAACCTTTTCATCATTAACATATTTGTCACTTTTGAAACAAGTTCAAAATAATTCAATTCGACTTTCAGTTCGAGGTCGAAAAAAGGTTATCAAGTTCAAATTGTTTCCATGGATACCTACACAATATGCAAATCATAAAAAAGAAAGTAACGAAAGGCATCAATACTTATTTTCAGGTACAAAGTTTCGTAAAATAATACCAAACAGATTTCTAGATAGACGTCAGGAAAGGTTCTTACCCCCACATCCATTAAGCTGAAACTGTTTCAATGGAAACAAGAACAATTTATTTAAAAATCAGAATAACCAAAGTAGCAAGAGGTACCGCTCCACCACTTGGTTAACTCACATACAGAGTCTCATAATATAATACTCACTAGATTTTGAGATAGAGTCCAAAAAAGGTACCTACTCCCTACATGCACTAAGTTCAAATTGTTGATCATTAAACTGAAAATGTAAAAGTAATATTTTCGTTTTTAAGATGATGAATAGTTAAATCTGTTTTAAGTATCACAAAGTAAAAGAAAACTACCATCCTGTCACACATTAAAGCCTTGCTTTTCATTGTACAGTGTTTGTTTGGACAAACATTTATGCATGATACACTACATTGTTGAGTTGTTCTAATTAGTGCAAGTTCAATACGAAATTTACATGTGTATTGATCAATAAGTGGTAAAGGTTTCTACGCAGTTAAAACTATGAATAACGCCATTATTTTCAGATGTTTTATGAAAGGTTTTTACTTTAGATTATTCTGGTAAAACAATTAATCAGGTAAACATATGAATTTTTAATGTGATAACATTTACATTCCCAACTATGTATTTAGTTTCTTCAATGATAAATGGATTAACTTTAGAAAATATTTTTCATTGTAAGTAACGAGCAGAATGGTGTGTTCTATATGAACGCTTGACACCTTTTTCCTTTACAAAATATCCCCCTTTTTAGAAATTGGCGGCACAAATGTAAAAAAAGAATCATAATTATAGGACTTCTATTAACAAAATAAAAGATCAAATTTATAAAGGAAAACTGAAATTGCTCTAACATTTCAACAATCATCATATTTTTATCACATTGCCTGGAACTTTAATAAAGTGTTTCAAATTTTCCTCTTGCCTCATGTTTAGACAGCGAAACAATTAGTCTTCTCACAAGGGCAGTGTGAAGTTGGTTACTTATTCCTTATTCCTTATTCGATATTCAACTTTTCCATTTACTTATTCGAAACCGTCTTCTGAGGGTACCAAGGAATGTTTGTACCACCCTGTATCTATACTCAAATGAAAGATAATTCAATTACCTATCCAATAAGGTATACTACGATTTAATACATAGAGGCATTCGTACCGTAAAGTCACAATACGCGTTACTGTGTAGAAATGATGATAAACTACTTCTAAGAGTATCATGAAATATTTGTACCTACACGCAAATGAAAGATAATTTAAATACCTATCCAATGAAGTATAATACGTTATATTACATAGAGGCGGTCATACCGTAAAGTCACAATAAGCGTTACTATTTACCCAAAATGATAAACAACAACTTCTTAGAGTATCAAGGAATATTTGTACCACCTTGTATCTATACTAAAAAAAAGATAATTTAGTTACCTATCCAATGAGGTATTACTGAGCTTACATAGTATGTTCATTAGAGGCTGTTACACCCTGGTTCCCAATGATCACAGCTTACATAGTATGTTCATTAGAGGCTGTAACACCCTGGTTCCCAATGATCATAGCTTACATAGTATGTTCATTAGAGGCTGTTACACCCTGGTTCCCAATGATCATAGCTTACATAGTATGTTCATTAGAGGATGTTACACACTGTTTCCCAATGATCATAGCTTACATAGTATGTTCATTAGAGGCTGTTACACCCTGGTTCCCAATGATCATAGCTTACATAGTATGTTCATTAGAGGCTGTAACACCCTGGTTCCCAATGATCACAGCTTACATAGTATGTTCATTAGAGGATGTTACACACTGTTTCCAAATGATCACAGCTTACATAGTATGTTCATTAGAGGATGTTACACACTGTTTCCAAATGATCACAGCTTAGATAGTATGTTCATAAGAGGCTGTAACACCCTGGTTCCCAATGATCACAGCTTAGATAGTATGTTCATTAGAGGCTGTTACACCCTGGTTCCCAATGATCACAGCTTACATAGTATGTTCATTAGAGGATGTTACACCCTGGTTCCCAATGATCACAGCTTACATAGTATGTTCATTAGAGGATGTTACACACTGTTTCCAAATGATCACAGCTTACATAGTATGTTCATTAGAGGATGTTACACACTGTTTCCAAATGATCACAGCTTACATAGTATGTTCATTAGAGGATGTTACACACTGTTTCCAAATGATCACAACTTACATAGTATGTTCATAAGAGGCTGTAACACCATGGTTCCCAATGATCACAGCTTACATAGTATGTTCATTAGAGGATGTTACACACTGTTTCCAAATGATCACAACTTACATAGTATGTTCATTAGAGGATGTTACACACTGTTTCCAAATGATCACAGCTTAGATAGTATGTTCATAAGAGGCTGTAACACCCTGGTTCCCAATGATCACAGCTTACATAGTATGTTCATTAGATGCTGTAACACCCTGGTTCCCAATGATCACAGCTTACATAGTATGTTCATTAGAGGCTGTTACACACTGTTTCCAAATGATCACAGCTTACATAGTATGTTCATTAGAGGATGTTACACACTGTTTCCAAATGATCACAGCTTACATAGTATGTTCATTAGAGGATGTTACACACTGTTTCCAAATGATCACAACTTACATAGTATGTTCATTAGAGGATGTTACACACTGTTTCCAAATGATCACAGCTTAGATAGTATGTTCATAAGAGGCTGTAACACCCTGGTTCCCAATGATCACAGCTTACATAGTATGTTCATTAGAGGCTGTAACACCCTGGTTCCCAATGATCACAGCTTACATAGTATGTTCATTAGAGGATGTTACACACTGTTTCCAAATGATCACAGCTTACATAGTATGTTCATTAGAGGCTGTTACACCCTGGTTCCCAATGATCACAGCTTACATAGTATGTTCATTAGAGGATGTTACACCCTGGTTCCTAATGATCACAGCTTACATAGTATGTTCATTAGAGGCTGTAACACCCTGGTTCCCAATGATCACAGCTTACATAGTATGTTCATTAGAGGATGTTACACACTGTTTCCAAATGATCACAGCTTACACAGTATGTTCATTAGAGGCTGTAACACCCTGGTTCCCAATGATCACAGCTTACATAGTATGTTCATTAGAGGCTGTAACACCCTGGTTCCCAATGATCACAGCTTACATAGCTTACATAGTATGTTCATTAGAGGCTGTAACACCCTGGTTCCTAATGATCACAGCTTACATAGTATGTTCATTAGAGGATGTTACACCCTGGTTCCCAATGATCACAGCTTACATAGTATGTTCATTAGAGGCTGTTACACCCTGGTTCCCAATGATCACAGCTTACATAGTATGTTCATTAGAGGCTGTTACACCCTGGTTCCCAATGATCACAGCTTACATAGTATGTTCATTAGAGGCTGTAACACCCTGGTTCCCAATGATCACAGCTTACATAGTATGTTCATTAGAGGATGTTACACACTGTTTCCAAATGATCACAGCTTACATAGTATGTTCATTAGAGGATGTTACACACTGTTTCCAAATGATCACAGCTTACATAATATGTTCATTAGAGTATGTTACACCCTGGTTCCCAATGATCACAGCTTAGATAGTATGTTCATAAGAGGCTGTTACACCCTGGTTCCCAATGATCACAGCTTACATAGTATGTTCATTAGAGGATGTTACACCCTGTTTCCAAATGATCACAGCTTAGATAGTATGTTCATAAGAGGCTGTAACACCCTGGTTCCCAATGATCACAGCTTAGATAGTATGTTCATAAGAGGCTGTAACACACTGTATTTCCTCCTCGTGGCCATTGTTTTAAAATTGCATTATCGACTTAATCGAGGCTGTATGCGTTATGGAATCATGAAATTAAACCTAACAGACTGTTAAAGTTAACTGTCCGTAACCACAACTTGATTGCTATGACGGATATTTAATTTCTTGAACAATGTCCACTAAGAGTCTTCCCCGATTAAGACAAATGGTTGCTGCCAAACGCCCTCAGCTTATGAAAAAAAATGCCGAGCTGTCTGTGAGGCCATCCTTTCCATTCTATTTTGATAAAGCATTTGTCAGAAGAACTTTATATAACTTTGAAATTCTATTGTGTTCAGATGAGTGAATAGAACATAGGAGGACATCCAGAATAACTTGGTGTTGCAAAACATTCTTTCTGGTGCATATCTGGACACTTTGTTATTGTAATGATTAACCTCCTCTGATATGCCAAAAAGAGCTATGTCAGTATCGAAAAACCTTTGTAGGAAATGAAACTATCAATTGATTATGAATATCGAAAATATAAATTAAAACCAAGAATAAAAATCACAAAACTTAAAGCTAAAAGCATTAGAATAATTTCTTAACATCATATCACAAATAACGAATCAAGAATAATACCACTGAAATTAAGAATAAGAAGTTTCTTGCACTTTTACAGTAACTTTTGGCGGGGTTTATACGGGATCATGAGCATCAGTTAGTTTTGAAATAAACGAGAGTTTAAGAATTTTTAGAAGTTATAGGCGTTACTAAAAATGACCGAATTTTAAAATAATAATAAGTAATGGAAATCAATACATAAAACCGTCAACAATGAATGAATGAAGATTATCGGAATCGAAAAGCTTCATAAACATCCACTAAGAATATTAATGCAATTTTCCAAACATGAACTACAATTATCCGAGAAAAAAACCTTCC
The DNA here is from genome assembly GCA_921293015.1 of Phorcus lineatus. NCBI lineage: Eukaryota > Metazoa > Mollusca > Gastropoda > Trochida > Trochidae > Phorcus > Phorcus lineatus. The sequence goes on from OV121096.1 coordinate 39,052,607, forward strand.
AAAATCAGATTTCAAGTTTAATTAAGCCTCTGATTGAATCATTGACTTATTGATAATAATGATAATCATGAGAAAGATAATCCAAATATTTGTGTCGCCCCAAAGATGTTAATTATCTACTAGAAGTTTCTTGAATCTGTCATGAATCATGACAAAATTTTACTGTATGTATTGAGATATAAATATCTACCCAAATAGGCCATTGTCAGTATAAATTGCAGAAATGGATTAAAACTTTCATAATACTGATTGACCAATTTAATCAAATAAGAATAATAATCACAATGAACAAAATCGTTAGCATACAGCTCATTAGACATTAGAATATACAATAAATACTACTTTAAAAAAAGAAACAGGGAAAGGGTACAATCTAAAGATAAATAGAATAACTGTGAAGAAAATAAAAAAAATATACTTATAAATCATAATATTAAAAATCATATAGAATTTCTACGATAATCAGCTATATAATAGTTTATATTTTGTTAATGTGAATAAGTACATTGACAATTTAATCTGATATGTTATGAGAATTAAACGAACTATTTTAGAATATACATCCGAACCAGAGTAATGGGAATAGTATAACATTAGTACGTTTGCCTTTCAGTATAAGAGGAACTGCAAAATATCCAATCATAAATGTCAGATTTCCCATAGTGTAAAGATTAAAGGCACTATTGCACGCTTTTACGGTTTAATTTTGCTATTTTCAGGTTTAAGAGGACTTATGCATTCACTTAAGCTTTCTCTCGATGCAAAGAAATACTTTAAATTCTTTACAGTTGGCATGCAATTAACAATGAAAAAGTTTAGACAGCCGCTGTCGGCTTGGACATATACAAAATCTATGGTTACCTGTGCAGATAAAGGATAAATTATGGACAGTTGAACGCGGCTGAACTAGTATCATGTGCAGCTATTGAATTTACGTAAACTCTGAACTGAGAACAAAGAATGAAATATGTTTTATGAAAGCATTGTTTTAAATACACCGATTTAATAACACAGCATTAGCATTGTTATTAGATTGACCAAAGCGGCTGCCGTTTCCGCTTTTCTGGTTATTAGCAAAATTTTGATATTTCCGATATCGGAGTTCATGCGCATTTAAAGTTGCATTAAATACTTCCGGCCTTTAAAAATCAACTTTACTACCTGAATACGTACATATTTGTTAAATAACTTACGATGTAGATTACTTGAGTGAGGATCGTGAGTAATATCGAGAGATATGCAGTATCTGTGCATTCATTGTGTTTACGAAATATTGGCGTGCACTATATTGTTTGATTGAAGTTAACTCTGTCGCTCCAATAACATCAAGAGGTCAAACTTGAGTAGGTAGACCGGACGGCTTGAGTAGTGGGGCATTGTGAAATCTATAATCTACGTAACGTAGTGATACAATGTTAAATCTTATTTAAATGAGATTAAATCATATTGATTTAATTATATTTTCCAATATTGAGATACTATTTAGGTCAGTTGTGTCAGAGGAGTAACCACTTAAATGTCAATCTAGATTGGACAGGACGGACACCTACTGGATCCTCTTGATGATCAATATACTTTCCTGAACTCTTCATCCATACATATTTAAAGAACTAATCAGTTATGGCAAAGAACATCGATGGACATTTCCTGACAGGCAAAAGTTTAACGTTGCTTTCAAAGGAACATTGACAGATAATACCATTTATTGTTGAGAAGAAGTCGCTAATTATATAGAACATGACACCGATCAATATACCTCTTTACATTATGAACTACCCGTCAAACGTTTATTCTTTTGTTTAGGTTATGAAAAAGTTCCATATTTCTTCATTAGTAGTTAATAATTTGTCACTAAATAAAACATCAGTCGTATACCAAGTAAGGGCATGTGTTATTTGATTTCTATGAATTAGTGTATTTCCAAAATTAAACCTGGTTTTTACAAGCAGGTGATATATCATATGGAATCCACGTTATTTTTCATGGTGAGGAAATGTAGCATTATTATATTTGGTATCGCACTATCTGCAATAGCACAAATTTTACACATGTAATAATGTGTAATTGAAGTAAACGTTGTATCGCATACTTTCTTGTTTTATAATTTCTATATGCCAATTTAGGTCTCCTAAAAAGTCAAAAACTGGTATACGTATTTTCAAATGCTCGCCTAAGTGCTTCAACGTGTAAAAACGTACTTATAAACATTTGATCCATGTATGATGTTTATATCGATCAACGGCACCACTCTTTGGAAACAAGGCATATCGGATTTACAAGGTAATATTGAGGAAGTATCCTCTCACCAAGGTTAGAAATCGTCTCCTCTACAGTACACTGTCGATATTTAAAGAATTTTTTTCTCTGCCCTTACTGCCAATACAGATCGAATTTAGATATTAAATCGAGGGCAAGAGAGTCAAAACAGTGTATGTATTGTCTTTATGTATTTTTACCTTTGTAGATAGGGTTCTTACGGTTATGTACACTGACAACTATTTGACAGACACTCATTTACAGAAATCTATTTGACAGACACTCATTTACAGAAATCTATTTGACAGACACTCATTTACAGAAATCTATTTGACAGACACAAATTAACAGAAATCCATTTGACAGACACTCATTTACAGAAATCTATTTGACAGACACAAATTAACAGAAATCCATTTGACAGACACCAATTTACAGAAATCTATTTGACAGACACAAATTAACAGAAATCCATTTGACAGACACTCATTTACAGAAATCTATTTGACAGACACCAATTAACAGAAATCATTTGACAGACACTCATTTATAGAAGTCTATTTGACAGACACCAAATTATAGAAATCTATTTGACAGAAACTCATTTACATGAACTTATTTGACAGACACCCATCAACAGAATCTATTTGACAGACACCCATTCACAGAAACTTATGTGACAGACACCCATCAACAGAAATCCATTTGACAAATATCTGTACTTACAGACATCCATTTCACAGACACCAATTTATAGAAATTTATTTGACAGACACTCATTTACATAAATTTATTTGACAGACACCCATCAACAGAATCTATTTGACAGACACCCATTCACATAAACTTATGTGGAAGACACCCATCTACAGAAATCCATTTGACAAATATCTGTACTTACAGACATCCATTTCACAGACACCAATTTATAGAAATCTACTTGACAGACACTCATTTACATAAACTTATTTGACAGACACTAATCAATAGAATTTATTTGACAGATACCCATTAACATAAACCTATGTGACAGACACCCATCTACAGAAATCCATTTGACAGACATCTGTACTTACAGACATCCATTTCACAGACATCTTATTACAGACGAAAGTTACTGAACAAGATTTTTCTTTGTGGTTAACTCCATATTGTGGAACAGTCCACTTGGACTATAACGCATAGAAAAAAAATATTTTTGTTATTGAAAAGTTCATATATATGCTATGCTATATTTTTTACTTTTACACTGATGTGTGTAGATAAATGGTCGTAGAAAACCTGTTCACTGAATCTGAAATGTATTTTGAAAGGCGTCTGAGAAATTGTTTTTGCTATGAAAGGTTAGCGTCCATCACCAGGCCGTAGACGAAAAATTAGCAAGTAGGTTTTTCAAGATACGAAAAACGATACAGATGTTAATAATTTGGTGTTTTGCCGTCAAGTCTGAAACATACAATTCCTACATAACGAATGTGAATGAATTATCTGGTTAATATAAATAATCAGGGGTACCATGACAAACATTTCAGTTGGCGATCGCTCGTTGCTGTTTGGCTTTGATTCGAAAAGTTTGTTTTTCGGAAAGCGCCATTTTGCCGATAGACTTGTTTTAGTGCGGTTTTCAATATTTTAAAGTATTTTTTTAACATTAAAAGTGCACTGAAATAACCTATTATGCTCTAAGGTATCAATATAAAACACAAATTTGAGAATATTAAGTAATTTTTTGGATGGTTTGAAAAGGCATAGAATCGCGAAGAAAAACAGTAAAGAGAAGAGGCCTAGAATTATGTTTATAAGCAGCAGAGGGTTCAAAACAGCAAATTTGAAAAATATAATACAAATTTGATAAAAATATGTTTCTCTAAACATAATACAGCTTAATATAATCAATGTTTCAACTTGTGATGATATAATTGACATCTGAAGACACCAGGGGGAGATTCTATTTATTTCAAACAATGAAAATCAGTTTTGTAGTTTCTATGAAAAATGGACACCCTGGACCCTGCACTTCTCTTTGCCTCCTGAAGTTGTAATGTCATAGCTTTATGACGTCATTATTTGAAATTGACAATGGCGGGCCACTGTTAAAAGTCTCCAGCGAACACAGTTTTGGATGATACGTATTCTTTCAAATACTATCATCTCAAATTTTTATTCTATCCGCTTAAGATAAGTTTCCAAAGAACTTAGGCTCGTCGTTGTATTGTTTTCGAAAAGAACTGTTACTTTATATAACCTCATGTTATATTACTACATCTTACGAAATTGAACTGATTAATTTCGAATTGATCATCAACATCACGTACTTCTCGATAAAATAACGATTATTTTCAACTTCTAAATGACTGCGACATACATGACATACCATCTTTCTTCTCAATAGCACCTCAATCGATTTGACCATATGGCAATTTCTGATTCTTGCACCGACTCATGTTGAATCGTTTAATATTTGTTCATGTAAAACTACACCGAAAAATAATTGGTCCAAATCTCCTGTTATAAAATCAAGTGCTTTGTATATGTTCAGTTCAGTTCAGTTCAATTAAAATTGGTGACCTGTTCCAGAGTTGTTTCATAGTAACAATGCGTTATAGATTTATTGAATTTCGTAAGTTCGATTGTTAAAGCCGCATTGATTGCGTCATTCTCCTATGTAATTATATCGATTTTATGGTGATAAAACATCAGACATTATAAATAAATAGGTGTATCTTTTCTCAACACCCAGCAACATATATATATGTTTTGGCAATGGATATCTTATTTAAAAAAGGTTCAATTCCCTATTATTATCTTTAAATCTTTAAATAATCAAATAATCTTTTCTTGATTCCTTAAGGTTCAAAATGATAGTAAACTACTTTCGTAAATCTCTTGCTCCATTCTTATTGAGACCAGGCCATATGTTGCATTAGACAGATAAAATTCGGAATGTTCGAGTTCAAAATCTAGTATAAACTACTTGGAGAAAATCACAATCTGATAATTATCTATTAAGGAAATGTAACGAGCGGCAAGAGTCGTATCGAATCGTATTCAGTGAAGATTGTAAAGGTCTTTCAACACGGTTTTTAGTTCAACAAATGTTGTAAAGTTGATAGTAAAGCAATATTTGTCCGTAGCCATTTAAATGCCAAGAGTTTGATTGATAACTCTATCAAATGTTAACGTTTACGAAGCAGGCGGTATGAGGAGACGATATTTCCAACGAAAGAAAGGATGAAGTGAATGGTTGATGATCCATTCATAATGTTGGCAAACCATTTCAGATTTTCTTGGTTTGCTTTTGGACACTTAATTTATGTGTTATAAGTACACATCAGTACCCAAAAGGGTTACAGGTACTCAATATTCTATTCTCAGTGCAAATAATGTAAAATAAAATCATATACATTAACTGTAGAGAGGAAAAAATAAAAAATTTCCAAGGCCGAGTTGGTGTATTTCAACGATAGTAGATTAACGGTAGGTCCCTTGGTTTGCTTTTGGACACTTAATTTGTGGGTTATGAGTACACACAAGTACACAAAATGGTTACAGGTACTCATAATTATACTATCAGTGCAAATAATGTAAAATAAAATGATATACATTAATTGTAGAGAAGAGAAAATAGAATTGTTACCGGTCGAAGTCATGAATGATGAGTTTTTGTAATGGAAAGCTAAAATTTCGTACAAATGACCTATGGTAGCTATCTGAAATGTCTGTCAATGGATTCAGTGACCTTATAAACATACATTTAGATACCAAGATTATGGTTCTATGATAATTAGAACCAAAGATATGGGGACATCCACCTTTTGGTGTGACGCTTCAGAGAATAAGTGGCTGAGGGGGGTACCCATGGAAATATGTAAAAATGACACATTTCGTCCCAGTTTATACACTGTTACCAGTCAAATTTGCATAATAGACATGTCAAGGCTTCAAAAAACGTTAGTTTCATTCTGCCATGGGGGGGGGGGGGGGGGGGGGGGTGCATGGGGACCCCTCTGGGCCGGTGGACTAAATGATATCAACCCTTTTTAACACTGACTGACCTGACCTAGAAAGAAGTCTCATTCCGATGACGTCATGACTCACGTATCGAGTGAACAATGTCTTGACATTTTTCGTTGCTTTTGAATCCGTTGCATTTGTTATATCAATGAATTTCTTAAAAAAGAAAAACTTTTCCACTAATGTGATTTTTGTTACATGTTTTAGGCGAGTCACTTATATATGCAGACACTCAACAATTAGCGAACTATATTTTTCTGTGTTTTGTTTGACCGATTGATATTCTTACGCCGGTTTGGCGATCAGCTGACTGTTGTTTTGACGATGAATTTATCAAAAATATTGATACGTGGGGTTGAGTAATAAATAAAATACTAACTCATGATAATGAGATAAAATTTTCATGCAACTCGTGAACTCACTCGTTGCATAAAAATGTTATCACATTACCATTCGTTTAGTATTCTCTATATATCATCCTGTTTCAAAGAATATGCTAGGCATAACAAGCGGGTAATTGAAGTTTTATCTTACCTTGTTAAGAGGTATAGCGAAAATAGAAAGTTCTTAAAACCCGCTTCAGTAAACGTCAAAGTTAATAATTAATAATATCTTTATGCTCTCAAAAGCCACCTAGTTTTCTATAAAGGTTTTTGTTTGAAGTTAAACAGACTATAGATATATGCCTCAAGCGAATAGCGTGCTTGAGTGTTGTTCTGAAGAAAGTTGTACGACATATTGAGGGGTTTTATTCCTCCTTTATTTTAAAAAAATTAAAAGAAATAGTAAACAGTGAATATTAGATGTAAGAGACTTGTCACAAAAGATTCATGAACAAGTCTTTATCCATTTATCAATAAAACGTTAACACATGATTTAGTGGTATAAGCTCTTAACAAGGCAATGGAGCTAAGTGTATTAAGGAAAACATTATCAGGGTAAAGTCTAGAATATTTTCATGTGCACTAAAACAGTCAATTCAAAGCAAATTGATAGTTAAGATTTTTTAACGATCAATTAAACAGTATCTCTATGAAAAGCATTTTTGCATTGATTATCGACGTCATGGAAGTTTAACAATTTCTATAATCGATGCCCCATGTCAAGGTAAATGCGATGAGAAAATAGTTTGATTGATTTAAATCGATATAAAGGTTGAACATGTATTTAAACATACTAAATATGTTGTGAATGTTTATTTTCAATATCATTGATAACATTTTGATTTAAGATGACTCGTGAATTGCCTTCATCGCAAACACGGAACAATACAATAAGATAAGAAATTATGTATCCCACTCGACTTCGGTCTTGTATTGTAAATATGTATACTCAGTCACATGTTTCCTCAAATATTGTGACTTGGAAATTCGTATGGTATCAACTATTTTAGATATAATTAGAATTAGAATAGAAACCTGCAAGAAAAGAGATCTCTTACTATATAACTGAAATGATTCTATGAACACGTCTATGTCTAGTAGATTTAGCGTATTTTATGTTTATATATATTTTGTATTTTATGTGAGCACACTTTCTGGATTGATACAAATTCCGTGGGTTTTTTTGGCGATTTGTACCAAGAACCTGAAGCGTCAGGCACCAATTGCGAACACTGACTATACCAAAAGCTCATCCACTTGGCCACAGATACTTTGACATACGTTTGGAACACATGGTTCTTTTCTTTTTTTTATCAAGACTAATGACAATTTTGTAAATCAAAACTACATGTTCTCATAAATGTACAATACAGTACATCCTATTCCTTGGTATCATCAAGATTTGAATCCTTCATCCTTCATCGAATTCCTAACTTGACTTGCAAAAGGTTTTATATTCTATTAGTTCATGTTATTATATTATATTATATTATATTATATTAATAATATTATATTATATTATATTATATTATATTATATTATATTATATTATATTATATTATATTATATTATATTATATTATATTATATTATATTATATTATATTATATTATTGAAAATACTAACGATCCATTGTTTTTTTCCCATAGGATAACGACACAGTCGTATATTTTATTGGCCACGATATTACATCATATCGACACAAGCGTGTTCACGTCAGTGATTACGTCACAGAAGACGTTTGCTGGACATCAACACGCAGCGCCCCCTTACTATAGAGGGACAGTACGAAATATCCTCCAGTGTCAGACACTCTGTACCTACCAACCAAAATGTGTTTCTTTCAACTACAGTCCGGGGACAAAATTATGTGAAATGATCGAAGACTCAAGTCAGGACCTTCAAGCTAATAAAGATAAAATATTTGCAATATCTCCTCAGAAGACTCCATATGTAAGTATTCTTATTTGTTGATATAGATATGTAACTAATGAATATAAAAGCATAGGTTATTATTTGAGAACAATTTTGTATACCAGTGCTTTTCTTTCCATTCAAGTTCCTGTATTTTATTGAAAAGGATGTTGTATTTGTAGTTTATCATTCTAATCTCTGAAATATTCTTTTGTTCGAGTTGATGTTGTACCATCTTCTTATGTTCTGGGTAGGTTATATTTAGGTAGGTAGTTACAGGTAGGTAGTTACAGGTAGGTAGTTACAGGTAGCTAGGTAGTTACAGGTAGGTAGACGGATTTAAGGGCGACGTTTTGGCAGTTGGCATCAATCACTTATTCCCCTTTCATGGGATAAAGAGGTCACTTTTGCAAATGGCCATTTTTCGAAAATAAACTATACTTTCTTGAATACGAAAGTAATTCAACTACAGAATCAGCTTCTTGATTTAACAATGATTAATGGTGAAACATATTGGGCACAGACCTCTTTATACTCTAATGACATCGTTACAACACTTTCTAATGAGCATTAATGGAATCTGTCAAATGTCATCTGCAGTACTGTTTCCTCCATACATTTTTATTAATACAAGACACGAGTGCTTTTAGGAAGATTCATGCTTGGTTTTGTAATAGCAAGAAGTACATAATTATCAATGCGATGTTTCTTTAAGCTTTTAAAGTTGATGATGTTTATTCAACTGGTTTGCCCAAAGAAAATTATTGGTACTAATGAGAAGAAAATGGTGTTGCAAAGGGAACCTTCTAACAATTAGGACACCTTTGTACTGTACCCCACATATCGATCTATGCAATACATCTTACATTTGGCAAATTGTGCTTACTTCGATCTATATGAGGTAGTTCCGATGAAGATCTAGATGATCGATCAAGACCAGCCTGTAAAACCTATTTGTTTGTGTGTAATGTTTTCCTACAAGGGCATGGGTACATCTCTCTGTTTCATCACGAGTTAAATAATGATTGTTCATTGCGTGATTATTCATGTAGAAAATATAGAAGTCGGCCATACGGGTAATACACAAGTTAAACTTATTTAGAAAACGTATATGTTACACTTCCTAGGTTGGTAATCTCTATCATATACTCCAGATAACAACTGCAGCGTGTGCTGACCACGAAGTTTGTGTTCGCGACAGTTCTGACCGATGCAGGTGCTTTCCATTTCTCGGTAAGTATTGCTAAAAGGAGCATAACTCTTTATCAGAACGAACAGAAGTTTTTTGTGGGAACTAAGTTCACGGGTAAATATATGAATCCACGGTCGTTTTGAGTAACAGTACCATAAAGCTGCATACACAGTATTTCCAATAGTTCTTTTTATAGAACTGGTTTTCATAACAAATATCAGTATTTGCATTAAAGACAATACTCTCTTACGGAATTCATAAAAGCTACTTAAAAGGTAGTCTATTTCTAACTGCTATTTTGGCAGAACTTGGCTGTGACCCTCCATCTTCTGTGACCGGAAGTGACGTCAACGTGACGTCACTATCTATTGGAAGCTCAGTAAAGTACGAGTGCAGTGTTGGATACAAGTACATCAGCGGGCTCAAAACAAGCACTTGTCAAAATGACAAAACATGGACTAAGGTCGATCTAATTTGCAACGGTAATTGGCATCTAGGAATAAAAGACAATATTGAAGACAAGAAAGTAGAGATATGTAAGGCGTTAACATTCCTAAGTATACTTTGTTTACATCGTATATTACATTTACATGTACAAACAGAACAGAATGTGGAAACACAACCTATTAAGCAAGATGACTCCAAACCAAATGTTTAAAAAAGATCAATGTTACAGACGAATGGTTAACGATTGACAATTTACTATTTGCAAGATTTGCTAAAACTTTTTCCCAATCATTGTGTATATAGATCATTTTACAGTAGTTGAGCCACAAAACAAACATTATTTTTATGAAACCCACTAAAATGTAAAAGAAAATCCAAAACCAAATTACCTTGTCATCACTACAAATGTTATTGTCATTCAACGAATATTTATCAGAGGATGAGCGTTATCACTTTGATGTCTTTGCAAACAAATAATTTCTTTTATTACTTCACATTCGATAACCAGGAAGGAAGTATCTCATAATTATTTTTCGCATTTGATATTAAGAAAAACACTTTGAATAAAAGAAGAACGGTCGACAATGTTTTCCTGTTCATCAAATTTCGACTCCTTGAAAATAATTACCAAGCATCAGTTGCCTTGAGCATATAGAGCAAAGAAATGTTGTATGGTGGAATCGTTTTCGATTGTATTTCAGCCCTTAACATACTTTATATATCCATTATTAACTTTGATAACCAATCAAATACTCCTATAAGAAACTTAAAGTTTTCTCCTGTCAGAAATTGATTGTGGTCAGCCAACAGCGATCAGCGGAAGTGACGTAGATGTGACGTCAACAACGTTCAACAACACGGCAACGTACTCATGCCAGGTCGGGTACAATGACAATGGCGGTGAAAAGATCAGTGTCTGTCAGCAAGACGAAAGTTGGTCAAGTGCCACCCTCAACTGCACAAGTAGGTTTCCTTTCTTCTAACTTGTTTCATGTACCAAATGCAGTACACGATGCAATATAAGCAGTAGTTTGGGTTTAACCCCCAATCCATTGAATTGCAGCCATCAAAGCCAATTATTTATATTTTCCTCTTGTTTACTTTTTTATGATTTTTTAGCGGGAAGGTCACCGTTTACGACGTAAAATTTTAGTCTTCAGGATCAATACTTGTACATTGATCTTCGCTGCGATACAAATTAATATCAAAATACATTTTAATAATCATTAGTTCTGAAATAATTGACAGGTTGTTAGAACACTAAGACGTAAGACAAAGTCAAATTGAATTGACGAAAATGTTTTTCACGCTTATCCGTCTACGACGCCTGCACTTAGAAACACAGAGTTGTTAGCAACATTTACCCTTAGCTTTGTATGTTTATGTTGAAAGAGCAAAGTGCCTATTTCATCAAAAGATACTAGGGGAAGTCAATAAGATCATAGAAGTGAATATTGGTGCACTCTTGAAGACATCACCGCTGATGTCATCATTGAGATAGGCCATCTGGCGATAGTTTTCAGACATAAACAACCCTTTCCGATCAATTACTTGAGATTCACAGCCTGTTGAAGCCATTATGGTTGCATGGGTTCAGGGTTCCGATAGAATAAAGAATGAAGGTGGACGAGATATCTTCAGAGTATGGCATTTCTCAAGGAAGCGTTTGCACAATTATTCATGAGCACTTGTCCAAAGTGTGTGAAAGTCAAAGATGGCTGCCACGAAACTTAAATCCACAAGATCGACACCAGAGAGTTGAATCCAGTCGTGAGCTATTAGACATCTACACTCCTGATCCCGTTAGTTTTCATGCCCATCTGGTTACAGGGGATGAAACGTGGACTCATCAACATGATCCTTACACCAAGCAAGAATCCATGCAATGGAAGCATAAGCAGTCTCCTGCACCCAAGAAGTTTAGATCTCAGCCCTCTGGTGGAAAGATTATGGCGATAATTTTCTGGGATTCAAGGGGCTTGATACTTATAGACTATAAACCAATTACAACTACAATAACAAGAGCCTACTTTACTGACTTGTTAAAGCAATTGAGAGCGGCTATCAAAAAGAAGAGATCTGGCATGTTGACTGCTGGAGTTATGCTTCTTTGTGACAATGCTCCAGTGTACAAGAGTCGTATCGCACAGGCTGCACTTCAACAATGTGGCTTTGACAACTTAACCATCCCCCTATAGTCCAGATCTGGCCCCAAGCGACTTTAATCTGTTTCGCAATTTGAAATCACACTTGCATGGTACAAGATTTGGCGATGATGATGAACTCAAGTTAGCTGCTAAGCCATAGTTGAGGGGTCAGTCAGAAGACTCTAATCGTTACTCATTAAAAGTTATTATGTCTATATCATGATATATAAAAACAATCAAATTGTTGCTTTCAATTGACATTCTCAAATGCTGGATAGAATTTAGTAAAACTCAATATATTAAAATAATTTAAAATGAAATCAGAACATTCATTTAGTCAAAGTTTTCGTTCAAGCGACTGACGTGGAATAACCCTTCAAACTTTCCGTAAATATAGCACGCCAGATGTTGATAAACTGCACTGATAAAGTGAATTGAGTTGTGCACTCGCCTTCACCTTTCCAAGGTGTTAATTGCTGAAAATTTTCAGTTTAATTGTAAAAAGAGTGTCTATGCTTTGAAAAAGTGAAACCAGTATCAACATGTAACGTGAAAATGATTTCCAACTTAATCAGTAAATAAATTGTGTAGATTTTGTCATTTGTTTGCTTTTGTAAATCAAGCTTTTTTTAAATGGCATATGTTCTTTGTAATCCATGTTAGAAAATAATTAAAAGACATCTGACCGCAAAGAAAATAAATAAAATTTGAAGAAAAATAAGTTGAAATTTGAGGTGAAGGGTCATATGTATCCGTAAGCTGAGGGTAAGTTTTTTTTACGGGGTGCGATATGGTTAATATCAGATAACCAAGCTATTGTTAACCGACCTCTCGGTTGCTCTGTGGTCAGTTGTCTAATAACCTCTTATGTAGACCTTATAACTAAACCAAATGGTGTCCTTATGACTATCAGTTCTTTCGATGAAAATCGCCGTGTTTCAACCAACCTTCTGCAACAATTTCGATACTTCTGTTGTTTTATCTTTGATGAGAAAAGTAGTAGAATAAGTAGAATTGTAGCGGTTGAGTCTACAGGGGACCTATGAAGTTAAGCCATTGGATGCGCTTTATATTAGAGGGTTAGTTATATGCAATAAGGGCCTTGAGCAGTTTTATGGAAATCACAAACATTTTAATTTTTCTATTTAACTCTAATGTGTACCAGTATTGCTTCAGTTCGAGACTGCGGTTGGCCTGATTACGTGGATGGAGCACTTGCTGATTACACCTCGACAACTTACGGATCAGTTTCCCAGTACACCTGTCAAACAGGTTTCACCTCGACAGGTGATGGAACTTCCAATTGTCTGGAGGATGGACAATGGTCAAGTATCACTCTTGTTTGTACAGGTAATACGCCATGTTATTGTTAAAGTTTTCTCTATATATATACGAGGGGATATAAAAAAGATTCAATAATCACAGACACATATCAAAGGTACAAACTTTATTTTGTTCTCATGTTTTTAAGACTTCTCTACATAGTCACCATCCAGAGATGCACATTTTCCCCATTGCTTCTTGACCATGCGCAGACCGTCTGAATAGAAGACCCCTGATTTCATGGTAAACCAGGCCACCACCTCTCGAATGATGTCAGAAGTGTCCTCAAAACGACGTCCACGAAGTGGATTTTTCATCTCGGGGAACAAGAAGTCACTTGGTGCAAGATGGGGGGATGGGGTAAGATTTCAAAGCCACATCGCCGTGCCTCAACAGCAGCTGCTTGACAAGTGTGAGCTGGGGCATTGTCAGCTAACAGGCGTACACCTTTGGTGATCATACCGCGGCGCTTCTGTTAAATGGTATCTCGTAACTTGCTCAGCAGGTTCCAGTAATAAGCTCCAGTAATGGTCTGACCCTTAGCTAGATAATCCGTTAAGATGACTCCACGACAATCCCAAAAAACAGACACCATGACCTTTCCTGCAGCCTTTTGCACTTTGGCCTTTTTGGGAGGTGGCATGCTTCCATTCTTTGCTCATCTCTTTTGTCTCAGGATCATATTGATAGACTCAGCATTCATCAAAGAAATTCTCTTCGTCTTGTTTCAGAAGCTCCAATGACTGCCGTGACATGTCCCTTCGATTCTATTTTTGCAATGAAGTCAGTAAGCGAGGAACCCAGCGTGCTGACACTTCGGACATATGCAACTGGTTATGGAGTATGTTCCATGCACTGTCATAACTCAGACCTGTTTCATGCATTATCATTTGTAGAGTTACGCGGCGATCTTCTTGAACCAGCGTCTCAACCTTCTTGATGACATCCATATCATCAGTAAGTGAGGGACGTCCACTTCTTGGCTCATCTGCGAGGGACATATGGTCTGTTTGGAAATTCCTTTTCCATCTCACGACAGTGTCATAGGATGGGCTGTCATTGTCATAAACAGATTTCATCTCATCATGAATTTGACGTGCAGCATAGCCCTTCAAATGTAAAAACTTAATTATACTGCGGGCCTCAATTTTCTCCATAATATGGGGTACTGTGCTATTTGGTGAACAGACGTAAACCTGGCTGTCGCGAAAAAGACTATTGTTGACCCAGGAACTAGACAAGGATCTCTTTTGCTATAGTGACTATTTGGTCCGTATTCACCAGTACATTCTTTGTGATAATTGAAACTTTTTGATTTCCCCTTCGTACATTTAGTATAATTTTATACGATATTATTGTTCTTATTCACAAAATTAAATCTTTAATGTAACATCATGCGTCATACAACAATACTGTAAGCAAGCGAGACCAGTGGTATGCGTATATGAAAATGTTCTGAAAACTCGTTTATACCTATTTAATAGACAAGAATACCTAAATGTGTATTCCTAATTTAGGAACTCTTATGGCAAACAACGCTAGCTACTTTATGATGAGATCGTGTACTTTATTATAGAAAAAATAAAAATGTTTCAATCTATTAAATCAATCACTTTATTATCACTTCTAAAAAGATGGATACATTTAAATTTAGGATTTCATTGAAATGTATGTTTTAAATAAAGCAATACATTCACTTCTTGTTAAATCAAACCTGTTTATGTAAAAATCTAGCTAGCTCATAAATGACATCAATTACAAAATCTGTCCTCTTGTGACAGATTTTGTAACTAATGTTGCATAGATTGACTTGTGATTTGTTCATTACTCCGCGGAATTTTTCCAATGGACTTGCGAATGTATGTTAACATATACAAAGATGCTATTTGATTTCAGCATCTCCCTACAGAACGTGGACGCATGTGGCGACAACAGCATCAGGAAGCACGGCAGAGGAAACAGACCTATCAGCAGCTATTCAGGCTTCCTGCAAGAGGAAGCTCAAGCTTAAAATCAAGACTACTTCATCAACCCGAATGGTGTCTGCATCGGAACAGGTTGTAGCCAGTGGTACAGAAACCGCCCAAACAGTAAAGGGACTCAGCAAGTCCTCATGGAAGTCGTTTGAGTCGGCCCCAGTTCGTCTCTTTGGCAAATACATCCTCAATGGTCCGTGTACGACCCTGAAGGTACCCATAACAGGTCAAATAGAACAAGCGAGGTTTTCTGCTCACGTTGAGTGGTATTTTGATAATGATGCTACTTCAACCTACACAGCTGCAAGTACAAATCTGATATCAACGATTTTGTCAGGAGCTATTGACACTTACGAGGACCATTTCCATGTTGATGGAACGACCTTGTCTAGCCAGATGGGAGGCAGCATATCCCAAAATGCAGAAACATTCTTATCTCCACCTTACTGGTACGTTGTCAAAATGTCCTCGGATGGTGGGAAGGAAGTCATCAGATGGTCGTTGGGAAGCAGATATAAAAGTATCTCCACGGGTAGCGGAAGTAAAACGTGGTGTCTTGACAATAAATGGAACCTTATCATGAGTACGGTCAGTGACGAGTTTGAAAGGAACCGGCTGGTGCTGCACCTGACAGGGGGGATCCGTCTTGGACGAAACATTGTTGTTAATGCAGAAAACATGATATCGTCTGCCACTGATGGATACGTCTTTCACGGTCATGTGATTGTATCAATCCCTGAATATTGGGTACCAGCTACATCAAAGTCATTTTCTTCAGAGTCAAGATTGAGGTGGCTGGTATCTTCAACCAGTGGGGTAATCAAAATATGTACCCATGTTCCGGAATCTGCTAACGTTGATCAGATCGAAGAAGCAGAAAAGCCCACCTCATGGTTTCTGGACAGTCGGATGTGGGTCAAAGCTCTAACCATCGACAAAGAGGGAAATGTCAGGCAAGGGTCACGCTCAGATCTTTTTACTTCCGTTTCAAGCGGGACTGTTCTGCGTGTTGGAGTTCAACACACTTCCGGACTGTACCATGCTATGAGTGTAGACAACGTTGAGTTCAGCACCGATCGTCACCTCGCTGCTGAAATGATCCACAGAGCACACCTTGTTTTGAATGCTGATTTAACATTAGGTTTCTCATCATCTTGCAGTCTTAGATCAAGTATAATAGCAACTGATGGGACATACGTCCAGTATGTGTATGACCTAGGGGTCGGGGGTTCGCATTTTGATGTAATTGATGTGCAGTACATCGAATGGTTTGTTGAAGGATGAAGGTTTCAAATCTTTAAAAACGAAAAGAATTGTCAGCAATCCAATTTCTGTATAAGGTCGTTTCCATGAAACAATATATGGCAATCAATTTATGAAAGGGGGCGAACATTAATTCAGCAGTAACAACAGGACACCGCTGATAGCAAAGTATGGGTGTATATAGGTGAGGATTAAATAAAATGTGTAGAGGAGATTTGGTATTTTTCGTCAAATATAATGTATATGTATATTTTATGTGAAAAGACAATTTATATTTTCATGAGTGGTTCAGCTGCAATTGTAAATACATCATTTTCTACTTCACGTGATGAGATAAGCTTGGAGAGAAACGTCAAATATTCTACTTGTTATATTTTCCAATTCCGTATATAACCTTCAGTTTATGAATGGGGTAGAAAGATTGATTCACTATCACGGCCATCTCATGAGGTCATACGGTTGTTTCTTGACGTCAAGGATTACGTCATACCATGGTAGAGTTATTTCACTGAGTATCGCGTTATTTCACTAACTGAAATTACGAATTTCGTTTTCACCGACGAATGAGTGTTTTACCTTTGAAATTTAATTATGTTTATAAGTGATGACTGACCAACCATGCGGATAAGTAATTACTAACAAAATGTAAAAGCGTTAAAATGAAAAGAGTGAACATGTATATATTTATCTGTAGCTTATTTATGCATCAATCAATTATATGAACTGTTGAATGGTTTGCTTCAAGATTTAATTTGAAAATATAAGGTTTCCTTATATCCGTCGATGTTTCCAATGGCCAATATGATGTCATATTAAGGTGTTCTCGGCCTAGTAGGGAGTTTGGCTACTGGATTCAGTATCTATGTTTTACATACATGGGACCACTTGGCTGTTCATTGATTGATTTATAAACCTCTTGTGACGTCACTCGTGTATAAACCGGTTCCAGGGGCAAATCTCCGAATTCAGTTTTCTATGCATTCAGGAAGGCTATCAACTTCAAAATATTTTAGGAATTTTCAAGATTTTTACAAAGCTTATCAATAGAACTTATATACATATTGAATATTAATATTATATCATAAATTTTAAAACTAACAACTACTTTAGTAGTAAACGGGTTCGAACTCTAGATGATTGAAAATATGGCAGCTAAAGTAATCTGCAATGGCGAATGTGGTTATTTTGAGTTAAAGAGAAGCCTGTGTTTTTTACATGACGGATAGGTCATGAAGCTCATGCTAAGAACATAAGCAGCGTATTTAGAACATGTTAACCCATGTCACGACAAGGCTACGTTTTGATGGGATCCATGCTCGTGTCAGATCGTCAAGATTGTGCCACGCTTTCCATTCTTACCTTTGACGATTTGTATCGATTTCTGACGCTCTGAAAAATAATGGACTTGATATCCTCTCGGACAAGAGGCAAAGAAAACCAACGGAGATTATTTTGTGATTAATAAGATTCCCATGCGATAGTGACGACGATTTTTTTTTGCTACTGGTTGAGCACATGTTTAAGTTCCATGGCGTTAATGAAGATCTTCCTCTTCTTACCTCGATATGAGATTACTAAAATATTGGCAGAATAAGGAGCAAACTTCAAATTTCAAACGTTGTTACAGTATCTCCACCCTCATTTAGATCCCTTAAGTACACCGCGATTAAAATTTTGAGATACCTCACGCTCTTTAAACGCACTAGAGCATGCCAATATTTCGTAAACACAAAGAATGCACAGATATTGCATATCTCTCGATAGTACTCATTATCCTCACTCAAGTAATCTACCTCGGAAGTTATTTAACAAATATTTACGTATTCAGGTACTAAAGTGGAATTTTAAAGGCCGGGAGTATTTAATGTTACGTTGCATTAAATCCGCATGAACTACGATATCGAAAATATTAAAATTTTGCTCAAATTCAGAAAAGCGGAAACGGCAACTTCTATAGTCAATCTAATAACAATGCTAATACTGTGTTATTAAATCGGTTAGTTTACAACAATACTTTCATAAAATTATTTCATGATTTGTTCTCAGTTCAGAGTTAAGGTAAATTCAATAGCTGCACACAATACTAGTTAAGCCGTTTCCAAGTGTCAATAATTTATCCGTTTTGTGCACAGTTAACCATAGATTTTTATGTGCCCATATAAATAATAATATAATAACATAAATATACTTAACTAACTATAAAACGACATCGACTGGTTAATAATCATACGCACATTCTGAGGATAGCTTGGTTAAAGTGGATAAAGTTTGAAGAAATAGTATTTAGAGGCGAAGACAAAACACTTGCTGACAGCCATAACTATTTATTACCCAGAACAGGTTGATAAAAAACAGGATTAGTTTCCTGTGGCAACTACATGAAATCAGGAGTTACCTGAAATGAAATAAGATCATAAACACCTTCGTCTGGCTTGGGTACAGGCACGACAACAAGTTGCCAAATGACTTCTCTTTTCTCGGCGAATATATGTATGTTGCAGCGGCTACTTAGACGCCTTACGTGCCCGACTTCCCAATATGACACTCAACCGTACAAACATAATGACATCAGTAGCGGGTGTGATTGTAGATCAGTCCTGGTATGGGCAGCCTCATGACTAGAAGGTGGGCAGCATGGTCATCCAAGGAACGCATACAGAAAAGTACGGTCAGGACATCATTCGTGAAAACTATTCAGCCTCTCCTCCATGCCATCCCTCGACTTAAGTACATATAAATGGATTACACCGCCTACCTTGGTCGTTCTAGGTCCGTAACAACCCTAACTAAGCAACCAAGTAGCATTCCTCGACTTGCGAAGTGATTGCCCCTATCTTAACCCAATCGAGCATGTTTGGGATGCGTTTTGTCGGCGAAATCTGACAATGCATGTCTTCCGAAAATTTGGAAAATCAATTATATTTCGTTGTCAAGATGAGGTTTAGGCTCGTGGATGAAATGTGCATAATTTCATTCAACCATGTCCTTCTTTGGCACTAACCAACTGTTTTGTCCTTGAAGTTAGTCATTATTTAATTAAGGTCAAACAATGGCATGGTCCAAGAAACACTCTACGTTTGAAGAAACATATTGCTAAGCGTGTCCATTAAAACTATTAACCGGACAGCACGAACAATGCATATTGAAGGAAATGAAATTAGATTGCTCCCGTTTTTCACGCTCAATCTAATATACTCAATCAGTCCATTAAATTGAGCAGTCGTTATAACATGAATTCTTTACGTGATATTTTGAGCAAAACTACCATGGCATCCAAAACTATCGACAAAGTATTTGAATTGATTTGTTTTAAACTCCTCAATCGTTCCGACACAAATACAACTGAAAAGGACAATAACTGACGAAGCAAGCTGAAAGAAAGTAGGTATATAGGCTGTTAATTATTCATTTATCAATTGTCAACCAGTCAAACATGACGTCAACGACTTTGTACTATGATAATTACCTTTCTATTATTGATGGACATAATTCTTATCTCTATTTCACAGTTTGTAGATCACTCAGAAACAAAAATTTGCTGTTTAGTGCGGTAACCACGGTAGACTGTTTTTTTTTACTAAAAACTGCGCACTGATGTTGTTCCGTAAAGAATATTCTTTAAAGAGCCACTCCGTGAGTTGTTGGAGTCATATATGACAAACTTAATCAATGGTGTCATTTGATCGCGAAGTATCCACTGTTACCAAAAAGACACATTTTAAAGCTTAATGGTTTTTTTACAGTGACAATATGAAGGTAGAACGTCGCCACGAAAACGTCGAAAACCGAACAGTGGCGCGCGTCAATTAGTCAAACGTAATTTTGGAATCTTATCTAAAAATGCCTGGAGGGCAGTTAGGAGTTAATAGCGTTTGTTAGCTTACATAACTAGTATCCATGTATAATGGACGTGATATTTACACCTCTGTGCATTTATAAGGCTGTTTTTAGATTTTCATGGAAAACCAGTATTTGTCATATATATGTCTTTTGGACATGAAAAAAATAAGATGTTTTGATTTTATATCACCACATATGACATTTAGGTTCGTATCAAAGGTAAATAATATGTTATGAAAATCACGGAGTGGCTCTTTAAAGGGGCAGTAGCACGTGTTTTTAGGGAAAAAGATATTTCCATTTGCAAGAAAATGTCTATTTATTCAAAGAAGTAGTTTTTAAACGAACGTGCCATGATCGTTTCAGCTATGCAGAGCCATTTTCCTACCTCATAAGATATAATTAAAGATATTTAAAAAAATGGCCGCCAGTGGGTTATGAAGAGACTCGATTACGTTGTCTACATGTGAAGATGGTCGGGTCGAGTAAAGAGATGTGTTGACCCTCTGAAGATAATAGCCCACACCTGGCATAAACTAATGATTATTTTGGATCATTTGAAGGAATAATTCTTTCAAAAACTTGCTGCTGTCCCTTGCGTGTTTACTCTGTCTTCTCTTTATGGTCGACTTAAAAAAGGACATAAGGAAAACCTTGCTCAAAGCACAAAAGCTTAATAAACTGATATTAAGATTGGAAACTAGGGACGATAAACAAACATACGAAACCAAAAACGATAAATAAATGCTGTTCAATAAAAACATTAAACTTTCTCCTCTCTCTATGAAGTGCGTTCGGAATGTTTTGTCATTGTATATCATGTAAACATTGACAGCAAATATCCAGGGAGAAGCGAAACATTTAAGCGACCTCTCAACCGGGTGTGTATCCAAAGGGAGGACATTTGGAATTACATACGGAATGGTTCGTATTTCAGAGGGATTCATTCGGCTGTTTCTGGGAATCTTTCTTAGAATCTGACCTAAGATAAATCTATGAAAATATGCCAGTCCATGAAAGTAACATCACCGTGCGTTTTTGTCCACCATCTGTAGTTGATGACTTAGAGAGCAACCAACTTGAATTGAAATTCACATTAAAACAAAGCTACACTTTTAAAAATAATTTATTCCATAACAATATACATAACTTTTGAGTGACAGTTACATACATAACATTAAGACACCCAACTGCATGATGTTGTGACTTCTTGTCAAATGTGATATATATATTATATCTTTGAAAATAAATACATTCTCTGTCTGTATACAAGAAATGATATAGGCCCACTGGTGATGAAATGTTATCTGACATTTAATTTCTTCACAGTTCACAGTAAACATGAAAAATAAATCTCAAATATATTTAACTGTTTGTATAGATTTAAATAACAGATAGATCAATAGATGTCAAAATTTAAAGTTTGTTAAGCAAGTACATCTCTTCAAAACCTCAATACTAATAAAAATGATTTAATCATGATCATGATAAAGAAACAGATATAAAACAAAACACAAAGGTTGCTTGAAAATGTGTATATGTTCTTTCATGAAAAGAATTTGATAGATACTTTTGCATTTTTCTTCTTCTTAAGACCAACACTTTATCTGTCTAAAATATTTAAAAGTTTAAACAAAAAAAGAAATGTATTAACATCAATAAATGAAGATACAAGCTTAAAAGTCAAATGATCAAAGCAATTTATAATTAATCAATATTCATCAATTCGTGTAATTGATTTTAAATGAATAAAGGAGAATTTTTTTTTAAAGTCTGCCATCCAGAGTTGAAGGTCACCAGCACATTTTGAAAGAAACAAATTTGGATAAGTACTTGGTCACTAATGTAAGTAAATACTTTAACAGTTTCAAAGAGACAGAATAATCCTTGCGAACACAGAAGAAGCATTGGCTCTTTAGCTCATTAGGTCTTGCATGATTCTTCAGGGGTTTAAAGTCTCAAAGTGTGGCCACATGTCTTGATAGAGGTTGAGGGTCACGTAATATACAGTCTACTGGTACTATGATATAAACACTCAAATTTAGTTAATGAATCATTTTTCTCATAAAGAATACAAAGGATATTTTTAAAATAGATGTACTACTTTCATCCTTCAATGGATAGACATGAAAAATGGGATTTCTAGATTTTATAAAACTATTGTTAACATGTTATACATGTTTACAATGTTAATGTCTTTGTGTAATAAAACCACTGTATTACAGAATTTTAGCTTTTCAAACTATTTTCCACCCTTTTTGATAAATGAGTGGTAGGAATCATACACAAAACCAAAATGTCATTAGGCCTGATGAGCTGAAAGAGGGAACACCTGCAAGTGGTATATATATTAAGGTAAGTATGATAAATAAAACATTGTATAAAGACAATGAAAACCAAGAAGTTTAACAATTCATATAACTTGTCATTTTCTTATACACATTTGCACACTTGAACAACACCTGAACAGAAAGGCTTTTGTTTTTAAATAACTGTGTTTTATGGTTGAGAGGCACTCGAGTTAACCATCACAGAATATTGTTACTTATTGAAACATAGATAACACGTGCAGATATATTAAAAATATGTTTTTAAAAATATTGTGAGGTTGACTTTAACAAGATTGTCAGAAGATGGTCTAAAACAAAATGAAAAAATTAAAATAGAGCCGTTGGCTCTGTAGCTCATCAGGAGTTCAACAATTATTACATAAGGAGGACCTGCCACTTGTAGGAATGAAAATGACAATGATATATCCTTATCTGTACACTAGAATTAACTTTCAAGATCTTTTACATCTGAAAATAAATTTAAATTTATATAGGTGTGTGGCCAATGTGGTTCTTTTTAGGGTCAACAGACTAAGAATCTCACCTGTACCCATGAAATCAGCCTTTTAGGCATGTTGATTCTGAGAAAAAAGACAAAAAAGTGTTTTTAGCTCACCCATGTGGTCTTATTTTGAGGGCCATGGGGTCACCAATTCTATGAATATGATCCTATTTAGGACCGGTGTCTTTGCACATTTCAGCTTCTCAATGCCTTTTGCCCCAAAAGAAGAAGGCCAAACTAGGTTATTGGGGCAACAGCGTCACCAAATCTATACTTTAGAATCCCTATTGCCTAGGGGGTGTGGGAACAAGATTTCAGCAGTTCAGAAAAGTTAACGAGTGGACAGATGGACGGACGGTTGCCGTAATCAATGCCATAAGCACATCAGGCCTTTCAGGCAAGACAAGCTAACAATTTGAAACAATGTGCAGTGTACAACAATTAGGAAAAAATTTGTTTGTATGAGGAGGAATGTGTTGTTAATAACAATTGATGATTGATTTGTCACTTAGGGTATGTCTTGGTGAAGTCATAAGGTTAAATAAATCTGTATGAAAGTATGAAATAGTATGACCTCATCATTAAATGTTGCATAATCATTTCTTTGTTTGCAAGGCTAATGTTTCATTTATTTACTACAATGTAGTGTGTTTTTAGTCATTTGAACTTACAGGTATTGAAGGCACTTTACTTATATCATCAACTGTGAAGTCTGTTTCTTTATGGCATTTATTCCAAATTTTTTTTAAATATTCAAATATGTGTGAATATTTAAGATTAAGGGAATCATTAAAAGAATAACTTATCTTTCTTCATTAATAAGAAAAGCTAAACAAGCAAATAACATTAGAGATATGCAATTGAAAAGTCTTTTACATCATCAAAATGAAAAGTTTTAAGGTGAACTTTATATATTTCTTTATCATTTAAAATAATAGAGAAATTCTTTCCTTTTTTAAACTCTACGACGACTGATTGTCAATGGTTTTTGTTGCAAATCAAATTCAATTATATTCTAAAAAAGGAAAGTTGCTAAATTAACAATTTTAAGATTACAGTACAAATAAAAATTATTCCAGACCAAACAACTCAAATGGAATCTTCTCTCCACTTAAGTCAATAGTATAGAATATATAAAGCATGAAAATGTACAAATGTCCCGTCACATCGATAAGTATCTACAACACTCATTGACAGATCAACAACAAAGCAATGAGCTTACGTAATGAAAATATGAAACGAATATATACATCTCAACAATATCACAACATTACCTGGTACAAGCCTCGGTTTTTAAATGAGATAACATCATACATGTGTCATTGCCATTTTTCTGTCAATGAAAGAACATGTTTGACAATTGACTTTGGTTGCCTAGTAACAAGTGTTCTTCATTTATCTATTCTACAGGAACTTTTCCCACAGAGTGCTAAGAATCCATTGCCCGATTTCACTACAGTGAGCAAAAGTGCACTTGATTGCATTTCTCTTGTGTTGTTTATCGGGCAAGTCTTGTTTAATGGCTCCATTATGGAAACCCCCTTCTTCCACTTCTCATTCGTATCGCAACCTTTATGATGGGCATCTGTCACTGCTCCAAATATTTTCATCTGTGAATATAGGCACTTATTTCTGGGTCGTTAATCATAAAGGATCACCTTTTTCACATTTCTCACTCAACCATAACTCAATGACATTTATACAACCGTGACCTGACAACCTTGACCTATAAAACAAGTGTCAACAAGGCTTGAATTTGAATTTGTGTTTTGGTCTGATGCTGATATGGGCTAATGAGGTGTAAGAAAAAGCAACTTATACTATTCTGAGAGTATTTGTGTGATGTTTTTAAAATGGTAAAATACATGTGGTAGACTTTCCAAATAGTTCTTTCTTGGTATCATTAGATAGGCATGAAACAAAGCATATGTCTTTTCATTTTTCAATTTCTTCCAATTTTCAGTTTCTTTTGATATTCCCTTTTATAATTGCAATCAAACAGAGGAAAGAAAGATGAAAGTTTCTGGATTTATATGGTTGCTGCCTCTTTAGATGTGGAATTCTCTTCATCATCATTGACCATGACTGAATTCAGTTCAAAAGGCTATTTCATCATAAATGTTTTGGGACCAAAGGATTGTCATATGTCAACACTTCCCTCAAAATAATTCAAAGAGGTCTTTACCATTGATATGGCATCAGTTCAGTTGCATGTCATTTCCTTCTGTCCTTCAAGTAACTACCATCTAAAGAGTAAAAAAACCTCTAAACATCTCCATTGTAAAAATATAATATTCTTTTTGTTAAGTATTAAGGCCACAATGATGGAAGTTTAGAGACCTTGAATTTCAGAATCTGCTGCACAATGGAAACCTTGAACTTCAGAATCTAATTTTTTCTTCACAGGCACCATGGAAACCTTAAACTTCAGAATTTGGTTAAAGCTCAACAGCCACCATGGAAACCTTGAATTTCAGAATCTGAGTTAACAGGCATCAACTATGTGAAGCTGCAAGTTTCTTTGAAAAATGTACTTGAAGTTTTATCTCCGAACACAGGCATGGTCTCTTATCACAAAAGCAAGGCAACTTTTTCTGTCCTCAAAGACACGTAACTTTTACTGTCCTCAAAGACACATAACTTTTACTGTCCTCAAAGACACATAACTTTTACTGTCCTCAAAGACACATAACACCAATGGCACTAACGAAAACAGTTTAAGGCAGATCAATCCTTTTCTTAATCAGCTGTTTGAATAGAGAGTTCCTCCCAGACATGAACTTTTTATAAAGTCATATAATCCAACAATGTTGTCAACATGCTTCTCAACAATCTCTCCACAACATTTCAACAGTACTTTTCAACGGTTTTCTATATCTGTTATTCAAACAATATTTCCTCCTTAGAAATGTTGTCCTCAAACCATCTAACACCACTTTCAACAAACATTTCAACAAAGTTGTCTCTAGGTTCATGAAACAGTTTAAAAACTTTCATCAACCATTTCAGCAATCCTTTTCAGCAAACCTTTTTAAAACCACTTTTAATAAACATTTCAGCTTTAGTCTCTTCATAAGTTTGCAGTCCTCAAACATCATTTTCAACAACCACGCAACAATGTTGTCTCCTCAGTAAAGGCGGAATCTTCAGACCTTTCAACAACAAACTTTTCACAAACTTTAACAAAATTGTCTCTTCAACAAAAATGCCTTTCAAGAACATTTCTACAACAAAGATATCACCAAACAATTCAACCACTGATTGTCTCACTCTCTGATAGCAGACCCTCTCAAGGCCAACTGTTTTTCACATCACAAGGGCCAGGGGAGATTGTTAAAGTCTACAGGCCCTCCTAGGCCTGCGTCAGCCTCCAAGAGGCTCATTAGGAAGGCTAAAGCAGCCTCATCATTTCCGTCACTTCCTGGATTGTCACGTGTCTCCTCAGCCTGTTCCTGAATAACATTCTCGAACAACTGGGTGTCCATTGCTGGTGAAATATGAAGGAAAAATAGACATCAGTGTTTGAAACAATAACCTGAACAATAATCTAGCATCTTAAAAAAGGAAAAAAAATTCTTGAAATTTTGCTTGCTTTATGTTTTGCAGAAAAATCACATTAAATAGAGAAATTGCTTTTCTATGTTAGGTATATTGATCTCACCAGGCTCCTTAACTCGAGCTGTCAGGTGAACCTGTGAGATTATTCAAATCAGCATATCAGCAAGTTTGCCCCACATGCTAGGGGGCAGACAAGGTCACTTGTACAACAATGATTTTTGGAAAACAAATATTTCTGAGTGTTTTATTAATAACGAGCTGCCTCCATATCCGAAACGAATTAGTAGGTGTTACTTTAGAAATCCCCTGGTTCAATTGGTTGGTCAAAAAGTCAAATCAGAACCTCTGCATTTATATTTCATAAAGCAATCCCTGCAAACACTAAGGTAGATGGGACCAATCAAAATGATATTTCTAGAAACCAGTAGGTTGAATTAAAGTCCAATCTATTGATTTGTATTCGTTGAGGACTCCTTCAGTTCGTGAAAATCAATCACCATAAACATGTTGATGACGGAAGAATACCAAAACAGACACAAATACTTATAACAATTTTCTTATTAATTATATATCAGTTATATTTGAAATACATATATGCTGATTTAGTGATTCCGTCCTTTAATTAAGATTAGAATTTTAAATATCATTTCAATTTAGAATAAAACTTATTTGAACTTGTTATTTGGAAGATTGGAAGATAAAGTGTGTTTCATTTTCTAATCATTGTTATAAGTATAAGTAACTTTATTGATAGCCATCTAAAGACCCTCATTTTGATTGCTTGATATTTTATGTGTTTAGTCAATGAAATCAAGAGCTCAAATTGGAGTCAAAGGTGACCTGACAGCTTGAGTAATGGGGCCTTGTGAGATCTACAATCTGCTTAACCTTGTGCAGCAATATTAAATCTTATTTCAGTGAGATTGGTTGTGCAGACTAAATATTTTTGACCTTATATATTCAAAGCATATAACTTTACGTGCTTCTATATCTACAAATTCAAAATAAATGACGATTAATATTGATGTTCTTCTTTATCATGTATGAAGACTGTGGAAATACAAGGTGCAAAGATCGAAAAATGGAGAAAAAAAAGTATATTACATGCAAACAAGACACCCATCTTATGAGGCCACATTATAGACAAGTCATACATAAATAAGCTAAAACATAAAGTTTTGGGTTATATTTCAAATATGGCAAACTTTAAGATTTTATTAAAATTATTTTAATCTTACGTGGCTGTGATGAAGAGTGAACACTCAGTCCGTTTAGTTTTGTTGGAACGAAACCTGAAATTTAAATAATAATGATAAAAGATTAACAATAGTTCATATTAAACTAGTTTTAAAAATGATATTTCATATTGAATCATCTTATTGAAAATGAATAACTATTTCACTCTACATAGTTTAGAGTAAAGTTTAGGAAAAAGCACATTGATCTACTTAGTGACTATCTGGGGTTGTGTTATGAATGAAAATTCATTTGACAAATGCAGCATCATTGTAGTGGTCCTTATACATCACATCAATCAACATTAGGGTCCTAAACCTTCATAGGTATGCTCTCACAGAGAACAAAAGGCAGAGCATCATCTTACCATCTCTTGGAGACTGACTACCCTGCGGAGGAGATTGGATGTCCGTGGATACCATGTTTGCAGGGGAGCGTTCACTCTGAAAAATAAAAAAAATATGTAAGAAGGTGCTGTGATATTATGTTATGATTTTCAGAGCCTTGTTGAAACAAACTCAAGGATGGCCTTTAGAGGGGGACTTCAGTATTATATATTTGGTTTGTCTTCCATTTATTAAAACATCTTGATATGAGGGAGTCAGATGCGATAATGATGTAAACATTATCAAACTTGCTTTTTGGGATACGACATATGAACCTAGTGCACATGGCAACCACCCCCTCCCCCCTTCCCCCACACCTATTGCAGGTACGGATTGTAAGAAAGTTTTCAGTTGAGACAGGTTTACGTTGTCAGTGTTTCCTGTACAGGTCTTTCATCAGTTACAACTTATGTTTGTACTATTTTGGATAGGTTGCAAAGAAGTATCCTGGCAAAGTTACGATGTGGAACTTTGCCTTTGGAAATTGAAACTGGCCATTTTTCTAGGCCCAAGTTAGATCTTAATCACGGTCACTCGTGTGACACAATAATAAAATAATTTCTCTCTCTTCTCTCTCTTTATAGTTTTAAGTGGGAAATACAACAAAAGTTCTCTGGAAATCCTATTTTTCAGAACAATACTTTTAATGAATAATGAATCAATTTGAAATACGAGTATATATGTTACAGTCAATGTCTAAAATCAATCAATCTGTAGATTGACTGAAATTTTTAGTCAATCTGTAGATTGCCTGATTCACTCAGGCAATGTATAGATTGACTGAAAAAAGCAGTCAATGTACAGATTGACTGAAAATTTAGGCTGATTTTCAGACAGATTGACTGAAATGAATTATGCTCATTAATGAAATCACATAATACTTCTGTTATCCTACGGAAAGTTAATTAATTCATGTGGTATGCTTTGATAACAGATTGGCAGCCAGTTCAAACAATAATTCGATTGCTTCTAAGCCAAATATTAACTCTGTCTAATGTTTTAAGAGATCAGAAATGGTTAATCAGCTGATAAATGTGATTGTGTGAATAACTAATAGGAAGCCACATTTAGAATCCTCCTCAATCCTGTAATCCTACAAAACGCTAATTAATTCATGTGGTATGCTTTGACAACAGATTGGCAGCCAATTCAAACAATAATTTGATAGTTTATTTAATCACGCAGTCAAACAATGATCAAAAGAACAGAGAAGGATCATACTTATAGTCTATCGAAACATTATTGTCATATTTCTATAAAAGAAAGTCAATAGCAAGAATAATGCATTGCTCTTTCAACTCTTGCAATGGATAAGTAGATGGAAGATTCCTGTCGTGAGGAACTTTTGAAGAAGAGAGAAGCATAATTCATTTCAGTCAATCTGTCTGAAAATCAGCCTAAATTTTCAGTCAATCTGTACATTGACTGCTTTTTTCAGTCAATCTATACATTGCCTGAGTGAATCAGTCAATCTACAGATTGACTAAACATTTCAGTCGATCTACAGATTGACTGATTTTAGACATTGACTGTAACATATATAGATATATATATATACATATATATATATATATATATTATACAGACTGAAAGACACAAACTGCCCCTCAAGTAACAGAGAGAGGTATATGTTTCACTTATATTACCTGAACTGATGCTGATGGTGCTACAATACTGCTCACTGGCGATGGACTTCTGCAGAGAAAAAATAGAATCATTAATTCTTTGTCATCAGAGTTCAGCATTTGAAGTTAAACATTATGATAGGTTAGTAATAAAGGTGACACAACATATAACAGATTAGCAAGCGGTGCAAAAACATTTGATATTTCAAAATAATTTACATTGAATGATAATAACATAAAACAAATCTTTGTGAACAAGTGCTAGGATTTAAACACTCTAGAGCAAATCAATGCAACCATGCTGTCATGAGAACCACATTGAATACATCAAATTAAAATTTTTGAAAAGTCTAATGTAAAAACTATTAAAAAATTTCTCAACTCTCCAGCAATAATTTAGGAAGTGACACAAGTGAGAAATATGATATTTAAAACATTTCAAGTGCTTTAGTACTTGTGAGGGTACCTTATTCATGCATTTATATATGGAACATAACTTTACTTTAATGAAATTTCTTTCAGAATTTTAATGAAAAGACCTTTGATGTTTTAAACATTATCATATTGAAGCAATCAATGTTGAGGGATTTTACTACTGCTTCAAGAACATTTCCCTAATGTTAGAGAAGGGCAGACCATCACCCATCTGCTACATCAGCGTATTTGTCTCCACCCAGCTCCATCATATACCCTGATATCCTTCGGGATAAAATGCTTGTTACGGCTTACGGATGGTTACTCATTGCTATTTATAGCCTACATTGACATTTGTTTGAACTCTCATCTTGGTGGTCCCGCTATTGCTGAATGCGAGTCATTTCATCGGCTTGCTATATTTAGCGATACGAGCATTTTAGGCTGAAGGATATCGGGGTATATGATGGAGCTGGGCGGAGACAAATACGCTGATGTAGCAGGATATCCATCACCAATCTAGAATATATTTCATAATTTACCCCTCAGTGGTCAGTTCAGTGGATTGAATGGCCTGTCCTGACGTATTGGCTTCAATTTTCCCACTGAAAAGCATTTATATAATCCAATATTTGGTTCAAATCACAAAAATGACTAATCAAAAACAAAAACATTTACAAAAAAACACAGATACATGAAAGATGATATTACTTAAATTTATATTTTGATTTGTATATATATATATATATATATGTTTTGGATATATATATATGTTTTGGATATATATATATGTTTTAGATAAGTCACAATACAATCTGGATCAAATTGTAAAAAAATATAACTGTTTTTAGTTATAAATTCATTTAGCAAATAGTTTGTTTTTTGTCATTCAATAATACTTTTAAAATCAAATGTCCACATCACAGTTATTCACTACTATATGATACAGAATGATAAGTAAAGCCAAAACATACATAACGCATAACAAAATGCATGCCACAAATACTTGCTAAATAATTATGATCATCGTTCATACCAAAAATTATGAAAATTAAAACATTTTACAATGACATATCACATAATGTCTAAAACTTGAGCTTTTATCCTATTTAAAATTTTAAACAGATATTGAATTTAATTGATTCATATTTTCAAATCTAGTTTAGAATCTGCATTTTTTAATGATGTTAAGAATACCCTTGTTCACACCTTAATGATGTTTAGAATTTGCATGTTTTTTAAAATGATGTTTAGAATCTGCATGCAATTTGAACCTGAATGACTGTAAGAACATTATCCTTCAAGACTCAAGATATAGAGGATATAATATGAGTGTTCTTGACATACTATGTTTACCACACGAGTGCTTAATATTTCCCGAGTGAGAGCGCGGGATATACTGATATAAAGGCACGAGTGCCTTAAACATAGTATGTCATGGAGACGAATATGATATTCTGTTTATTACTGAAGTAAAAAAATCAAAGAAAGTAACCAAAATCAACATCCAAGCATATACATAGGCGCATTTGGAACACAACGTCTTAGTCAAAGCATTTTTTCTTTTTTTATTCCTTTTTTATTTCCCACAGTTATAAGTTGCTTACATACAAGTGATACATCTAGGTAAATTATCCACTTATACATTTGCATATGAAAATCTTCATATGGGTGTGGATGACAATTGTATATTATATCTGTATCGGTATCAAAATATTATTCAAAGTTTCAATTCAAACATTAGGTAGATATCAATTGCACATCACTGTTACATTCATCCTATCTACCATGACAAATTATAACAGACATTTAATATACTGCACTTAACTAACCTATGAACATCATTTATTGAAAACATTATGAAAGGTTGACCAAAATGTGTAGAATTTTGCATAGTTGCAGTTTGATAAAGCAATTGTTTTGGAAGTTTGGTAATATTTAATGATTTCTTTCTGAAGGGCTTTGTTGTATAAACATTTATTAATTCTACTTGAATTATAAATGTATTGTTTGGCCACCAAAGCAACAGCATTTAAAGGATTATTGTTTGCCCCTTTAAATCCAAAAAGAATATTTTCATTTGTAAAAACAATTTCTTCTTCTGCTACTGTACCAATCCATTCTGCCAAGTTGTTCCATAGTTCAATTACATGTTTACATTCACAAAGTAGATGTACAATATTTTCATTTTCCTCCACACAAAAGCAACAAAGAGAGGATTCACAATATCCAATCTTAGTCAAAGCATTGTTTTAAACTACAACAAAGAAACACAATGAAAAAGTGATATTTTTCCCCAGGGCATCATATGAAAAATATGAGCCGCGATATGATTGCCTTAGTAGGTAATAAAAGCATGAAGTTATGTCTCAGTGTGTTACCTGCTCTGCTCTGTGGCTTGTTCTGCAATCTGTTTACCGATTCTTCCAACCCCCCCTCTCATTGTGTTGTACCTCGGTTGCGATGTGGATCGCTCTTTTGATACTCGGTCTGCTTCTGAAAATTAAATATTTAGATTTATGTAGATCAGATACAAATGCTTTATCATAATAAAAATGCATTATCACTATCTTAATGCATTCCTATTGAAGCACAATCAAAATATAACTACACTATCGCTGACTAAATGCAATACACTGTAAAATGCTATTAACTTAAAAATGCATATCTAACCACAAATCCATTATAAAAAATTACATTAAAACTGAATAAATAAATCATCACTATTTTCTAATTTTAATATTTTTCAATTTAAAAAAAATTACATTTCTCAATGTTTAAGAGCTTCACGATGTTGGAAAATGAACTATGCTTGATATTTGTAAATCAGTTTCATTGACATTAAAAAAACAACATAACTGGAACTGTAACCAATGTAAATGTTGCAAATGTAATAAGTGTTAAAATAAACATTTTATGGCTCTATGGGCTACATACATGAACAAACACAATTGACTTTACTATACATTTGCAATATCACTATACATTTGCTTTATCACTATACATTTGCATTATCACTATACATTTGCATTATACATTTGCATTATCACTATATATTTGCATTATCATTATACATTTGCATTATCACTATACATTTGCATTATCACTATACATTTGCATTATCACAATACATCTGCATTATCACTATACATTTGCAGTATCACTATACATTTGCAGTATCACTATACATTCGCATTATTGCTATACATTTGCATTATTGATATACATTTACATTATTGATATACATTTACATTATTGATATACATTTACATTATTGATTTACTTTTGTAAAACACAATTGACTTTACTATACATTTGCATTATCACTATACATTTGCTTTATCACTATACATTTCCATTATCACTATACATTTGCATTATACATTTGCATTATCACTACACATTTGCAGTATCAGTCTACATTTGCAGTATCAGTCTACTTTTGCAGTATCACTATACATTTGTATTATCACTATACATTCGCATTATTGCTATACATTTGCATTATTGATATACATTTACATTATTGCTTTACTTTTGTAAAACACAATTGACTTTACTATACATTTGCATTATCACTATACATTTGCTTTATCACTATACATTTCCATTATCACTATACATTTGCATTATACATTTGCATTATCACTACACATTTGCAGTATCAGTTTACATTTGCAGTATCACTTTACATTTGTATTATCACTATATATTTACATTATAACTATACATTTGTTTTATTGCTATAAATCTGCATTATCACTATATATTTGCATTATACTCTAAAATAAATATGCATGATGATTACCCATAGGGAAGGAGTAGTCACTGCTCAGCTCTGTGTCTCCTGCACTGGCTGCCTGGCCAGAACTTGTCACCTCCTGGACACTGGAAGAAGAATACAATTAAAATAATTAAATTTGATCATTTAAATGTCATTAACATAGAAGAAACTTCCTGAAAAAGCTTTTAAAAAATAATTTAAAAAGCACTGTTATCTTTTGTTTTTCACTCATCCCAAAAATACACATCGATTATTAAGAATTGTCAAATCAAAAGTAAATATGTTCTTCAACAAAACTTGTGCCTCTAGACTAAACTACCTGCTTAGGAAAACTACTGTTTACATTGCAGAGATTGTTAAGGTACTTATGTATTCTCAAAACATCATGTCATTACGTATATAGTTACTCGACATCCTGTAACATAAACAAAATAATTTTGTGACAATCACCTATTACTTCAGTTGTTATAGCATACAAATCTTAGACAAGATAAACATGTTGATTTATAGTTGTGTTTGCAATCACATATAAAATTAGTCCTACATAGAGGATTTGAAGCATGTTACCTAAAGGTTTTGATTGTATTGATTTTTAAATCTACCTAGAACACAGTGAATGCTTTGGTCATTAAATTAATTAAAGTGGAATTTTTAATCTGAATTGTCAACAAATTTGGGAAACATATGTTCGTATTTGAATGATGCTCTCATAAAATATAAGTTGACGCCACATGATAGCAGCAGATTTCAGCTGTAGATTACTAAGATACCTCCTTTTACTGGTAAATATATTTCAAGTATATAAGTTGAACAGAATTAGGAAGGAGCAGTGCTTCTCCACTAGGGGTTGAGGGAGTTAGGTTCTCTGAAGTATGTAGATAATAATAAATAAATGGGTGCTTATTATGCACCATAGTCCATCCAAGGATGCTCAAAGCACTACACATTTATTACCCTGAAGGAATTGTACTTTCAATGCAGCTACTAAGCGCCTAACGCGATCTATATGATCCATACATCCCGTATTCATGTACTCAATAGTACAGCTGGGTGGACTAGGTGCACATTGGATGAAGTGCCTTGCCCAAGGACACAACACAGTATAAAGCCCAGATCAGAAATGTTTGGTGTCTCCACCTGGATTTGAACCCGGGCCGTTTGTTTGATAGACCAGTGCGCTGACCACTACACCACCATGCTCCATAGAGATCAACAAAATGATACCAACAGGTAATGCTAAAGCAGTTAGACATTGATATTGTAAACTTAAAGGGGTGGGTTAATGAAAGTATATAAGATGTGTTTGATTTGATATGAAGGAAGCAAATATATGATTTAAAGAAATGAGGTGGGGTTTTTTATTTTCAAGTCTTACAAGTCATCTCTTTTGCTGAACATTATTTACTCCATAATCATCCTTATAATTCTTTCAATTACAATTCTGAAAATATTTGAAATAGATTTAACAACTCCAATACCTTTGATGAATAATGTGATGACACACAAACGTTTCACAGCGAATCCAAACCAGATGAATAACCTTTTGGTGTGAATTTGAAAATTTGTTAATTCTGATTGTCTTGCTGCAATCATTCTCCACTGGATAACAGGGATTATTTCCCTTGTATAACAGTATGAAGAATGAGAAATGGGAGATAGCTCACAGAAGCATTGTGACAGTGAAAGTCATTAACCACAGCGTTATAAAGTGGTACCTGAAAACAGGATGTACAGACCTACATGCTAAAGTTGAGCTTAGCTCAGTTCAATTCCATCATAGTTGCAGGAAGTACTAGTACTCGTACAAACAAGCTTGAAATAGTGAAATATTAATTTCCAAATTATATCACTAAATTCATTTTGGAAAATTAAAAAACTCTGACTTACTGAACCACCATGTTTGTTGAGACAATGCATTCCACCTCTTTTGTCCAGGGATTTGAGAATGCAAAACAGATGGACTTTAAGTGAATAAACTTTCCGTCCTTTCCTTGGAACCTGTACATAGTTGTTTCCACTTTTTCTTTTGTATCCAAAACTAAAAGACCAAAAAAATCATGATTAAGAACTATCTATAATGTTGGATGTAGCTTTTAAGCTAAGGCAGTGCAGTTTGAACATAAAGAGAGGTGGGGGGTTTGCATTATTTTTTCATCATAAGTATGATTGTATAGTGCTAAGAGACATGAAACTTAGTTTGTTTGATAGATCCAAATGACTAATATTTTGTTGGGGAGTATCGTAATGAAGATCATGAATATGTAATATTCTGAAAATTTTGGCTCAGAAGAATATCTTATTTCTGGAATGAAGGAAAGAAAGGGGCAGTGGAGTTAACCTCAAAGCCAGAAACTCCAATCCCAACATATTTTATATAGATATTTTATTTAAAAATGTAATCTTCTCTATGTATTATCTTAATGTTCTTTAATATATGGTTTTGGAGGATCAATACCTACAATGTTCATGTGCGAGTTGTAACAATTCAATCTAGAGCAGATCCCTTAAAAAGTTTCCTACAAAATTTCAGCATTCAAGGAACTTTGTGTTTGGCAGTAAAGTAAAGCTTTGTTGTCAAAGACCTAATAGGTTACAGCTACAAATAGCTATTGAAGTCTGATTGATTTATGACATTCAACATTTTCCCCTAGACACAACAAAAATCTCTGTGATTTCAACCTTTGCAGTGACATTATAATTACACAGCTCTAAGACAAAGCTCATGATAATACTTAAGTTTCAGCTTAAGATCAAAATATCTTCTTATTGATATGTTACTCTGTGCACAATTGTTGTTCATCAAGTTCGTTGCTTCATAATAATAGGATCATTTTTCACTGAACACATTATTGTGGTTGGTCATTTGATGTCTACATAAAATAAGTTTAATACACAAAATAAATCGATATCCTTATGGTAAAATTTAAAGCAACACCTGATTTGACATGGTTTAATGGATACATTTGTTATCTATATTGTGTAAATAGAAGTACTGCATTACCTTTATGATGGCTATTTTGGTCAACACAATAAACGCAAGTGAATAGCAAACTTTTTCTGAGGATGCAGAGAAAGTATGTGCATTTACAGGTTACTGAAATACTGTTTCAAGAGCAGTATTGACCAGATTGGCCATAAACAAAAACAGCTATTTATCTAAAGCCACAAAATGCCATATGGTTGGCATGAGAGAAAACGGTATAAGGTGTAAGGTGTGGGAATGTTTTACATAGAGTCATAATCAGTTGCTTATAACTAATTATGACACTAATTGATTAAGCAACATTGCAATATCTGAAATTTCTTGTTGCTTCAAAATATAGGTGTTGCTTTAAATTTTATCATCGGTATATTTCTAATAAATACTTATTCAAATTGGATTAAAAAAATAACAAAGCCTCCTTCCTCCTGTGTGTTACAATTTTACATTACAATGTAGATTTCTGTTACTGTAAAGAAATCTCCCTTCTTCTACAGTCATTAAAAAATTTTCAAACCATTTGATTAACTGCATATTTCTGTTCCTACCTTTTCGATGAACTTCAGAAAGATGCTCGATGTCGTCCGAGTGGTAATACTCATACACAGAGGTGCCCAGCAACTCTTGCGGTAAGTAGCCCAGGATTATTGTGGCCCTAGACAACAAATACAGAGTTCCATTTACAATAATATATCTTTAATGTCAGTCAATCCTGTCTATAATTGCCTATTCTGATTTTAAGGACAGATTGGTAACTTGGTCAACGATGCAGGAATGGACAGGGTCTAATTACAACAACAAATTTAATATCACTGTTGTTTATTTACTGATATTTGAATACATAGGTGGTCACATACTATTCAGAAGTGTGCAAGTGCACATATCATTTTTGCAAAGCAATCAGACTCTAGTTCCACCTGATGTCATTAAGCAAATTTCAATGAAGTTACTGAAACAAGGTATTGGAAGAAAAACTGAATATCACTGCTTTATGTTTTGACATCTAACATATGTTAAATTAAATTATTTGAAAATTATTTCCCCAGGCATATGATGGATGATATTGACTTGCCTAAACTACATTAATTTTTATTACCCAGTCAACATAGTATAGGTATAGGCAAACATCCTTCATGATATTGACATTATTACTCTGTAATATGTATATAAAATTAATCATAGTTAAGTCTTTACTGTGATATTTAGATGAATAAATTTTTTTTTATCAAAACTTAGTGTCAGTTTTTGAGGCCCAACAAATAATTTATTGTTAATAAATAGATGAAAAACGAATATGCATATAACATAAATCTTAAAATAATGCAATTGTTACAAGGCTTTTCAACACATTATCCTGTCTTCATTATTTCAATCATGTTGTTTGTTCATGTTTATTTCTGATACAGAATCAATGAAGGAAAGGTTATATAGCTCCAGCTCTTTTTATGTAATACTTAATGCTAGGATAACAGCATCTAATTGAATGTTGTCATAAAGATAATTGCATGTCTGATCACTGGTAATGGAAACGTTATGGATAAAGAATAATTACAACTTCCTGTACATGATATGTTATAAACTAGTTGGTAAACGCAAGTGTCTTATTATACTGATAATTCCAAACACATACAAAGTTTATAAGTATGCTAAGGTGAAAAGATATAATTGTTGCCATATGGGAACAAAGTTATATATGTAAACTTTATTCATTATAATTGTTCCACTTTAGAACTTGATCCTTTTGCACATGTCTGAGGAAACCTTCAAGATGAAACTCTATACATTGGAGAAAATAAGGATGAATTCCAAGGAAAATGTCAAAGAAAGTGCAATTGGCAGTGAAGCTCTGAAGTCTTAAACAAAATACTTTATGCAAGTTTGAGACTAAATCTTTTAGAAGGTGAAGAATTTTTCTAATTCACACTGGCCAAGGAGTCTGCACCAAAATTATCAGCTTTATAGGGCTTTCAGATGCCTTGATTTGGTGAACACAGAGTGACCAAATTTAAATTTATAAACCATGAAAGCGGATGCATAAGTTGGGGAGGAGTTGAAAATGGTAAAACTGAACAGTTGCTAGAAGGAGGCCAATCTGGAGAGCTTGAAATTAAAACTATTTGGTTATTTATCTAGACATGTTTCATTGTTTGGAATGTAAAAGTTTCTGCAATCATTGCCAAATAAAATCAAAATTCTCCTCTCAAACAATCCTCCTTAAAATCATTTCTAACATCAAAAAGTAGGTTAGCCAAACATACTCAGATAGCTTTCTCATAGTTAAATCAATTGTATCAATATTTATATCAAACAATATTTCCTTAAAACGATGCGAGTAAGCCAAAGATAAACATTGGTCTTCTCCGTCACACCAGACAATACATCTTTATGTTTGAAACAAGGCCTTAACTGTAGGTTTAACAACACAAGCGGAGCCACCCTTGCACAACAAAGCTGTAAAATCTTAAAGCCCACTTGTTTACATGTTGTAAACAACCGTGATGCTATAACACATGTGTTGTTCAACTTGCACACTCAAAATTAGCCAAGAAAAATTAGATTGAAATATGTTGCCTACAAAAGCATATAAATCAAATTAATCTTCTTGTGGGTTCCTCAATTTTTTCACTACACTACTCTAGTCATGGCTATCTTTTATATCCTTTTGTGTCAATGGTTGGTATGTATTTTTAATACTTCTTTGATAAATGCGAATGAGTGAATGAAAGGTGTAAAAAAAATATTCCCGGATCACTTGTCATTAATTTCTTTATGTTTAATAAGTTTAGAAATATGTGCTACAAAAATGTTTTTAAATTCTCTATATCTCAAATGGGCATATATATCCCTTAATGCATTGTCTTCGATATATAATTAACTCAAGGATTCTGGAATTGTCAAATAAAAAAAAATTCTATTCTAAAACTATAGAAATTTATAAATCATTTTGAGCATTTTTTTTGAACCTCGCTTCATCTGGCACAACAGTGTGGCTGCTGGGTGCCATGGACACAAAATGAAATTCCAAATTTACTAAGTAACAAGGACAATAAACAATTATATGATTAATAAACTGCATCATCCATACCTCTCATCAACGTTTGCGAACTTCCCATCGATGCTAAGACGAGACGTGAATTCCATTGGTCGATTATTGATGTTACTAGATGACTGTGATTGTTGAGACTGACATGTGGGTTGGATTCGACCAACCGCTACTAGGCAACTAAGGTTTGGACTCTCTTCACTTTCGTTGTCATCATCGATACCCATTTTATTTGACGACCATGACTTGAGGTAACCTGTACAGTGGATGATGACGTAATTCTTCTTTTCTGGAATAAAAAACATTTGAATACTCATTTCTCTGTTCGCAATCTTGACTAAAACTGTTGAGGACATAATTTTACTTTTCTGGAAATAAAACATTTGATTATTCAGTTCTCTGTTCGCAATCTTGACTAAAACTGTTGAGGACATAATTTTACTTTTCTGGACATAAAAACATTTGAATACTTATTTCTCTGTTCTCAATCTTGACTAAAACTGTTGAGGACATAATTTTACTTTTCTGGTCATAAAAACATTAGAATACTCATTTCTCCGTTCTCAATCTTGACTAAAACTGTTGAGGACATAATTTGATTTTTCTGGACATAAAAAGCATAGAATTCTCAGTTCTTGTAATGGAATAAAATTGTTGAGACATAATTTTTTTCTCTGGAAAAAATTCCCATTCAACACTGAAAGAATGCTCATAGAGTTTACTTGCAATGAAAAAAATTGATAAAGTCATTCTTCTGTAAGGTTTCTGTAAATTAAAACAATTTGTAAAACACTTATCAAGTTCTAAATTATCAGGAATCAGTGAAATGAATAACAGTATTATACATATCCATGAAAACCTGTTTGCAATGCTCTCCAAGTATGCATAAATTTAAAGTAAATTCATGCTTGGAATATTGATAATATGTTACTAATATTTCAATAAATATCATATAGATAACATATATTACTATGCATTTACTAATCAATAGAATAAACTCACCATTACAGTAATTTTGATTGTCAACAACATACTATCAAGACAGTCATTATAGGTATCTATCTTCCTTTGTATATGCCATTTGAAAAGTTGACAGTTGTACTTGACCATTCCCTTTGTATATCGCAAGGTAATAACTAAAACTGTTTCCATGGTGATTCTCACCTGATTTCTTCTTCCTGTTGTATTGAAATGAGTCGGGACACTTCTTCATTGCGTTGGAAGCACAGGTGGCCGCTGCTGAAGAGTTTGGAGTATTTCCCGGAGACTTGTTCCCGTATTTCATGCGGAAAAAGAACGATCTCCGGGCACCTGAACACAACTTGGAGGATTTTTGCGGCATCTCCGTTTTCACCGGCATCATGGCTGGAAAAGGTTCAATCACATTGATATCAAATATCTAGTTTTGGAGTTCTGCTCCAGAAGCAAAGTTATCCTTGAACATGCAGAGTCAAAATTAAACTAGTTTCTAAGGAAACACACACAAAAATAGTTTCAGAACTTTGAAATTATCAAATTTCATCTTATCATCTGGTGAGGATTACCCTGCACATCCAAAGATTCAGAAAGATATGATGAGCAGTTTTTTAGTTCTGTCCAGGTGAAAAGCTATCTGTGTACAGGGTCAAAATTCAGTTTGTTTTCATGGAAACAAAATGAAATACAAGTTTCAGAATTCTAGAAATAGCTAAAGTGTGTATTACTCATGTCAGGACAATACTTAAGTTCAGTTTTGGCAAATTGTTTACAGTTGCAACCATTGGGATAAAATAACTTTTGAGATTATAGCGTTCAATGCCACATTCAGTACAGATCCTTTAACAAATGCCATAATTATATAATATGGCACTTTCTCTATGAGGTAAGTTTGAAATAGCTTGAAAACTAGCCGGCCCAAAAGAGTCATTAAAGACATTATTGGCTATTTGTAATTGTCTCTTAATACACACATTTCAAGAGCTTAAAAATCAAAGTTATTTCTTGTACATACTGCGTTGAGAGTACAGAACCAATCTTAAATAGAAATTATCAGAACAGAGAAAGATTGAAAACAGATGATACTCACTTTTTGCATCAATAAATCTTTCTCTTGGCGTCAGATCTGAGGCAGACAACTGCTCTTTCACTTTAGCGATATCTTTGGGGTGTAAGATGTCAAATAAACTTTGGCCTATTAACTCTGTCTGAAAACAAATAAACCTCTGAGTTAATACACTTTAACAATTCTAGAAACATTTTGTTAAACAATATCAATTAATTAATTCACTGCTCATGGCTTGTCTGACAAATATGATATTTGGAAGATGTTACATACTGACAAAAATTGCTAGGGATAATTGTAAACTTTGAAATATAAATAATACTGTTATTATTCTTTGACACACTAATGAGGTATCATTCATAAAAAATGCAATATCCCTTTAAGATAAAAAAATCAGAGCAGCTTCTTCGGTTTTTAAAACTGCCTTCAAGTCACTAGTACTATCATGGGAGAAAGTCTGTAAGACGACTGTGGAAATGCATTACAATGAAACCTGCAAGTGACAGTCTCAGCAGTACAGAGTTTCACTCAAGCTCTGAGTAACCAGAAGGTGAAGAGATTGTGCAATTACTCACTTGATATTCATCTGAAAACCAAGTACAAATGGCAGTTTCTTGGTATTTTTTTATTCATTTATTCTCATATACCTATGATTTGAGTTTTTTTTTTGAGCCACATATTTTTTTTCAAGTTAATTTCTAATTAATAAATTTTGGACGTTCATTCATTCTGTCAATCGTATCATCCTTCTCTTCTTTTTTTGCGAAATTGAAAAGTTTATCACTATGGAATATCAGACATATGACAACAAATAACTTCCAAGGACAGCAAAGATCTCAAATGATGATGTTTCATAATGCTTGGTTAAACCTTATGAAAATTTACTTCGCATTTATAAACAGAATTTGAAAACAAATACGTAATACATATCAAAAAATATTTTTTTGGTATAAATATTTAGGGATAAATCTCTCTTTGAAATATTTTCTTACCTAATTAATAATTTTTACTGCAGAAAAGAAAGATTATCTAAAAAGTTTTACAAAAAGAATTTATGGTAAATTGGTTGCGAAACCAAATGTCATTGTAAATTAAAGTGTGTGGTTAATGTTTTAAAAATAAAGGTTATCAGAAGCACAGATCGGTTTTATCTTATAGCATTTAGAACTTGAAGCTTAATGCCTTGATGACGGGGATACCAAGGATTTGTTAATATCATTAACTTCTGCATCCTCCTCATATGCATAAGCTCCAGTCCCTGTTTTAAGTTTAATTCATCATTACTTCACCTCTTCTCACCCCCATAATAACTACTAATGTTTTTCCACATTTTCTTTTCAATCAATTTTTAACCTTCTCAATTGTGGTTGATGTAACATGTCACCGAAACGCAAAGCAGTTCTGAACCATCAGCTTGTACTTGGGGCAGAAAAACAACCACTATTGGGGAATTTGATAAGTCAAAAAATGGGTAAAAAAATATCTAAATCTCAAACCCCATTAACTCCTATGCTTTGATTGATGCTACAGTTTCTTATAGTTCAGACAACCACAATCGACAGCGAATTGTGGCTATAGTACTATACAGCCAACGTGATATCATCAGGCGGACAGAAGCGGACAATGGACGTCTCAGTTCTCTGGAGGCACCCGGGAAAAGGCATATCAGGACTTCAACAGATCATGATGTACCAGATCTGAGCGTATGTTCAAACACAAGTGCTCACCCTGCG
Organism: Phorcus lineatus; assembly: GCA_921293015.1. Classification (NCBI taxonomy): domain Eukaryota; kingdom Metazoa; phylum Mollusca; class Gastropoda; order Trochida; family Trochidae; genus Phorcus; species Phorcus lineatus. Next base: position 39,096,993 of record OV121096.1, read on the forward strand.
TATTCATGCTTCGAGGAAAGGGGGAGCAATGCCCCTCTAAGAATACAATCCCAAACCAGCAGGGGCAAGCTGACAGCGGGGTCATGCGCTGAACAGAAACAGCATCATCTGGCAGGCAAGGGAAGGAATGAGATGGGAAGATCTCAAGCAAGTGGTTGACAATCAAGTTGCCAGGATGACCGAGGAGCCAAAGATCATAGTCATGCATCAAGATTGATATATCCCTGCTACGCATCAAGCTCCTTCTCACGAAGACTGTCATCATCTGGTTGGACATCCTCCCCTGCCTATACAGGCATGTGGCCAGGCGTCCCATGAAGGCTGAGAGGGTCTGTGCTAAGCTTAACAGGAGGGTAGGCTGCTGTTGTATTTGGCTGCACGTCTAAATTTCACTGTTACGGTCTTGTGCTTTACAGCAAAGATCAGGTATATCACTCTACTTCACAGCAGGTGACTAGGGTTTGCTTTACAACATACAGTTAGCTTGCATGGCAAGAGAGATTGCCCTTGCTCAATATTCTCCTTTTTTCGGTGCCTGGCAGCGGTAGTGCCATGGCAAGGGTTTCCCAGCAATGGTGGTTACAAAGGCAGCAGTAGCTACAAATGCATGTCTACAACTAAGTCAACAGTTTATGAGCACCTCCAAACTCTAGGTCATTAATCCCAGATCTCTCTTAGCATTTATATTTCTTCCAGTCAGGTATCTCCGGTCATAAACAAATTTTATCTGAACTCGATTCCTGTAATGATAATGATCTTCTCAAAAAGCTAATGAAACATCTTATTTCAATTTCAATTACATTTCTGAAACCTTGTCATTATGTAGGTGTGAAACTAGAAAATCTGAAATGTTAACTAAGAAATGTGATACCTTTATGAAACATCTCATACCATTCACATTATTATCATAACAATTAAAAAAGAAATAAAAATTCAAATATTTTCTTGAATAATGAAGCCATTTTGAACAATAATATGTATTGCAGGCATGATAAAAGATTAGACATTTTTCAATATTAAATGTCATTTACAACACATTTATAAACTAAACAGGGATATTGAATTCACTGTCAAATATAAAAGTAAAAATTACCTCATTATGCGAAACACTCAAAATCATAATTGATGAAAAAATTATTTACATTCATTTTAATCATTCTATTTCAATTTGAAACATATGTATCATCCTTGAAATTAAATTTTTTAGGGAGATAAATTGTTTTGAATGACCTTCATCAATGATTTTTATTTCCATTCCACAAGATTAATTATCAAACAAGGTTTCTTTAAAGTCAACACTGAATCAATCAAATTCAAATTTGACTTTGATAATGATAAAAACTTTTTGCAGAAAAATACACTCACCGCCTCAAACTTAAATGTTTTTCTCAACGATTATCAAATTTAAATATCTGTCATAATCTTTTTTCAAAATGACACTTTGGTGCTACTTCCATTCTCGTCAATACACCAGCAACCTTTGGTGACCCGCCCCTCATTTCCAAATATGGTATTGATTAGGCAAAGCGGAAAACAAACATGGCAAATCGGAGGGTAACAAACAAAGTTTTTGTGCCTGTAAACAGGTCTTTGCTTGTGTCTTGCTTTGTCTTGAACAGGGAGTGAGAGTTTTGTCAAACCAACAAATAATTCATGAGGGTAGAGATGACATATGATTTGAAAACCTTTTTTTTTGACAAAGTGGGAAACCTTTTCATGACTGAAACTGCTTGTCAAAGAGTAAAAAAAAATTGAATCAACCATGTACTTGTCATATACATGTTTTGGATATTGTGTGAAAATACTTTAAAAAGTACATTTTTACGCCATATGTTAATTTTTTAATATTAAATTTTCACAAATAAAGGAAATAAATAAGTATGATAACTGTATAGATTAAAAAGAGGGGCTGTTATATTTCTAGATCTTTGACATATATATTTTTCCTAACGGCAGTTAAACACATTTGCTCTATTCCTTTTCCATGATAATCAATATATCTTACCTGTGAATAATTCAAAACATCTTTGACAGATTCAGACACATATAACAATCGCCCCCTGTCGCACCCAATTACAAAAAGGAATCCTTCTGCTACCTGCAATTCAAAAACAATATTGTCAGAACTTGTAATTCTTCTCTTAAACAGTATTATTTTTATCAGTAAATTAAAACTATCCACAACTTCAAGCATAAAAAAGACAAATAATAAGCAATGATATAAGATACAGGGTAAGCAAAAAATTATGACAGCTTTGTTTCGATATTTAGTTGAATATTAAGTTAAATGTCATAAATAAAAAAAATTACATTGTTGTACTATCCACAGAGTTCTGAATAACCTTTAAGTATATAAAATAGTTCAATCCTTAATTACTAGTTTAAGATGCCATATCACCCTGTCCCTACAGACATGAGAAATACATTAGTTGTTATATCATCAATTAACTTTTCAATGACCTTTACAAAATACAAAATAGTTTCATCCTAAAAGAGCCTGACCTATCGGCATCTGGTCCGCATCTTGTTTTTAGGAAAATGTCATGAAAAAGGTGCTGTGCTATAACTAACTTTACATTATTCATAAAATAAATAATATGTATGGATAGAATATCCGCACATCTACAATTGATTTATGATAAATCTCATCATTTTTTAATGCCATAGCATTTAATGCCTTTGCATCGCTGATGTATGGCTTCACTCACCATTCTTTTCTTATTTTACCAAGTGTGCACTCTCATTAATCAAGTTGTCAAGTCTAAATCAACCAAAATGTGGCCCTTAACATGTTTCAACTGGGTTAGGTTATAATCAAGTACTAATAGCATACATATATAAACTGGAATGTCCCCTTGATTTTGTTTCCTAAAAAGATACCTTAATAGTACTGTGCTTTTAAGTGTATAAAGTAGTTTTATCTTTAAATACCAATTTAAACAGTCCATGATTATCTAGACCTAATATGATATAATACAAGTTAATTTGAATGTTGTTGGACAAGTCACCTTGAGAATCAAGTGCTTGAGTTCGTTGTCAGATATAAAGGCAGGCTTGTGGCTCACTTCAGAGTATACATTGCTGGAACCTGGGAACAAAGAACATTGCTGTTTATACTGCTGAAATACTTTCTGTGTAAAGTTTACCAAAAAATAATGATTCTACGCAAATACATAGTTTTGGAAATCATAGATATTAAATCTTTTAAGAATGACACTAATAATTGTACTAAGTAAGACACTGATAAACTGTCAATCACTGAAATTTCAATTCCGAACTTATTTTATTGTATAAATTTCATAAACTAAATTTAGTAATTGTTTTCTAAACATTAAAAAAAAGTCATAATACATTTCTAGCCTCAGAAAAACATGACTTTAGCTTCAGAATAAATGATTTGTTCAAAACCAAAGAAGAAACATGTTAGAATAGAGAGTCAAAAGAAAACTGTGCACAAAAAACTTACAACAAAAAGTAAAAACACAAGAAAATGACAAATGGCATTTATATAATTTTCAAAGATCACAGAATTGTCAGATATCAGGTTTGACAATATCATATAGACTTCTCAAACCAATAAGTTACTTTTTTCAAAAGTATAAGATTACAAAAAATTCAATCAAAGGTCAAGAGACTGTCTAAATAACAAATCTTGTGGCAGAACAGTTCTACAGGCAAGTGATTAATGAAAATACCACAAGAATCTATGCCAAGGTTTTTTCTTAAAGTTACGTCTTCTAAGCTGAAAAGATTTAGATATTAATAGCAAATATCAAAGAAGGTCCATCCCTTTCTGTCATAAACACTTCCCTATTTCCATTATTTCCACCATTTTGACAAGTATGTTTTCATTTGTTATAAACATACAGTTATTTTGATCCTTCATTAACCTTTAACCAGAAATCATAAAAGATGAAAATATTAAGTGGATTTTTAGTTGAAATGAGCGAAAATGAAAACCTTTCTCTGTAACTAGCAGAACACAACCGAAAATGCCATTTTAAGTCATTGGTCAATTGATGAAATTCTTTGTTTAGAACTTTTTATCCTCTAAATTGGCTATGTATTAAATAATGCAACAGTGAGTGTTGAGCTCTGGACATGATTTGAACCTATTTTATATCATAAAGATAATTGAAGACTGTGTGATGAGTAATTAGGGATATATTTCAGATATGTATAATATAGATGATTTAACCCTTTCCCTACCACTCAGTAACTATCTCTGGACGTATGTCTGTCTTTAATCATTATGTCATTCTTCATTCTTACTAAGTTTAGAAAGGTCTGATCTGTCTAATTCAGCCACTCAAAATGGATTTTAAATTTCAAATCTACAGCCAATTTAAAACAAAATAAAATTCAAATTTGTTTTTACAACTTCGAGCGTTAAATCTTAACAAAGAAGACAAATATTTCAATTAAAGAAGATATCTCTATGCATGTAAGGGGTTAAGATATATAAAATCAATACGTCTGATTAATTATAACCTTCATTTACAAATTGGGCTTTAAATGACAGATGAGTTGTAGGTTAGACTCACAATCAATTATATAGTCTGACTGAAGCCACGTTATGTGATTAACACCCTAGCAGATCGTGCCCATTGCTCTCTGTCCTAAGCAGCTTTCTGGGATTTCCTGGCCAATGTGCGTGCTTCAGGGGATCAACCTGACACTGATGTATTGCAGGTACAGGCCATTCGCTCCTCGTCTCACGCTTATGTAAGCAATTTATTGATATACATAATCATGGTGCTATGGTGTCACATGACAGTTTTGTAACAACTATTTAGTTTACCCCAAATGAGTTGTTTCTAAGTTGGAAACACTAAAACGCAACTTCTTGCATACTTATTTGTTAGCATAGGTTTTATTAGTGGCATGTCCAATATAAATATCTTGTCTTTTAAGGGCATTGGAGAGTGGCATACGTAAGAACAGAAATACTTGGAAAATATTTATTTACCTCGTAATGACTTAATATGCTGGACTGCCATCCTGAGAACAGTAAGTTTGTCCAGCTTGCGGTTCATTGCACTGCACATGGGTATCATGGAGGACAGCTCTGTTATGTAGGAGTTCATCTTATCACGTCGACGTTTTTCAATTTCACTGTGGTTTTGTCTGAAATAGAAGGTGGGAATGTTATCATTGTGCTTATTGGTGACAACTGATATGATTTTTTATCCACTCACTTGTTATCATTCGTTCCTGTGAATATAACTGACATTGTTTGTGATTGTCATCATGGTTGATGGCAAGGCTTTCAATACCATTATATATTGTAGTCTTTCATTATCTTCACTGTCCTTGATGTCAATAACTTTAACTTAAATAATCTTTGTTGTTAACTTTAACAATATGAAAATCAACTGCACATCATCATTATCATCATCATTCTCATCACCACTATCATTATCATTCACACCATCACCACCATCATCATCATCATCAACTGCCACCACCACTAACTGCCAACACCACCACCACCCAGTCATCATCAACACCACCACCAACTGCTACCACCACAATCATCATCATCATCATCATCAACACCACCACCATCTTCATCCACCATTATCATAAAAAAACATCACTGCAGTAACACCATAATCACTACCACCATCATTATCAACACCATCACAGCCATTAACATTGCAACCATCATTATCATCAACACCACCAACGCCACCACCAGCATCATCATCATCTTCAACATCATAAAACAACACAACCATTATCATAATCAACACCATCCCAGCCACCATCATCACTACCGTCATAAACAGCACCTTCAATGCCACCACATCACAACCAACATCACTGCCATCGTCCTCAAGAACACCATCCCTGCCACCATCATCAACACCTTCACTACCAGCACCAGCACCACCTCCATTATCATTCACACCATCATTACTCCAATATCATTCGCATCATTATTCTCTAATCATTCTCAAAACATCATATTCTGCCATCACCAAGTTCATCATCATTACCATAACCATAACCATGACCTGAACAAGGGAAGTGATGATGTGAATGATGAACAAGGGAAGTGATGATGTGGATGATGAACAAGGGAAGTGATGATGTGAATAATGAACAAGGGAAGTGATGATGTGAATGATGAACAAGGGAAGTGATGATGTGAATGATGAACAAGGGAAGTGATGATGTGAATGATGAACAAGGGAAGTGATGATGTGAATGATGAACAAGGGAAGTGATGATGTGAATGATGAACAAGGGAAGTGATGATGTGAATGATGAACAAGGGAAGTGATGATGTGAATGATGAACAAGGGAAGTGATGATGTGAATGATAAACAAGGGAAGGTATGGATGTATACGGTCGGGCAAAGCGCTTAATAGGCTGCATCGAAATACTATTCCCTCAGGGTAATAATACAATTTGTGCGCTTTGAACATGCTCTCTCATGGATATATGCACAGTACAAAAAAGCTATTATTATTATGACAACCATGTCCAACATCTCACCTCTGATATTTGCGGGAACTGCCGGCCTCGCTGCCACTCCCAGAGAACATATCCTGGGACTCCAAGTCATCATCGCAGCTACTGTCATACAGACTGGAAACACAACAAGTAGTGTTTAGTACAAGAGATAGAGGATAAATGACATTTTTTGTTAAATACAATGTAAATCTCATTGCTTGAAGTAGAAAATTATAATTTCATGAGCAGCACAGCTACTTATAGTGAAAATTATTGTAAATCCCAACTGAAAACATTCATCTGTCTCATTAAGTTGCCACTCTAATTTTCAACATGTTTTCTTTGTTTTGTATCATGGTATGCATGAAACCTATTTTGTTAATCCCTGTATTCAACATTCAAAGTGTAAAGAATATACTCTGAACTGATTACTTGTTCAATACAGAGGTTGTTATCTATAAAATCTTGCTTTTATTAATGATTCCTGTATTCCAACTACCTTAGAATGGTTCAACACTTAATTCAGCCATTAAAGGGTTAACAGTAAAGTTATTGGACAATATAGATCATTTGGTTAATGAGAAGATTTATCAGCCAGGGCATACAATCTGGAAAAGTAATGGAAATAGCCACAAAGCTCATATAATTGTCTATAGAGCACGCTGATTACTTTTCATGTCAGGTGTTGTAGCTACTTATCTTTGATTGTTTGACTAATGCCCCGCTTGGCCTTCATGATGTGGAGGAAGAGATTCAGATCTATTGTCCCAATAAACATTTTGAATTGCCAAAAAAACCCCAGAATTTTACTAAAATAATTTCAAAATTGTTCATCATGACACACCTTGATGTAATTATGCATTTTTATTCCAAACTGATCAAGATTAGTGAACAGTTTAGAAATTATGAGCCGGACAGGACTTAGTTGTTAATAGTTTTCCTACAAATTCATCAATTTTCCCCAACTCAAGACTAAATTTTCTGATGACGAGAGAATTGAAGAGACAGTTACATAATCTCTGAAGACAGGAATCATATTCAAAAGCCACAAGCTGGACAAAATGGAATGATCTGATAGTAATTCCTGCATATATAACTCTAGAATATTCCCAAGTAGAAAGTTAACTAATCCATACTTTTCATGAGTACCTCTGATTTGTCTTAAATAATTGTAAGTAACTCATAAATTTCATTTTTATTAAACGAGTTAATGATTTCGAATAAAACGGGCGAAAGCATTCATGAGTTTGATAAAAATAGTATTAAATGGTAGGAAGTTTAGTATTCTGTTTATTACTCGCCCTCATAAATCAAGCATGATTGCCGATAGTGATTCTAAACTGAACCGAGACATGGCTGCCATTGTCACGGCGGTGCTAACATTGTGACGTCACAACCACACAATATCATGACGTCATACGTCCAGCGGTATCACACTAGTTTAATATTGTCGTATAAATATTACACTGCAGTATCTTACACGGGCAAGCAATAAATGGAGGATACTAAAGGACCTCCCATTTGATACTATCCTTATTAAACAAGTTAATGATTAAGTAGAAAAAGAGAGAAAGCAAGTTTGATGCAATATAATTAATGAATTCAATAAAAAAAAGTATTATCAAGCATGAATGGCATAATATTGTACTGAACAAAATATTTCTGCAACTTGGCCACCATTGTGACAATATTATTACGTCATACGTTCAGCGGTATAATAGTAGTTTATGATATGATGGCACAATGAAAACATATTTGTAATATTGAAAATATGGGCAGTATTTTACACAGATGAGTAATTAATGCTATAACTATAGGGGAAACCATAAATGGGCCCATTTTTTTTCAATAATGAAATTAGAATTTCCCATCATAAACAATGCTTTGACATCACTGCTAGCCTATAGATCCAAATGTGTCGATGGTAAGCAATCTATCCATTTTTTAAATATATTTTGATCATTTCGTTTGATTTTTCAAGTTTGGTACTAAAAAGAATACTTTAAAAATATCAAAATACAATTCTCTCTCGTTATCGTTAATAGGATATACTAACATTTAGCCATCTAGTCATAGACATGAATGTAATTGGCATTAATGAAATATTCTGTATGGAACTAAAGTTGGACGGTCATATGGTATCCATGATATACTGGGATACATAAGAAAATGGTTCATCAACTCACATGATGGCTGCTTACCTTGAGAATATTTAAATTATTGACATTTTTAGAAAAGATCGATGGAACTATGCATGTAAAAATACTAGCTCAAACGCAATAAAATTTGAGACAGCATCTTCACTTTCTTATGCAAAAAGTTAAGATAATTTGATAAAATGTCTGCTGTGTGTTTTCATGATAAATCAATTTAATATTTTATCTGTGTGTAAGATATATATATATATACATATATATATATGCTGTATGAATGTATGTACAAAAATAAAATGTTAATTGTAAAGTTTGGTATCCTTGGCATTTTAATTGCTATATATCATCTCAGGTGATTGTTCCTAAAGTTCAGACAGATGACATTATGAGACCATGCAATAAACTATTCTAAATGGATTAGAAATGATTAATTTCTTCAATTCACAGTTTACAATTTTGATGCCATGGTTACATGGTTACACCTTAAATTTTCTAAATCATGTGTTTCTGTGATGAAAATAAAAGAGTTTGTTTTTCTGATTATCGACTTTCTTTTGTATTTTTCCATTGAATGAATCATCTGTTTTTAAGCTCGTAGATGTAAAGGTAGTTCAAAGGGAAATGTCTTTCAAGGCTCTAAAATACAATGTTTATTGCTCATGTGGGATACCAATAATTCACAGAAAATGAATTTACCTACTCTGAACTGAGAACAAATCATGAAATAACTATTATAACTTATGAGGTAGATTACTTGAGTGAGGATAGTGAGTAATACCGATAGATATGCAGTATCAGTGCATTCGTTGTGTTTACGAAATATTGGCGTGCACTAGTGCGTCTAAGTCAAGACTTATTTTGTAACTTGAGTATGCTATTTCATGATTTAAAATCACAGTTTTAAACTTAAGAAAGTAACAGTTTTTTTCAACTTTATCTTGTTTCTTAAACTTTCTTTTTCAAGATCAATCAATATGCATTTATCTAGGGAACATTGGAATATATTTTTTAAATGATTCTGTATGTTATTTCTGTTTTTGGAAGGAAATCATTCCAATCTATTTTTTTTACTACAAAATCAGTATGTAAAGTCCATTTAAACTTTTAGTGGTTCTTTCAATTCTTTTGAATTGTTTTTTTTTTTAAATTTGCAGACTCATCAATATATTCCTACATTTGACGAAGATTACTTACCTGAAATTGGTATCATAATTTGTGATTTCAATTTAAAAATCATTTCCTTTTCCTCATGATCAGTACCACTTATTGAAGCAATACCAGGCGATACTATTGTTATTTTATCTGTATGATAAAGGATTGAATTAAGGATAAATCTGTCATTATGTGACTAACAAAACATATTATATAAATATGTTACTATACTTTCTACCGTAAGAGAATATACAGATGGTAATTGTCAAGAAATGACACATCTTCTTTCTCTAAGATACAATCCTTGTAAAAGCAAAAATCCATGGTCATTTTCATTTATTAGTGTCGCAAGGAAAAATTGGTCGCCAATTAACATGTGATGTCAAAAGAGGTATGTCAGATGTCAAACCAATATTTCATGACGTTAAAATCTTAGACTCTTATCTATGCTGAGCGGTAATTATACATTTTATTTTTTAGAGTTTTAATGATACATAAAATTCATGATACAAGTATGTATCATGATACCAAAATACAATACGTCAAGCATCACGCATGTCACAAAAACCTATTTCCTGTTTTTTTGTACAAAAAACATTTACTTTTGACATAATATAAGCTTTTGATATAAAATAAGCAATTCTAAGGTTGACAACACACATCTGGAATGAGCTTAAGTAACACAATTCCGAATACCAAGATAATATTTTCAAAACTCTATCATTTTCATTCTTCTTGTGTACTTACCACAGTTGAATTTCACAGATAGAAGGTGATATTTTACCAGCAAATACATAATGAGAGATGAAATAAACTTGGTACTCACTCTATCATAGAACCTTTCCTCTTCCTCTGGTCCATCTTCTTCCGTTTGTTAGCAAAGTTCTGAGCGTCCGGAGGGGCGAACGATGGCACCGGACAGGGGAACCCTCCTGGACCTTGCAGGGGGTGAGGCAGGTACTCTGTGAATCAATAAAGTTCATTTATAGGATTAAATTAAGGATAAATCTGTCATTTTGTGACTAATACTATGTGTATCTCATGAGAGTGATATTATGTGTATCTCATGAGAGTGATATTATGTGTATCTCATGAGAGCGGTATTATGTGTATCTCATGAGAGTGATATCATGTGTATCTCATGAGAGCGGTATTATGTGTATCTCATGAGAGTGATATTTTGTGTATCTCATGAGAGTGATATTATGTGTATCTCATGAGAGCGATATTATGTGTATCTCATGAGAGCGATATTATGTGTATCTCATGAGAGTTAAATTAATGAAGTTCATTTATTCACAAAAGCTTTCTCACTTCTATTAACGGGGCCGTAGCACATTTTTGATATACATTAAGTGACTTAATGAAAACAAACATAAATTTTTCCAATTGCACAACAAGTTTATTTATTTAAAATAAGAAATTTTAACACTAACATAGCATGATAGGTTATTCCTTGCGAATCTCTTTCCCTACCTCAATTGATTAAAAGGTGTTCACACAAAAATGGCCGCCAATGGTTATTGCTTGATACTTTATTTTCTCTACAACTACGGATAATCAGTTTGAGTAATGGGATGTTTTGACCCCCTGAAGACAGTATATTTGGTAGACACCAATATAAATTCAGGTAAATTTTAAAAAACTAAATCTTTTTAAAAAACATGCTACTGTCCCTAAAACATGTAACCTTTGATATGAATTAGATATATTGTCATTTTTATTCCTTACATTCCATCTAATGACGGAGTAAGTATATAATCCTAAATAAGTGTTTTCAAAAAAAGAAGTTATTCTTTAGAATAAAAAAGAATTCTAAATAAATGAAGTTCATCAAGAGAACTTTCATTAATCTTCATTTACCATTTGAAAAGAATCTAAAATTATCAAAATTATCAAATTTTAAATGCCTTTGAACTAATATTAACTTTTATCAGTTATAGTTTGTAAAGGAAAGGAACTTAACTCTGAAGGGATATTCTTTTGAATCAAACATTTAAAAAATAGAGCCATTAGAAAGTACATCTGAAATGTTTAGATCAAGATCTATGACTGAGAGTTTTTATAGCTAATCTCAAAATAAAAAAAATTCCTCTCATGTGAAAGTAAACTTACATTACTCATGTACATCTTATCTGAAATAGGAAAAGTATCTTATCTGAAGCAAATAATAACCCTTTTAAATACCAAGAACAAACTTCTATCTGTGTAAAATTTAATGATCATTAACAATTAATATAAAGGATAAGTAAACATAAATGAACTAATAAACCTTCTAGTATGAATAAAGATCAATACCTTACAAGGTATCATTTAAAATATAAGCAGTGTATACATTTTAGTACAATCAAACTTTTGGAAAATCGTTTCTTTTTATCTCCTACAGGCAGAGAACATAAAACATTTGGGAAAAAAAAATTTTTTAAAAGAAAAGGCTACATTTAAGTTATCAACAATCAACATGTCTGATTTGTGTATAGCAATGGAAATTGTAGTTAAGTAGGTAAACATTTATGTAGTGCAAATATAATAAACTAGTGAATAAAAGTACAACTGCAAGTCACATGATTTATTCTGCACTTAAAAACAATCCTAGCACAAGTGTCATTTATAACTCAAAAATTGTAACAACAAGGATGTTTGTAATTAGCAGGTCCTTGACAAGCACTTCAGTCCTAAAAAAACCTTCAGCCTTTTATTTGTTATCCTTTGACTCCCTGTTGTTAACTCATCACTTATACTTGACAGTTATGATTTTTCACAAATTAGAGAAACACTCTATATAAACCAACAAGATCCCTTGTCCATCAATAACCTTCTTGAAGAAATAGGAAATTTATGGATTTACAATTTCTTTATCATTTATTATTCTTATGAATACATTATTTTTTAATTATAAATTTCCTATGGCCACTCAAAGAAAAAATAACCTTCTTGTTATAGCTAATTATTTTGTAAACACCCAATGTTTTACCTCCTTGCACTCTTTAAAGACCTATTTGGTCAACACCCTAAAGTACATCTTATGAAGTAAGATATTATGATTTGTAGAATGACATATGGGAACCAACTAGGGGTTGACACAGTAGGCAGAAAAAGATACTAAACACCACAACAGTGACCCATTAGCCAAAAGATTTTTCCAGTTCATAACTATGTGCAGCTCAGTAGTATTTTTCTCTTCCTTGCCAAATTTGGAAATATACACAGATTTCTGATTACCTTGATGCACTAACTAAAACCATTATAAAAATAAATTGAAAAAAGAAAAATACATACACAATATAAAACTTCATCAAAGAAAAACTTATGAAACAATGAACATAAAAAACTTATGAAACAATAAACATAAAAAATTATGAAAAAATAAACATAAAAAAATTATGAAACAATAAACATAAAAAAATTATGAAAAAATAAACATAAAAAAATTATGAAACAATAAACATAAAAAATTATGAAAAAATAAACCCAAAAAAATTATGAAACAATAAACATAAAACATTATGAAACAATAAACATAAAAAATTATTCATATCATCTACTTGTAATATGGTAACAAACAATGCAAAGAACTCTTTTGGCTCAATATAATTTTCAAAAGACCAGTTTATCCAACGGAGACCACGCCCGTCTCCCAAAGTGCATCACTGTCTTCCGCTGTTTACACTGGCCAGCATGAACCTCTTTGCTCAGATTAAGTCAGGGCAAGGCCTGTTTGGCAAGGAACATCAACCCAAATTCTATTTCAGGTCAAGACAGGTCAATATTTTCAGTTAACATCCCAAGCTGACATCTAAATTCTTCAAAGCACTTCCTTTAGCTTAGTCTAGATTCCCTATCTAATAAATGCCTGTTTAGAGGGATCTTTTGAAGCAGACAACGGCAAGACATCAAGAACAGAAAAATGAAGGGAAAATAATTGAAATGAAAAAGACATCAGGAGGCAAAGTTGACATCAGCACTATATTTCATTTTAAAATATTTTAAATTTTGTATCTTATATGTAAATATGTTTGGTGTTTGTCGCTGAAGTAATCTATTGAATAACAAAATGGTTAAGAAGAGAAACGGTCACAAGCTCTTATATTACAGAGTATTCTCAATCTGAATTTTTGCAACTAATGTGTAAAACTGTTTGGTTCTTAAGTTACTTAATACATAGTATGTCCATTTATCCACTCCCGTGGTTGCTCAATGGTGCTTTAGGAATATTCTTACCCAAGAGGGCACAAATATTCCGGGTACTGAAGTTTTCATAATGGTCATGGGAATTACAGTTTTTTCTGAAAATAACTTGAGATCTCATTGGATGACAGAACTATTTCTATTCATTCGTTCAGTGAGTCTAGCATACACATGTCAAAGAGACTGAATAACAAACATTGTTTTTTATTACATATGAAATAATATAAAACATAAAATGTTTTATATGAGGTTTGTTTTACTATTTCGTTCATTTAGGGTTTTCTTGCTTAATATATGATCTACAAACATTTAATGAATGGCTACTACATTTAACTGCGCCATGACAAATAATTGTTGTTTGTCGCGCATGAATACAATGACCGATTTCACTTGCAACTCGCCTTCAGGAAGTTATTTTCAAAAAGTACCGTAAATATTCTTAGATTTGACTTGGGTAAGAAAAAGATTAACCTACTCGAAGCTCGGAATTAAAGTTTACCGCTCCTTCGTGAATTAATGTGATTACGCTAAAGATCGGAATTTTTAATAATAACCCACTCAGGACAGATAAAACATAATTCCTCGCATCTTGTTCATAATTCTTATATTATTATCCAGGTCTCATCAAAGCTAGCTTATCTGTCCCTGAAGATCACCATGAACACACCCCTTTACCAGGCAACCATTTCCTGCTTGGTGAACTTAAGCACATTTTGAATAAAATTTCGAATCTGGCCCTAGTAGACACCATAGGCTTCTCAAATTGTGTTTGAGTGTGGGGCAGGGAATTACCCTTGAAAGTCTCAGTCTATTCTAGTGGTTAACCAACCAATCCGGCAAATATAAGGTGCCACACAATTCAATAATTCCAATGAATTATACAAGGTAAAACCTCTGGGATGGATACCTTTTTTACTTTTTTCATTCATGTCTACTAATGTTGAGGGCCTTTACATTATTATATATTATTATGCAAGCTCTACACTAGTATCTAGCATGGTTCCACTGAAAATTCTTAAAAGTCTTATGATAAAAACAGATGACAAGCCCCGAAGTCTTAGATCATATAAAATGGAAAATGAAAATCTGTGCGAAAGCTTTAATTTACTTGTGTTATAAAATCTTTTTCAAGATACTGAAATGAAATGATGACTTGATACAAAAATAAATTTACAAAATCTCTTTGAATTTTGAAAATAACTTTTTTCTTTAATGCATAAATTTAAAAAGAGAACCATACCTTATATTTTCAATCAAGTAAAATGTTCTTGCAGTGTTGTGAAACATTCCGCTTTGAACAAAAATTATCTCAATACATAGAAGCAGAATAATCTGTGTAGAAATAAAACCGTGAAATACCAAGTGACATTTGCCTGCTGATCGTAAGCCTGTCACCCTAATTATACTGATAATACCCTTGTCAACGCTCTTAAAGCCTTTGGATAATCCCCTAATGTTGTCAATTAATTAACTGATAACTACCTCAAAGTTTACTTCAGGTAGGTGATTACTAAATGCAGCTCACATGTGAACATTTGTTGACATTATATTAGATTATAATAAAAATGTCACTAGAGGATATTTTTTTACACATGAAGTAAGATTCTGAAATTGTGGATTTTTTGGGCTGATTTTCTACACATGAAGTAAGATTCTGAAATTGTGGATTTTTTGGGCTGATTTTTAATTTTGATTTCATTCTAATTTAAATTGGAATTTTAAAACAACTGCAAAAAGGTGGGAAAAACACAACCTTATCATTAGGTGAACCACCTTTCAACATTCTAGGATCTAGCACCATTGACTGCAAACATGAAGCTTTGAATAAGTTACAAATGATTGAAAATATATATTCCAAAGTTAAAAGGTAAGGGCTTGATTTGAACCAAGGCTCATGCATTAAAGCAGATATTGCTTCCTGATAAGCCTTCAGTCCCTAAAGTACATGATAGAGAAAAACTCAAGCATTCACCATGTTTTCCTCCTTCGCAAAAATAGATCATTTAGACATGTGATATTGAGTCAAGGACATATTGTGGATTGCCATTTACTTCAATTTGCAAGATCTGAATGAGATAAAGCTGGCTTCATTTATTTTAAGGTCACTTGCAGCAGTTTTTTATGTTTTATTTGTTAAAAATTTTCTCATTGAAAATTAAGTCAGTTTCCTTAGACATAGAAAAAGGCATTGTGTATCATGTGAAAACTGCTAAAAAACCCTGAGAAATCAATGTACTGATTTAAAGACATGGTCTTGCATTTTGTAACATTTGTTCTACATTTGTTCTAATGGATTAAAATTGTGCCTTGACTCAACATGAAATTTCTGAAACGGGCTGATAAACAACTGAAATATGGTTTTATTGACGTCCCGATAAATAGTATTTTTGGATGACGTTGTACCTGTTTTTTGACAGTTTTATCAAGCTAACCTAACATATACAGATATCATATTCTACCTTCAACGCCTGACACACGAAGCAATGCCAGTGTTTCAGTCATGCTTCAATGATTTTTCAAGCAGTTTGATTTTTCATTTGAGCATATTCTTAAAACAGGGTATAAAAAGTCTATTAAAAGCCTAATTAAGGTGTGTATTGTCTCGAAATTATGCCCATTTCATCTAGATTTTTTATGTTCATGGACATAATAATGTCATTCTTAAAAATGATACATTACATCTATTTAAGTAGGCAATTTACGACCTTTCGTTTGCACAAACGAAAGGTAAATTTCAAATTATATACTAAATGATGCAAAACTGCCTGTACAATATACTATTTTATCATTCCAAATCTAAACCAGAAGATTAGAAATATTTTCTTTAGCTATAGGATCTTTTTCAGACCTGGGTTTTATGCAAAGTCCTGTTATCTATGTCTTATTCCTGGGTTGTACTTATTCAGTATCCAATGGCCCCCTGGGTTGTAACTGAAGCCTGGGTTATAATTGAGGCTGCCTTGCATACAAGCAATATGGTAATCGCAAATCTCAAAGGAAACCATCTGCCTATTTTCTTAAACAAAGTATTTAAATGAAAAATGAACATTTATATGTAAAATAACATGTAAAACACAGGAGAGAGAAAAACTGAAAAGTAAGTCTGATTAACATTTGTGTAATATATATTTGAAAAAACGTCAAAGTCCTTGACCGACTTTAATTACATAAACATATGTTTTACTGACAACTGTCATTTCATACTTATCATTAGTTTTCGGAGGACATTATATAGATTTGGAACCTCAAAATCATTGCTGGACAGGGACAATGATTTTATTAAATCAACTTGTATAATACTGACATCAAAATCTTGTAGGAATATATGTTTGACAATAATCCTATGGCAAAGAATGCAATATATTGTTAATATATAATATGTTATTAATAATGTGAAAGCAATCTTTGTACCTTCTTGGCAGCAGAATCTGAGACAATAATGCATCTTTTCAGGAATTGTAGAGTTACTAAGAATTTTGGCAGGCTTTTTCAATTTGGTTAGAATTGAAATTTGCACAGGCACACAAGTTTATCCTTTTTTGGTTTTCACCAACATTTCATACAGATGACACGTTTGATCCAATATTACTATTAGCCGAATACCAAATTTATAAATGTAAACAGCGTAAGCTAAATCCTCAATCATCAAATTTTAAGAAGAAATTTAAATACTATTATTCAATAGGAAAAGCAAGATACTGGAATAAAGCTAAATTTAATGAATTTGAAGGTAGATGGCCAATTCATGTTAAACTTGTTAATCATCAAAGTGATTATCAGTAAGGAGAATATGTAAGATAATGCTATAGCATATATTCAGGTATAGTATACATATTCATGAAATTTGTAAATATTGCATTTTTACTAACTTCCTCACCTCATAATGAATGTTTAATGCTTTGATCATGTTCCTCTTTGGTTTGGATTAAGCCCAATACAAGCATCATTTTATTACTATGAAATCCCCTTCAAATTACATCTTGGTTTAGAATAACAACATTTAGCTTTGATTTCATACTTGAATCTTTTGTAGTGTTTTTGTCATTTTATAATATGGAAGTATAGAAGACAGGAAATGTATATGGCTAAGTGACTTCCTTTCTTTCACAATATAGCAATCTTTCTATAGAAGTTTTCAAACCCTTTCTAAGCATAAAAAGGCATTCCATAAAGTATCAGAATATCATTTTTATCTTAATTTCTATCCATGTCCTGCAACCCATTTATACAAATAAGGATTCACATTTTATATATATTCAAGATAAAGGTTATTTAGATAACAATAAGAGCATAAAGAGATACATATTTTGTGATTCTAATTCAATTATAAATTATTTAACTGAGATGAGAAACTTGGAAAATTATCAAATCATTTTCAAACCATAATTATTGATTACTTCAATACATAGTATTTTATCAATTTGTGTTATTAATTCATATCTGATAATGTAAATTTAAGTAAAACATAATATTCATCTTCATACTTCAAAAATATACATCATTATACATAAACTAACAATAGAATCCAAAATAAAATTTGAATACAGAAATATTACCAAAACAGTACAAAATGTCCTTAAGTTTTGACCACATGCAATCAAATCCCATATGGCTTAATTGTCTATATGTAGATTTTCTTTTTATGCTCCATTGTTTAAAACATCTTTTAATTACTTAATTTGTGTCTAGACTGGTAACTCTTGTAGACTATTATTGTTACTTACCAATGCACGGACCACTCCCTCTATTGCAAATTAAGATCTTAGAATATGACAAATCGCAAAATACAGAAATTTTCACAATCTGAAAAGATTTACAAGATTGCCCCTACTTTGCCACTAACTATGCCTTTTCTTTCAGTGAATATGATATGTAAAAAAATTCCAAAAGAATTAGATGAACAAAGGAATTAACTCTAAACCTTTGGACAGAAGGTCTTCAGAAAATGGTAACACTATAATCCCTAAACTTTTGGTTGAGAATTTAAAAGAATGAGATTGGCAAGTATTTCCGAACATTAATTGAAATATTGCTTAAATTGTTACCATGGCAGCAAGAGATTTGCGAAAAATAAAATGTAAAGTAACAAAAATAACAAATGGTGTTAAAAACAATGCATCAAGATGCCATCTAAGTGATGAAAACAATGAATATAAAATTTTGTATGAAATCCATTTCCATCTAAAATCATCATCTTTATGGGTGAGTTAGAAGAACAAAAACTATGATATAACTGATAACTATGACAGATAACTTCAACAGATAACTGTAACTTCCACATCGGGTATTTCGGACGACATCCCTTAAAAAAACTTCTTCAAATATGTCAGTAGAGCTTTATGCCATTATATTGACTGGTGACACTTAGTCAGTGACCTGATATGTTGCAGCAAATAAAAGTAAAATAACCTTCAAAGATCACAGGTTAAAGCATCTCTTCGCTGCCTGAAACACTGACCACAGGTCAGCAGCTAAAGTTCCTCATGAGATACTGATTATATATTTTGCCTTGATTCACACAATATCATCATATAGAAGATTTGAGACACGATAGCTGAACTGTTGTCCTACAAGTGCTTACAGAATGGTCTGTCGGGGAGTTTACTGGTTTTTTATCAACTGACAAATCAGAATGTTTTAATAGTACAAAAAAATATAACTTCATCAAAAGCTCTCAATTTTCTATTTTATCAGTGTCCATATAGTATCTCGAAGTACAACAAAAGACAACATCATTAATGGCTCTCAATTTTCTTTTTATCAGTCTTGGTATCATAGTAACTTGAAGTACAACAAAATACAACATAATGAAAAGCTCTAAATTTTCTTTTTTATCAGTGTTCGTATAGTATCTTGAAGTACAATGATATTCAACTTCATTAAAAGCTCTAAATTTTCTTTTTTATCAGTATTCGTATAGTATTTTAAAGTACTACAAAAAACAACTTCATGAAATGCTCTCAATTTTCTTTTTTATCAGTGTTCGTATAGTATCTTGAAGTACAACAAAAAAAGGATATTAAAAAAAGCTCTCAATTTTCTTTTTATCGAAATTTTTTTAGTATCTATAATAATAAGTCTTCTCTTTTTCAAATCTAATCTATCACTTATGTGACTATATCAAGATAAATGGTTACTGCTACATTGTTAGTACCAGTATGCTACATTGTTACTACCAGTATGCTACATTGTTGCTACCAGTATGCTACATTGTTACTACCAGTATGCTACATTGTTACTACCAGTATGCTACATTGTTGCTACCAGTATGCTACATTGTTACTACCAGTATGTTATGGCGCTACTACCAGTATGTTATGGTGTTACTACAAGTATGTTATGGTGTTACTACCAGTATGTTATGGTGTAATTACTACCAGTATGTTATGGTGTTACTACCAGTATGTTATGGTGTTACTACCAGTATGTTATGGTGTATTAGTAGCTCCCCCTGGTCCTCCACTAATCCATGTTATAGTTTCTAGTTTGATTGAAAGTTCATTTACACACTGACAGTCTGATGTATTGCTATGTTGCATTCTACAGAGAATCATCTTGTCTCTAATGTCAAGCAGAGAAACAAACCATTGACTGCTCATATAGATATATAGAGGATATTTCACATTTATCGTCCAATACCATGGATATCTCATCAAGTGAAGTAGAAATTTATATTTTCACGATTATGATTTTACACTTCACGAGATAACTGCTTTTAACATATCTAATGCTGTGTTTTTTCACCACATTCACAGTGGATGTAAACATACTTTTTCTGTCATGATAAAGTTTAAGGATTTAGCTTTATCATGATTAACCTAAATTTTTTTGTTAAATGCTAACATACTCTGTAAATACAAGTAAAGCATAATTATGTTCATAGATGTCATTATGGAAAGGGAACATCAATAAAATAAACAACAACACAAAAAAAACCCAGAAAAAGCAAACTTACCATAAGATATATATAAATACCCATACACTTTTAAACTCTTTCATTTCTAATCATGAAAACTATAATGAAAAATAAACGGAACTAATGAAACATTTTCACACAAAAGTGCATTCATGTATATAGTACCTCTTAGTTTAAGATTCAAAAACCAATTCTAAGAAACTGTGATAACTCTAAGCATGCATAATGTGGTGATTCAATTCATAATCATGGAATAAATTGCAGTTAAAATCGGGTTAAAAACATCAAATGGCTACATTACTTACCGCTTGAGCCAGGTTCAATCTTATCAAGCTGGTCAGTGTCCAAGATAGTGTTGACCATATCGTCTGTCATAGACAATGGACTGAACAGTAGGTCCAGATTCATTTTGGTCATTTAAAATTGTTTCCTCTTAGATCTTAAATCATTCCGTAGAACACTGGGAAAACACACACAAAATGACCAATGGAGAGTTAAAGTGTTCTTTAAACAAAATTTAAGACCATTCTTCAAGGAAAATGTCCATGAGGTATGTTCAAAGATGCAGAGTATTCTTCAGAGAATGTGTCCATTTGAAAAAGTCTAGTCTGTATCTTTTAATCACAAAATAACAGAAACTTTTAACCCATTGTTTGCTATGTCTATTCAATGTTTAAAACTAATGCCAGAAACAATGCCATATCAAACCTGTCAATTCTTTTACTGTTAACTCAGAATTCAAAACAGTTCCAAAGCAGAAAATGGCAACTCACAATTTTCAAAGAACAAAAACCTTTAAAACATTTCAAACCTGACTTGCTTTTCTTAATCATCTAAACTACAAGAAAATCTCCAAAGTGTGACATTTGCCTTCAGAAATGACCGTTCATACAATGTTCATACCACCTCATGAGGATTTGCATGAAATTATATTCTGTCCCACTGTGATGTGCAAACTTGACACTTGATTGTTCCAAAAAGCTGAGATAGTTAGTCCAAGAAAGCAAGAGAACACCACTTTAGTCACCCAATGTTTGATGTTGAAAACTGAAACACATCAGTATTTCTACTTCTTGCGACTGTCACTTTTATCAGGAATAAACCAACAGATGAAAGAGAAGGAAAAGAGAGAGTTTTTTGGATATCTAATATGACTGTCAAACATTTTTCTAACAATTGCTCTGACCCTTGGAAGGAGGCAAAATTTCAATCTTTATGCTGTGAAAGGAAAATGTTGCATTTTTGTTATGATGTTTCTGAAATTCAATTGTATAAAGTCAAAACTTTCCCAACCTGATTTGGACTTATTTTTATTTTGCATCTATATGACAGATTGCAATATGAATGCATATGGATCCTTTGCATATGGATCCCAAAATTATAAGTTGAGATAAATTGTGAAAATGGCACACAATCTGAACTATGGAATGCACAAAGATATTCCACAACATATTACAGACTCGTGATTGATCTATACTAACAATCCATAATACAAATGTCTTTTGTCAACATTCAAACAAATAACTCCAGTCACAAAAAGCATTCCACAAAGTCTAGGATAATGCATGAAGTTGATGTTTTCATATGTCAAAAGGTGAAAGTGAAAACTGTGACAAATCACTAAAATATCATTTCACACAAAAACTTCCCATCCTTTGATAGTAAATTCAAAGTTTCAACAAAAACAGCATAAAATCCTATTATTTCCAAGGGTGGGGACTCCAGTTGCTTCTCGAGACCTTACTTTACACAAGTCCATCAGCTTGTCCATTTGCAAGTTCAATATAATCTGCAGTAGCAAAGTCCTTTTTTGTGTCAAGTTCGCTTGTTGAGTTTCATAATTTCTTAATGCTTTCCAAGTTACAAGTCCAAATGCGTGTCCAAAAACAAGTCAAGGCACTTGTCAGATGTAAGTCCGAATACTTGTCCCGATGTGCATAAAAGTGGTTATCCGAGTTGCAAGTCAAAATGCTTGAAAAGTCAAAGGTCCAAATGCCTGTCCAGTTGTACGTCCAAATGCTTGTCCAGTTAGTTGCAAGTTAGACTAAACATGCAATGTCACCTGTCCTCAAAAGAGGCAAGGTAAATCAGATACAATTCCAATTCAGAAAAGTAGGAAAACTTAGCTAAGCTTTCTGACTCCGGCAATACACTCAGCCGATATTGATTCCATAAACAGACAGGGACTGGCTACAGTTCTCATGACAATATCTATTATAATGACATTTCCCGAGGACAAATCACTAGCTTTAAGCCGAGGACTTCTGCAAACTGCTCTATCAAAAGAACTATTTATCACCTTCAACTTAACTGCACTTTTTCAAGGATTGTTTGACTTTTGACATTTCCTTTTCACACATCAGAACTAAGTTACTATTTTTTTTAAAATCATTTTGAATGAGACATGAAAAAAGACTCCATCTCTTTATGTCAATGCAAAATGAAAATAGCAACTCTCAAGGACTTTTATAAATTGGTCGTTAAAGAACATTGTGTTCAACTGTCTGGCTTCCATATCTGTGTTAATAAGACAAGGCAAGAATTTGAGTTATGACATACCAATTACCGGCAAACTTAAAGCTTAATTTCTTATTCCAATATTACTTCCAGCAAAGATAAATTATCTTTTTGATTACCCAAAATGATTTATTGTAGATCATGTAAATCAAAAGAGAAGCAGATTTATCTTAAATCTTCTAAACGGCCATCTTGTTAGGTCAAATTGTTTTTTTGCTCTACAACAGCAATTTCATAAAGAAAAAGACTTTTGATTTTGCTTTTGCTTTCTGAAAATGAATGAAACAGATTGCAATCTATTCAACATGTTCAAATTGAGAAAACATATTTTTTTATCACCTGTCATAATAATCTCATAAGCCAAAGAAACAAATTGTCACTTTATTATCCACTCTCCAAAACAGTTTAATATATCATGTATCGCATATATACTATTTATAAGCTCTTTCTAAGCTCTAAACACATTTATTACAACTCTTCAATTACCTACGATACAGAACCTGATTTCTACTTCCTCATCAAACATTATTAAAAAGTGGATGTATTGTTCAACATGATGACTTCATAGCTCTTTTCTTTCCAATCGTGCAATAGATAAAAGGATAATATCGAAACTTCCTTAATACATCGGATAATTTGTTTATTTTACCCTTTTATTTCAAAACGTCAAAAGGAGATAAAGTCCACTGAATGAAATCTCTAAAATTTAAATTCAAGAATGTAATCTTGATCCACATTAAATTCTAACAATTAACAGGTAAATTCCATTTTGCTTATTACACTACAATAAATCATATGAAATTACTTGCTCTTAGTACACAGTGACAAGTAGGATAGTTAGTCTAGATAAAATACATATCACGTCTAGCTAAGAAACACTGATTGACTCGGATATAAGATAACACTAATCCTCAATCCAGGGACTAAACTATTATCCTGGATAGTCCTCAGATTAAAGGGGAATTTATTCCTTTATCCAGGGAATGAACAATTATCCATGGTGGTCCTTATATTGAGTGGGACACTAGTCCTCTGTCCAGGAAGTAAACTAATATCCAGGGTGGTCCTTATATCGATTGGGACATTATTCCTTTATTCAGGGATAAACTAATATCCAGGGTGGTTTCTCAGATTGAAGGGAACACCATTCCTTTATCCAGGGACTAAACTATTTTCCAAGGTGGTTCTCAGATCGAAGGGAACACTCTTCTTCTATATCCTGGGACTAAACTATTTTCCAGGGTGGTCGTCAGTTCAAAAGTGACAGTATTCCTATATCCAGGGACCAAACTATTATCGAGGATAGTACTCAGATTAAACGAGAATTTATTCCTCTATCCAAGGAATAAATATTTATCCAGGGGTGTCCTTATATTGAGTGGGACATTATTCCTCTGTCCAGGGAGTAAACTAATATCCAGGGTGGTCTTCAGATTGTGGGGGACATCATTCCTTTATCCAGGGACTAAACTATTAATTAGAGTGGTCCTCAGATTGAAGGGAACACCATTCCTTTATCCAGGTACTTAACTTTTTTCAAGGGTGGTGCTCAGATTGTGGGGACACCATTCCTCTATCCTGGGACTAAACTATTAATAAGAGTGGTCCTCAGATTGAAGCAAACACCATTCCTCTATCCTGGGACTAAACTATTTTCCAGGGTTGTCCTCAGAGACGACTTCAAGCTAGAGTCGCCCAAATACTTTGCTTACACTAATCCAAGCATTAATGTGAAAGACAGACTGTTATGGTGACGTCTATCTTCAGAAGATTAACTCGATAATCTACAACAGGTAGATTCCATTTAAGCTTTCATCCAAGGTTAGTTCTAAAGCTGATGTTGAAAATAGGTCAGCGGACACATGCTTTCACAAATTTAGTCAATTGTATGATAAGTGAACTGACTGATTTTCATTCAGTGGTCAACACGTATCAGTAGTCAAAGGATTCTTCAACACCTGAGGCTAACAGTCCTCGAAGATAAACTTGTACGTCGGCAGTCAATGTGGTTCTCTTTCCATAGGTCAACGAACCCAAAATGTGTTAAGTGAGGCAATAACTGATAAATCAGTAAATAAGTAAAACTAGCAACACAAGTCACAGCATCCAACAGAGACTATCACTTGGAATAGTCGTTCAGCACATGCTGGCCAGACAAATGATTGGAGGCAAATGTACCAGGTAGATGGGCGTGACACTGGTTAGTGCTCACACTATAGGTATTGATTTCTCTGTTTGATATAATTAGATTCTTTTATTAGATTTTAATCCTTTTTGAAACTTTTTAAGGGGAAGCTTAAATTAATGTTTAAAGTGTCATATTCTATAAATATATGACTATTTTGAGTATGCTTTTTAAAGCATAAAATATGAAAACTTGTGTAATTGTTTCAACAAAGAAATTTTCAAATAGTACATGCCAGTTATAAGTCAGGAAATCAAAACACATAATTTGATGATGATGGCTATTATAATAGTGCCACCCACTCACACATCCTCACGGCGCAGTAAAATTATGTACTGCGGGAAATTGGAGAAATCTAACTATTGAAAGCAATACTCAACAATTATCTTTGAGAATAAAAAAATCCATATTATATAAGCACTTAAACTTTAGGGTAATGTGGCAAAAAGTATATTGATGTGAAAGTTTTCAACAAGATTCTTGGGCATCAGGTTTAATAAGGAATCTCCACAATTTCTTAAAAAGAAAAACGTGTGCCTATATATATGACACAATTAGCTGTACCTTAACCCCTTGTATACCAAATTGCTTATGTGACGCTATTCCTGGCTCTAATCTCAAGTCTCAAACAGCAAAGCTATTGAGGTTTTTAGTTTCGCAAAATGTACTGTTGCTGAAAATATCAAAAGTGACAAAACTATTAATGTTTTTATTTACATCAAAAGTTTTTACTGTTGCTGAAAATTCTAACAATTATTATCTGTTCAGAACAGTGATATTGTAAAGGTCTAAAGTCATGTTTGCTTTTCTCAAAAACAGAGAGTGTACCCAAAACAAAATAGTCAAACATATTTTTAACACTTACCTAAATTGAACAGAATGGCAGATTTCGGTACATGGCAGTAATTAATAGGTCACTGAACCTATATATATACATAGATGATTTCTGCTTCTCGACATGTAGAAGTCAGTATTGTGATTCAACAAAAATAAAAAATATTGCCTCAATATTGTTATTTGGGGATGAATTTATTAGCCTCTCTACATATTTTGAATTAAGATCAGCATATACATGCTTTTTTACATATAATAAATTATAGATATCACTATGATGTCATTTTAACACATACTGCCTCTATAAATGATAAAACAGCTGACACAAAACTCCTCAAAGGTTGGAGGAGAAATCAATCATAAGGGCGTATTTCTATCATTAAACTGACATTAATTGAAAAGATTTGCAGAATTTGACTTTTTTCTCTGTTAGGAAAACTCTATCCTTGACCGTTTCATTGCATAAAGCCATGACATTTATTACAAATCCTTGAGTTCCATAAGGTCTGTTTCATTATGTCGTGTTGACAACTCCTTCTTTAACCTTGAGGCTAATTCATCAGCAGGAAAAGAAGTTGAAATAAATTATCTTGATATGGATATCTCCATGTATTTTTTCATCTGCAAGAACCTCAGTTTTCTCAAGCTTTTATTGCATAATTGCATTAAATTCTGGTTGCAAATTTTAATGCATGAGACAGGAATCACTTTACATGATATGTGACGAGTATTTTTAATTCCTGCAATTAAAACCATAGAGGTAGATAGCTTTTTACAATTTGCAAACTATCTATCTAGTGCAGTCAGTTTTTGCATGTGCATATTAAATTTCTGATTATATAATATAAAGCTGCCATGACATTCCTTTATGCTGAATTCTAATTGGTTGAATCTAGAATTTCACCAGAGAAGAATTTAAAATCAAACTCTTTGTAATTACAAGAATTTGTTTAACATACATGCAAACACAACTTCCTACTAATTTGTCTTTCAAAGTTTTTAACTACAGCATGGAAAAGTGCCAATAAAGTCCTTGATTGGTTTTCTAAGGAAAATATGTCTGTCTCATATTATCAGTGAAGGAAGCAACTCCATGAAGCTCCTTGACCACTGGATAGGTCACTGTCATTTACCAAAACTCATGAAGCTCCTTGACCACTGGATAGGTCACTGTCATTTACCATGACTCATGAAGTTCCTTGACCACTGGATAGGTTACTGTCATTTACCATAAACTAATGGGTTCAAGGAAGAGAAGTATGATATTGTAACATCTTATCAAGGCTTGGAACTAATGGCATCAACAATTAACACCCAAATCAAATTTCAGGAAACAGATTGCTTATTGAAGAAATACCTACAAGGTTTCAAGGTCGGCAGAAAACCCTTTACACAATGTCAGTGCCACAGAAACCAGGAGCCAAAACCAAAGCATAAACATTCCAAAATACATTATGGGAAGAAGTCTTCAGAACTAAAATTTGACATAGTGCCATTTCAAGGTAGAAAGCTTGAAATGTCACTGTGGTTATGGATTGTGTTGAAACCTGCAAGCATTAGCTTGTAAAATCAAACAATGGGTGTATGACACTGCAGTTCATTGTAGCATTGCAAAAAACCTTGCATGAAGAAGTGTTCTCTACAGCATGAAGAAGTTTTCTCTACAGCATGAAGAAGTGTTCTCTACAGCATGAAGAAGTGTTCTCTACAGCATGAAGACGTTTTCTCTACAGCATGAAGAAGTGTTCTCTACAGTAGACTAGGTATTCAAACTCTTGGCAAGATGCAAACCCAGAACAGTTGATCTGAAGACGAAGCAGCGAACCACTGCACCATCCACTGCAGGTGTGTGTGGCTCACGGCTGACACCAGATGCATGTTGCAACACAGGTAAGTAGAAAGTTAACCATTTCACTACTCTTACGGGGCTTGAAAACTTTTTAAAAATGTTATAATTGGAATCACACAATCTGCAAATGAACAAATTCTTAACCCTTTAACCTTAAGAAACAAACATAATTACATATACAAGTCAAGATTTTAAGCCTGTAGGGGTGAAAGAATGCATTTATATAGCACAAACATATCCTGAGTCCTGCTCATGTGAACTCAGTCATATGCTGAGCCCATGAGATTGGTCTTCAGACTTGATCTGAAGATAAGCAGATCTTCCTTTCTGATGTCTTCAGAAAGTTGGTTCCAAAGAACATCAAAAGCTTGGTGAAAGGTTCTGTCCCAGTACATCAGGAGGTTTCGAGTAGCTGATCTGAGCATTCTCTGTGGCTTGTAAAGGCTTACTAACTCTAGGAGATAGACAGGTGATCGTGCAGTGATAGATTTGAATACAAACGCCAGGAGCTTTAATATCACTTGAAAAGGAAAGCAGTGTAAACTCTTCAAGATGATTGTAATGTGTTTGGCAATTCATTTGCAAGTTATCAGTTTTGCTACAGTATTCTTGTATTTTCTTTTATCAAGATATCGCACTCTCAGAGTAAGGCAACACTGCCAGCACTGACTGTACTATCAGCTAACCAACACGGTCAGCAGTTCTCAACAAAAATCATGTAGATATGTTATTTTTGCCTAAAGTACCCCTATGTAGAATTCAAATATAAAAGTTATGAAATATATCCATGATAAAATGGAAATTTTCTATGAGCTGACCAATACTGTATCATTCATTTTGTTGACAAGCTGTCATTCCAGTACATAGCCCACTAAGCCCACTAGGTAACTTAGTAGCTTAGTTACAAACATTTCTTTCTCTATTACATAATTCATACTTATTTTTACTTACCTTGTCAAATTTTTAACTTGGTAAAAACAGGCAAATATTAATTCTAGGAAATTATGTAAAAAGGGTAGCTAAATTATTCACATTTGTTAACCAATAGAACGCACTTTCAACAATATGATGGTTAATTACCCTGGTCAAATAATGTTTGACATCCTTGAAATGATTAGCAGAACACATTTATATGTACTACTCTTTATTTGCATGAAATTATCCCAAACAAATGTTACCACTTTGTTTTCTTTGAATGTAGTTGATTTATGAAACATCTGCCACTTTGTGCAATCACTGTTCAAATAAGATGGTAGAGATACCGATATGAATCATGTGCTTGTTTTTTGCACGCTTGTTTCACGCTTGTTGCACCAGATTGTTACCAACGTAATCATTTTGATGGATGTACGTGGAGACTCTTATACAACAAGTCATGGCAAATATCATTCATGCATACACTTCGAATCACACTACAGATTTTTTAGAATATCCCTCTGGAGTAACCAAAACAGTTTTCATTCTACACACAACAATTCCAAAAATAAGTTTGATGAATATATGAATAAACAGTCGAATCAAAACTTCACTGCCTATGTGTCAACAGCTTAAAGCAGAGATTGTCAAGTGATCTCACACTAACATAACATTAAGATTCTTTTATGTGCAATGAAAACTTACAAAACTACAAGTTATGTTTATTTCATAGAAGGTTATGCTGTTTTTACATCAAAATATTGAACAGTGAAGGGGTTTTTTCCCCTCCATTTGTTCAAAGAAACATTTATATCTTTTTCATTTAATTAAGTGTGTAAAAAAAAACAACATAATCTTCAAGACATCAAAATAACATTTGAAAATCAAGGTTTTCTATAAGAAATTATAACTACTGTCTCTTCAAAATTTGTATTGTTGAAAAAATGCATTTAATCTTTGATAATGTATGATTGCGAAAATAAACAAAGCAATTCTGTAATTTGTTTATTAATTTGACCCCCAAATTTTCAAGATTTTCAGTGACCACACAAGAAACTCTGTGACCCTACTGCCAGCATATATTTTCTCCTAAACATCTAAATAGTTGTTATTCATTATTATAAAATTTTCGCAAAATCAGAATATCTTAACTTTAATTTGTCAAGACAACCACAGTTGATAGGCCTAATGAAGATTAAAGTGACAAATGATGTTTTTATAAAGACTAATTTCATGTGGTGGGGTAAATAATTGTCATCTGTAGAGCTGAATTCTTTTTTCTCAAGTTCTATCAGACAAGCACGTTCTGTTTTCATGTTACATCATATTAAATTGTGTTTTACTTCTTAATATCCTATGGATCATTACTTCAGTGGAAAAACCTGATAAAGAATGAGTTTCAAATCTTAACACTATCAATAATTAAGTCTTTTGCTTTACTGCAAATGCGAATGGAGCTTTACCGGAGAGAGTAAAGGCACAGATGACATTGCATGTGTTGACAAACTCGCCCTACACACATTATTAGCAGTACCGTTAAATCGCAGAATTTCAAAACTTTATTTTCATATTTTATTTATTAGACCATCCAAATGATATGTAGCTTTTACAGTGTGAAATGCCTGTTCAGATGGTAAATGACCAGTAATAGCCAACCTTTCTTTCCAACTTTAGTATTTTTTACGAATAATAACTCATAATTGGGCTTTACAATACTTTTATGATGTCTTTCTTTTGCAAAATAATCAATGAATCTAAAACAATGGTCAAAATACTGGAACATCAACAATGACCTTTTGGCACATAGTCAAATTGTTGGAGGTGATTTGAATCTGTGATCTCAGAAAAATTATGTGGTCGAAGAATTAGAGATGTCAAATTAATGGAGCGATTATGGTCACAAAACTCGAGGCTTTCTTACTCGTTATAATCTCACCTATTATTCCAGTTTGCCAATCTTAAGCAGCGTGATAACTTCATATTTTTTTAAATGTAAATAAGTTGTCCTTTCCATAAAATGGTACACAAAATATATTTAGATAAGCAGCCAAAACTTATATATTTCATATCGCTAAGGAGTTGGAGAATCCTCGGTGGTTACGTGAATCATATGCCAATGTATTTACATGGTGCAAATTAAATTCTCACCTTGAAATAGTATCCATGGAAACATTCATAAGTAGCATTACTTCCTCAAATTATAGGTTACAATCCAAGTATCAACTAGGTATCAATCCTAATTTTAAATTTGTGTTATTCTGCAGTGCATGGATTGATAAACATGTTTGAAGCAATGAGACTTTCATATGAAATTCACATTCTGTTTTAGCACCATCATCTTAATTTACAGACAAACCCAGATGAATTAACTACTGTTATAACTAATTGATCATTAACATTTCCTGCAATGTTTGCAATAGTTTTTACCAGTCTTACAGTTTAGGTAATCTGCCAGCTAGTCAGCTGGTCAGCAGTCGTATACGAGAGCAATATAGTGAAAATCTTGTAACTGTACTTATGACAGACAAATTTCTCATTGAGAAAATCCTCTTTTTATCTGCTCTCTGGATCTGGAAATGGAAGGCATGAGTTTCTGAGTCTAAGTCTGAAAATTTTTGCAATCGTCAAGAGAAAGATTGATGTAAGTGATAATCTTTCTGCCTGGCGGGCATAAAAATTTGCCTTGAAAAGCTGAAACAAAGACTTCAATATGTAAAACATTACATAAAGTTGTTTAAGTGGGATTACGATAAAAGAATGTGGAAATAAGCCATTGTCTTTTTATCCTTTTCATTGAAACAAAGATATAATAAATGAAGATTATTTTTAAACCATTTGTATTTTTCACAAGAAGGAAATGAATGGCAATATAAGCATTGTGAATGGGTTTAACTGGTGATATGTTAAAATATTTTCTATGGTGAAATATACGATTTATGGGTTAAAATAAAATCTTTTTTTCAATGGGTGAATATAACATGTGAAATGACACAAGTACATCAAGAAACAATCAAATGACGTTATGAATTGACAGTAGTTAGTGAAGCGATCTGGCTAAACCATTCAGAAAATGAATTTTAATTAGAACGTTTAGGGAAACATAACATACTGATCATTCAACAATTCTCTTTGAAAACCAGGGCCTATTATATACTAAGCAGTCAGAGATTGATTTTTTTCCAGTATAAGAAAGTGTTCTCTTCACTGCAGTAAATTGATATCATGTTCACATCATGATGAAAATATCCAAAGAGGATGGCGTTCAACCAAACTTATCAATATTATAAATATATAAGATACAAATTTTCAACATGATTTCCTACTAAACACTCATATCAAACAATAGGTGCTCTGCTCAACGAGCAATAAAATTCCACCAAAAATGTATGATAAAAACAGGTATAAACATAACATACAACACTAGATATTAATTACAAAATGAAAATGAACAATAATTTAATGAGCTATGGAGCTATATCAATTTGGACTATTGACATTAACAACATGACCCTTTGAGGAATTAAAAAAGTCATTCATTTGTGAGAAATGGATTCTTAGGGAAAGTTGCCCATGATAGAAAAAAAATATGCAATGTAAGTTTGCAAACTTTTTCAAATCATTAATTGGAATACGATACCAAAACTATGGATTAGATAAACTCTATGAAATAAACATGGTTTATGTTAGGAAACTGAAAAAATTCTATTTATCACATGACCATATTACTATGTTTTAATCTATTGTCATATTTATCTATGCTGTTATTGGCTACTTACCATAATGTTCTCCCATATACATTGGAATATGCATAGTTTCTTCCGGAACCGGGATTCCTGGTGGAGAATACCCATATTCCTCCGGGGACGGGTACATAAAATGGTGGGGTGGAATACCGTGATGATACGGTTCTGGATAGAAGTCTCCGTGGTACATTATTGACACAATTTGTATCCAACTGTCAAACAGTGAGTTTAGTATCCGACTTGAAGAAAAGTCTATGACATGACACCGCGAGTGTCATTCATCTATCTAAACAGCCAAACCATTTTGAAAACCTTGATTTTCCTTCAGTAAAATCCAATGAATATGACGACAGAAGATCCAACTTCAAATACTTGAAAGAAACACCAAACGAATCTTCATGTTACAACAATATTGTAAAAATAGTGTTTTCATTTTGAGGATGTCCAGAACAATTTTAAGAAAACCTTCTTTTTAGCAGTGTTCCAGCAAAAGCATCGTATCCCAGACTGACAACTTCAAACGCAGCCACCACATTGTTTTACTCATCGAATTCTCAAGTCTAATGTACACATATCGACATCTCTCCCATACAAAGTTTGACGAAGAAACCCAAAGAATAAACAAAGTTGTTGCCAAAACAATCCAAGGCCATCAAAAGACAAACCAAACGGAGGCCAATCGGGCCAGCGAATGGCTAACAGCTGCCAGAGAGGGGCACCACCCTTAAAACACAGAAATCAAGCGAATATTTGCAAACGTCTTCCGTGTTTCCTTTGAAAGAAGGTTGGGAGAGCATGTGAAGAATTACCATCAACAGGGGAGGCAACAAAGAGGTGTCAAACCTATGTTCAAATCGAAATGGATTTGAATACTTGCTCAATAGACATGTTGCGCAAAACAGAAAAGAAAACTTTGACCGTGCAAAGCCAAGATTTATTTGATAACACCTCACTGTTAAGGGGTGTAACACAATGCAACCAAAGATTTATACTGCAAGATCGATGGTTTAACACTATGATTCACTGTTGCAGGTTTTTTCTAAAACACTACAATCAAACATATCTTAAAACTGACAAGAAGAATACTTTTTAGCAATACTTGTTTTGAGGTTAAATTGTATTTTTTCAAAACTACATACTTTGATTTTATGAAGAGCACGTATAATACAGATTTTCATTTCTAGGCACGTTGATTTCACAAATATAATCATGGTCATAATCAATTCATAATCTCAATCATTTTACTAACAATAGATATTATAGGCTAATCTATTTTTATTAAGATTCTTGCATTCAATGAAAAGAAATCAAAAACTCACGTGCAAAACAAACGTCTCTATACTAATGTCCACTCTAAAAATGAAGTGCAAGGACAATGAGAAGTTTTTACAGTAGATCCTGATATCAAGAGTGTATTGTAAAACTGGACTTGTTAACATAGCAATCAGGGTTGATTCAACATGTTTATAGGCTATGTTATCATCGGAGGATTTTTTGTCCAGTTTTTGACCACATAGCCACAGACATAACACATAAATGTTCCAACTAATGATGTACAGTCCCGAATATCAATAATATATTCATCAAAGTTACCAAAAAGGAACTGTAAAGAACCTTTTTCATGCTTCCATCAGTGACTTATCTCATTTGACTGGAAATGTGTATCCTGTGCAAAAGTTTAAAACATGTCAATGTGATAAATAAAATCAATGACTATGGCTTATGTCCATTTTGACTTTTCCCTTTTAACCATGACTTATGGCAATTTTGATTTTTTGATGTAAGTTATGTGAATCCATTTCCTTACATCTAATGATTAAAAGGTGTTCACACAAAAATGGCCACCAGTGGTTTTTGCCTGATTTTTTATTATTTCATCTACGACTATGGATGATCAGCTGAAGTACAGATATCTTTTATGGACCCTCTGAATATAATACATTTGGCATTTAGCTAATGTTAATTTGGGAAAATTTTCAGAAAAAAATCATTTTAAAAACTTTCTACTGCCTCTTTATGGTCACTTTAGTGTGCAATAGACCATGATGAGGTAATATTAGCATGATGTAATTTCAGCTTGTATAGTTAGATTTTTATTAACACAAGTAATTGTCAGAATATTTGTTATTTTGGGATGAAAATGCAAGTCAAAATAAATTATTTTCACTTGAATTAACAATTACAGTATTTAGCAAATTTCAAGGCCAATTAGATTATATGATAAGCATTTAATAATAGAAGTGCACTTAAGCATTCAACAGAAAGCTGATATTCATCATCTACTGTAAACAATGGCCATTATTCAAAGTTTTGAAATATTCATAGCTTGCATTTGAAAATAAGACTTTATCACACTTACAAAACGTAGCCACTCTTACATAAAGTCCTCAATGTCTCCAAGGATAAGTGGTTATAAAATCAGAACAACATTCAACAAAAAAAAACATTTTCTAAATATTCAAGGGACGAGCCACATGCAAATGAATATGAGTTCAGAGTTCATAACTGTTACAGACTTTACCTTGAATAATGCATAACTAACCATCTTTGTTCTTACATAATACTCAACATGCAACATATCATCAAGTAAAAAAGCCATTTGCTCTGTTGCTCATCAGGCGTATTATAACAGATCTTTTTCAAAACAGCAAAACCCCTTACTTTTTGAAGAAATTATCAGGGTTAATTTTACATATTTTCAGCTAATTTTCCTCCTTTGCATATATATCAATACTCTGTATTTCTTTCATTATTCTGGAGAAGACAAAACTGGATACTAAGGGCTTGGTTGTTTGGGACCTTATTTTGAGCCATATGGTTACCAAATTTACAATCATAAAAGTCACATGGCTAAAAGTCACATTGAGAAGACAACAGAATTACATTTAATAGAAACATTGCAGAAGTCAAAATAAAAGTCAAAACTTAATGGGCAAACGTATGTAACATATTTTAGTCTAAATACTTTAACTTACCAAGTGTATCATTTGCATTGTCAAAATTATGGTTGGAGGAATTTTAAGACGCCTACAATGCTATTAATCATTACAGTAAACTTGCACACAACAGTGACAGAATGAAAGTCAACTGCAATCAGGGCTTGCTATCCCTGAATATAAACCTTGCTGTACTTGACCGAAATGTAGAGTCAGATTACTGTATTCAGCACAATAAGCATCCTCTCCCTTTAAGCTCCCCATAACCAAATGTTTAACTCACAAAAAAATACACGCCCCCTTCTTATAACTTTCCTTTGTATAAAGCTATGCAGTTGTAAACATTGAACAAATAAGTTAACATCAGTCAGTGAGCTGCATTTCAAGTATAGTCTTACACGTACATGACTGTATTTCTTATGTTAGTATGCCAAAACTTTAGAACTTAAAAATTCAAGACCTTCTCTTTTCAATGTTCTAAGTGGCCAAGGCGCTTAATACGTCGAATACGGTAGCAGTGCTCAGAACCTAAGGCAATGGTAGCTATAACTATATGCTTAGATTTAAGAAAAAATACTTGGCCTAAATTACAGTAAAAGGATTCTTGACATCAGAGAAATCAAAGTAACCTGAGAATGATTTTTATACTACTAAAAGGGATTATTGGTTTTATAGGTCTTTTATATAACATTATCAAGGTCTTCAGGATATTATTGATCCCAAGCTTTTCTGCTTGTAAAGTTAACAACAAACTTAAATTCTCAAAATAATAATTTAATGCTCAACATGCTCTAATTTTGCAGTGATCTTCAAATATTGACAACATGCTTGTTATCAGAACATCTTTTGGTATGACATGAACGCAATGCAAAGCTAGGTTTTTAGGATGAATAGCATATATCTAACAGTTTTTTGAAACAGCAAAATATGTTTTATGGAAATATTCCTTGAATTGAAGTCTTATCTCAGCTAAAGTTCTATTGGACATTCTTTATTAACAGAATTGGATCTCTGTTATGAGGGTGCAGAAATACAAAGAAATAACAATGTCACTTAAAGCAAAGAATGTCAAAAAAGCAAGAATATGTCATAGTCCAGAATTGATTTTTGCAAACATAAAAATTACATCCAGCATTTTAAGAAAAGTTCAATGCATTATCATTTTATATGTAATCACAGTGTCCTTGGAGGAAGCTGTTACAAAATCACAGCACATGCTCGTCCAGGGTTGCTGTATCATCAGACATTGAGGCCACCGATACAGTTACATATTTCTCCAGGGCTTTACCCTTGTCAAATCTGGGCACCAATATTTCAGCTCAGCTTTAAAATGGGAACCTTGACTCAAAGACCCAAATATTTGGTTGCAAACTCCTGACAGAATTGTTTCCATAAATCATGCCACACTTATATAAGCCTAGCCTTAAGGTAAGGTACTTGGGGATTTTATGAGTGCTTCAATAATAACTCTGCTGTTGACGATGACTTATTTATATAGTTTCTTGAAGTATTTATGGTATTTTAACTCAAAAGAGTTTCATTTACATGGTTTCTTATCACAAAAAGGTGTTTATGTTTCAAATGAAGTAAACTAAAAAAAGAAACAGAAATATTTCATGCTGTTCTTCCTGGTTCACAAAGAAATTCACATGTATCGTATTTCTCAGTTTCACATGATGATGTTGACACGTTTTTTTTGTGAAAAATCAAAAACTGATTTATAATAGTATACATGTTAGATAAAATTGATTTGTGCTGACCAATTGCTAGTAAGCAGTTTACAGGCTTACCTATAATTTAATGACACAAATATGAGAGATTTGCCACTATTTTTTAATAGATAAAAGTATTACACAACCTTATTTCTTTAAAATATGTTTTCAATTTAAACCTTATTCATTAGTTTCATCGATTCCTTGAAATCAACTTTTTAGAAACCTCTTACATTTTCAGCAAGTATGAAATATCAACATCAACACAGCTGCTATTAGGTGATTCTCCCTCTTGTTGATCTTAGAGAATGCAAACTGCTACATCAGTGTATGTATGAATCTGCAGAGATTCTTCTCCCTACACTACCCTATATATCAAATGAAATTCCTGGTATCGTTATGTATAGTTAACCAACCAATGAAATTACTCGCATCTAGCAATAGCGGCACTGCTGAATGACAAGTCTATTGAGTTTGATATGTTTTTGGTTTCAAATATGTCAAACTTTGCCTCAAGCTCCTTACATAACTACATTTCATTGCGTGAAATAATTACATTTTAAACATGAAATGATTAACCATCCTTCAGGAATACAAGGCATTTAGCCTCATAGCTATCAGGTATTAAAGGAGTTCTGCAGATTAAAATACACTGATGTAGCAGAAAGAATGAAGATGATCTTTTTGCATATACAACTTCCTTATTTTTGTATAGAGAATATTTTTACATGGAATCTAATGTAGTTGTCTACAAGTGGTTGAAATGAAACAATTGACTATACAAAATTTAAGAAGTTGTTATCCAATTAAAATAAGATTTACCACTGTTACTTCAAATTTAGAATGCCATTCAAAGATGCCCTGGATCATATAATGCTAATCTTTGTGCAGCATCTCTCACACCTTTTTTGTATTTGAATCATGACTACCTTTGGAGCATGAAAATTTTGCTGGTGTAGTAAACATACCCTAGCATGTTTATTCCTTGCTCATGGCTGAGACTCTTAAATTTTCAAATTTTTAAATCTCTAAAGAGAGTTTAAAGGAGCACATAACATGTTTTTGGATTCAAATATGTCAAACTTCTTAAATGGTTTTATTTAATCAAGAACTGACAGACTGGAACAGTGAAAAACAGGTAGCCTGGATGTAATCATGTAAACATTATCTGGCAAATGAATTCATGGGTTATGAGCTGTGTACTACAAGAATGCAAGATTTTCTGAATAACGACTTCCTTTTTGTGAAAAAACTTGAGGTTTCAGATTATAAATTTCCTACTTCTTCATTTGAAGACTGAAGGAGTAAGCAAATACTTAGAAACAAGCATATTTTTACAAACTCTTGCTTTTTCTTAAGCATGCCACTTCTAAACGACCTTCAAGGACTTGTGTACTGCATAAAAGTAACAGCAATGTTGAAAGAACCAGCACAGAAAATGAATTTTAATTTTTTACAGTCGATTACAGTTGGGCTTGATATTGTAATCTTTTGCTTATCTGGTGCCTTTGACAGCACAAGCATATTACGACAAATTGAACTCAGTGATTTTAAGAATGTCTTTTTATTGCCTGTAACAAATGATATTATGGTCAACACTGGAGGTGATCTCACATAAGGTTCCTGATCATTGCTTGCAAGTTCGTAAGGTAATATCTTGAACAAAGCACTTTAAGTAGTTGATATCAAGAAATTCTTCATTTAATTTAAAAAGAAACTTTGTCTGCAGTAGAGAACTGCAGTCAGGATTGGGTGCAATGCTACACTGAAATTCCTAGTTCCAGCAAATGCTCGCCTTGTTCACCACAATGCATAGCCACAATAGCGCTGTGGGCTTTCTCCCTGCAATAATACTAGCAGCCATGATATAAGTGAAAAACTGTTGAAAACTGTATGAAACCTAAATTCTCCTCACCTCAATTTATATTTCTATGAACATGATAAAGCGCTCTATCCAATGACATAGCTCAAGGTTTGAAGTGCCATAAATCCCTTCAAGATATCTGTTAGGCTTTGAGTAATTAGAATAATAATATCTCTATGATTAAGGTAGAATGTTAAAGAATGTGAGTTAGCTAACCTTGATGAGATACATTTATGAAAGTAGGCCAAGGTATTGCTAAGTTCCCTGATTAAATGCTCTATTGGTTAACAGCTCCTGCCTTAGTAATCAACATTTCTGAGCACATAAATATTCTTATTTCAAAAAGTAAAATGGGGGAGGAGGTAAGTGGATCTATCCAATGACAACGCTCAAGGTTTGAAGTGCCATAAAATCCTTTCAAGCTGTCTGTTAGTCTTTGAGTAATTACAATAATAATAATATCTGTATGATTGAGGAAGAAATTCAGAGACTCTTTTAACAGAGCCCTAAGGAAATCTAAGTGCATATAAGTGCAATGTTAAAGAATGTGAGTTAGCTAACCTTGATGAGATACATTTATGAAAGTAGGCAAACGTATTTCCGAAGATCCCTGATTAAATGCTCTATTGGTCAACAGCGCCCACCTTAGTAATCTACATTTCCGAGGACATAAATATTCGAATTTTAAAAAGTAAAATGGTGGAGGAAGGGAGCTGATATTGATATTGGAATTAATGCTGCTTTCTGTATCATTTTATTTACACAAATTGACTTGAAGAAGAACTGATTCATCATCCAAATGATATATATATATATATATATATATATATATGTGTGTGTATGTGTGTATGTATGTATGTATGTATGTATGTATGTGTGTATGTATGTATGTATGTATGTATGTATGTATGTATGTATTCCTCCTGCATACCAGTAGTCCTGTTCAGGTCAGAGTCTAGTTTAACTTATCTGATGCCCCACTTACTGTCACCCCCATTATCAAGCTACTTGAGGGTTACAGTGATGATGTTGAAAACTCTTGAACTTGGTTTCAGGACTTTGAACAGATAAAGTGGTTTTGGAAACACAATGATCTAAAAGTACAAACCAAATTATACAAAAAGAATCAATAAAAACAAACTAAAAAGATTACAATTTTTTTAAAGGTTTGACATAGTGAAATTGACTATTTTGCATGAAACTCAGTTCTCAAAACTTAAATAATCAGAAGATAGATAAATGAGAGGGATTATTTTCCTGTATTTGAAATTCTTTTTACGAAACTGAAACATAAAATATAAACATTTTTGTTCAGTTCAACACCTGAGCCCCATGACATCACCACAATCAATAGGTGATTCTTTGGTCACCCCAGGGTAACGAGGAACTCCTATGGTGGACATAATGAGGGGTCAAGCTGAGGATTTGGCACTAATGAGGCACCATATCTAAGTCTTTCATATCAAGAAGCTTTGTTTCCTTAGTTACCATGGTTTCAGACATTAACAACAAGATAGGCTACATCCTCATTAAGGGAACAATTCTTGTTCTTTTGTTTTCCTAGACTAACTTGAGCGTGACATCCTTGTCTGGCATAAGTTTGATAATTTCCCCAAACTAATAGGAGCAAAATATCATTAGTTAGATGAGACACCTTCCAAAAAAATTAGGGCTTAATGATAATAACAAGATGTTTGGATAACAACCAGTGTTTATTGCAAACAGTCATTATGTTTAAGAGATATCAGCTAGAGTACTGTTCAAAATGAACATGTTGTTATTCAGACATATTGCTTTTCTAGGTTTTACGATTTAAAGTATTCATTTTTATCGCAAGAGCAAATAGTTTTGAATGGAGAAAGCCTGCAACCCACCTGTAGCTCTCTATTGTAGAGAAAACTGCATGCTTGGTACAATCTAGCATATCATAGGGATCAAACAGCGTTGAATTACTTTTCATATTGCAATTACCATATTCACTAAATTATTTACTTCAGAAACAGATCTCTGGCAAGTCCTTCATGAACCTAACAAGTTTCTGACAGGTGTCTTCTTTGAGTATGTGGCAGGGTGAAGTAAAAGCATTCCTACTGGCTTTGGCCAGAGGGATATCTCTTTGGCTGAATCGGTAGAGTGTAGGACTCTCACCTGGAGGTCCCGGGTTCGAATCCCGCTGGAGGTGATCTCACAATCACTTCTGTTACAAGTACAAGAGAGATTTTGAAATAACATGCTTCAAGAATGACCACATTACATGCCCCTGGGATGACAAAAATTATATGATAGTCGTATGTACAGGTTACAGGTTAGTTTCACAAAAATTACAAAAATCCCTTAAATTTTCAGAAATTCTCTTACAGCAAATAAGGTTTGTAGCTAGTGCATATGTTCTCAGGCAGTTGTGATATTTGAAGCGAGTGTTATTAACAACATGGTTAATAAAAGTAACCTATACATATTCTTAAGAGCAATCAAATGACTTTTGACAAACAACCATCATGACATTTCTCCTGATCAAAACATGTTTATTAATAATTAGCAATAAGATATGATGAAGACGTTGTTTTTGTTGTTTTTGTTGCACCATTTCCTTAGATACAAAGGAACAGAAATACTTGCCATAATTTTATTACCCTCTAATACCTTCGGCCTCGTGCTTTAACTATAATAGTTCAGGGCAAAACTGTACTTTATTGCAAAACACATGATGGCTGAGGCTACTCTATTTCTTTTCTAGCATGTCGATTTTAACTCGTGTAAATCATATTTCAGCCAAAAATAACTTAAATGAAATTAATCGAATTTGGCAGTTAATTGAAAATGCTCGACCAGGGCCATAACCAGTGACGTCATAACGTTATTGTTGTTGACGTCATGGGTCATTGTTTCATGACGTCATTCAAAAACTATACTTTATCGCGGAATAAAGGATAGGCGGCGCCTTTGATCTTTACCGCAACAATGCTAGAATGTCCAATAGCATCATGTAATGTACCAAGGCTGAAAAGAAATTAGTTTCACGAGATTCCCCATTCTTTAGCAGCTGTGACCTACATGTAGTGACCTACTCTGTTGCATGTTGCTTTGACTATTAATTTGTTTTAAAGAAGCAGTGGCACATGTTTTTGGATGATTAAAGAAATCTCATGGGAAAAAAATAAAGAAACATTTTTTAATTCAAAGATACGGTTTAAAATTAGTTAAGCTCCACAGAAAAATGGCTACCAGGAGGTTGTGCAAAATATTTGATAATTTCTTCTATGGCTACAGATGACTGGGCCGAGTAATCAGATGTTTGAACCTCTGAAGTAAACATATTTGGCAATATTAATTCGATAAACTTTAAGAAATAAGATTTTCTAAAAACGTGCTTCTGCGCCTTTAAGCCTCAAAGTACATTCTGTTATTTTAGAAAACACTCTCATGTGTCTTTAAAGTTCAAATATCAACATGAGTTAGAGTTTGCAATAAATATATCGAGTTTTACAGAGAGATATTTACATTTATTAGCTAAAGAGTGAAACATAACCGTGTTATATTCTCCATATTATCCAGTTTCATTGTTGTCTAGGTACAATTGTTTCAACGAGAGGTATCTTATTTGTCATCTGTGATGTCATAGATGTGTT
This sequence comes from Phorcus lineatus, assembly GCA_921293015.1. NCBI lineage: Eukaryota > Metazoa > Mollusca > Gastropoda > Trochida > Trochidae > Phorcus > Phorcus lineatus. The sequence goes on from OV121096.1 coordinate 39,140,049, forward strand.
ATTCTTGACATCGCCATAAAAAGAGCTGCATGAGAAGTGGTTATTTCTGGCTCTTGTCAAATATAACAGTCTCAAGCCGGATGACAAGGTAACAGTTAGGTAGTCAGACAATTTAAAACATTACTAACATTTGAAACTTATTCTACCCAATGCTATTTTAGAATGTGATGTATTGAAATGGCATGGACTTCTAACTATGTGTTGAAGTCGTTACATAAATGTTTTTCATCTGGTGTATTACTTTATTTGATAATAAGATTGCACTGTAACAGAACATGTAAATTACAAATACATGGATGTTCCTAAATAAGAATTCAAAAGGTAAAACATTTGACTACAAAACATTACACTTCATACTTTTATCACTCTGAAAAATTGATACATGTATATATCTTAACTAACCAAATGAGCAATACTTATAAGTAAAAACTTTAAGCAAAAAGGTTGAAGGTTTTCATGATGTCTCATACAGAAAATAAAGCCGCTGACGCTGTAGCTTATCAAGCTTCATTTAATATAGTATAGCAGGAGCCACAGGGTGTCTATATTAGGCCCACAGGGTTGCCAAATCAATGAATTATAATTCACTTAGCCAAGGAGTCGGTAAACAACATTTCAGCCTCCTAGTTCTACAAACGAGAAGAAGACGAATGTAAGTTTTATTAAACCCAACTGTTTGATCACAATGAACCTTCTATCAAATTTTAATGACTTCCATTTCTTTAACTACATTTTTAATCATTAATATTGCCAATTGCCACTGGCAAATCTTATCAATATATCCTTCAACATAGTTAAAATAAAAAACATTTAATGCCACATGAATAACTCACTGACATCTAAGTCATAAAGCAGAAATAAATGCCATTCTTGCAGTGACATATTTTCTTATCAATATAGTTCAAACAAAAATGACATAACTTATGCATTGATAACTCACTGACATCCATATTTTTTATCATACATGCAGTGACATAATTTCTAATCTATATCAAGTTTCCTTGTTCACATAAAAATGACCGATAAAGACAGAAGAATACTAACTTTTTTACTTGTTTTCACTTGAGCAACGAAACATAAGCTCCATATATATATCTATATATACATTATTCAGTAAATAGATATCAGGTCATCTGTGTATGAAGCAACTCAAAACTATAATATGAGGCTCTATTTTTATTTTAGCTCAAATCAATAAAAGTAAGAATCAGGAAATATTGCAATAAACTTTACAAAGAGAATACGCGTCCATGCATGATGATTTTTTAATCTGATGAATAGTTTTGAACTATCATCCTGACAATTGTTCTTGATTCCTTTACAATTATGACAAAACATATCAGCAGATATAACATAATGGAAGAAATTCAGTTTGAAAATGAAATAAATTATGCAATATTTCTATAGATGGCCACTATTTACGCTACAGTACCTGACAAAAGTGAGCCATCACTTGTGAAACTCCCATTGACTTACATGTTAATTAACTGTTTCAAGAATAATTTCACTAATTGGTTGTTTTTTTAAATAAAATGATCTTTAAAGTTATCCATAAGATAAGAAGTCACCTCAGCTTCAAATACATAATTTCCATTTGATAATCAGATAATTGATTTAAAGAAAACTGCAGCTATTTAAAAGTCTCATATACAACAAATTACGGCAAAGTTTCAAATTCATCAAGGCAGTCTATGGGACAGTATATGTATTTATCCTACCTCATGTAAGAATGATGATCTCTAATTGGTCCACGTGACCCTAAACAAATATCCATATACACAGTCACTGAGGGATATTAAATCCCTAATACCCTGCTACATGAGTAAAGCATGCTTCCACGTTAATCAATCAAACTCACGTGATCAGATCATAGGTGTTGTTCATTGCTGTTTGTCTTTTTAATAATACATTAAGAAATTTGGTAAAATAAATTTGTTACAACATTCTGTTCCACTCGTTGCATTAAACCTTTCGCGGGAATAATATATTCCTATGTCACCCTTGACGGAATGTTATAACTTATAATGTATATGTATCGCATATCAGCTGTCATTCAAAGACTTATCAGCGGGAAAATAAAAGGTATTTAGGTATGCATAGCCAAGATGAATTCTAAGCTGTATTTAAAATGGGAAAATGAAATGATTCCATCTTAATTTATCTAAATTATTCTTGCAACAGGTAATTAACATTTAAGTCAATAGTGATGACACCCTTTTTGCCAGGTACTATAGCATATAGGGGGCAGGTAGCTTCGGTTCTTTGGTCTTTTTTTCTTATCCCGCCTTCTGCAGTAGAGAACTGTTCTACATACTTTTTTTGCGCGCAATGCTACACTGAATTTCAGCACAATACCACCCATAGTTTGCTAATTTAAGCCGATGTTCGCAGGTTTCACGGCAATGCATAGCCACAATGGTGTATCTGGATTTCTCCCTGTGATAATACTAGCAGCTGTGATATTAGTGCCATACTCTTGTAAGTCATGGTAAACCACAAATACCAGCAGCTCACCTGACCTCCAATACACTTCTCTTTTCTGATAGACCTCAGCTTTTTCCGATGAAACTAATCTTCTTAAAAAGTGGGCTTCTTTTGTAGAGTCAAATAGACTTCATTCAATGTGCAAAATAAGACTACGTGTAACTTCGGACAGAAAATGACTAAAACCAAGCCATAGTGTTTTAATAGGAAGCTCTATTACATGGCAAAGTCAATAATTAACACCTTCCAGCAGGTTGATACTGAATTAATAGTGTTAATAATCTTTAATTACATTTCCTGGATATAGAGAATGTGTAGCGTATGAATGCAGTCGATTACCTTTTCAAACAAGTCTAAAGAAGCAAGACTTTTGGCTACATAAATGAGGGACATGTTTACCGCTCCTACACAGTCCAGTTAATCAAAAATACCAATGAATAAAAATGTTCAGGAATAGGGATCATCAATGTCAAAAACATTGAGGTTCAAAATCTCTTGGTGCTTTTGAAATTCAAAAGATAAAGAATATAAAAAAATTGATGTATTTTTAAGAATAAGATAAAATAAATTCATATCAAACTCGACCAGAATAGGTTATAAGTCAGACGTACCTACATGCGAGGGGCCTATGAGTCTTGGACTATTCTTGAAAACAGGAGGAATATTGAGCGATATACCTCACAGAAGGTGTGGTTACATTTAATTCCTGTCTTCCCTAATGGTGGATAAATAGGAATACTATCAACATCATAATGACAGTTCAAAGACCTTATTACAGAGAGAACATATATTGTTGGATTTAAGAGAAACCTTTAACGTATCATATAAAGCTTGTGATGAAGCTTTCAAGATCGTAGCTTATAGTTAATTGTTAGGTATATTAAATCATTCAACACAACTTAACAATGAATACACTACAAATCTGTGGGTGGGTTAAATAAACAGAGTATGTGCCCTGAATCAACAAGTAAAGAAGTGAGCACAGCTCACATACCCCCGCTTCAAACTACAGTCTGGCTTTCTTTGTTGGTCTTACCCTCAAAAAGCTCACTTAGGGATCATGGTTGATAAGTGTATTAAGTTTGTTGAAGCTAGCATGTATAGTTTAGAAGATATGCTCAGGAAAAAGCACTTTGTCAGATAGTCATTGTTTTAGTAACGTTTCCATGTAAAACGCAAAAAATAAAAATAATTTTTTGGTCTTACCCTCAAGAGACGCACCAATATGGATAAGTGTATGAAGTTTGGTGATGATAGCATGTACGGTTTAGAAGATATACTCCGGACAAAGGACTTAGTCATAAATTCACTGTTTTAGTCATGTTTCCATGGAAAGCGCAAAAAAAATAAAAATCATTTGTTGGTCTAACCCTCAAAAGGCACATCAATGGATCATGGTTGATAAGTGTATGAAGTTTGGTAAAGATAGCATGTACAGTTATGAAGATATACTCCGTACAAAGGACTTTGTCACTGTTTAAGTCATGTTTCCATGGAAACCGCAAAAAATAAAAATCATTTGTTGGTCTAACCCTCAAAATCACATCTAGGGATCATGTTTTATAAGTGTATGAAGTTTGGTGAAGATAGCATGTATAGTTTAGGATAAATGCTCCGGACAAAGGACTTGGTCATAGAGTCACTGTTTTAGTCATGTTTCCATGGAAATCGCAAAAAATAAAAATCATTTGTTAGTCTAACCCTCAAAAGGCACATCTAGGGATCATGGTTGATAAGTGTATGAAGTTTGGTGAAGCTAGCATGTATAGTTTAGGAGATATGCTCCGGACAAAGGACTTGGTCATAGAGTCACTGTTTTAGTCATGTTTCCATGGAAACCGCAAAATATAAAAATCATTTGTTAGTCTAACCCTCAAAAGGCACATCTAGGGATCATGGTTGATAAGTGTATGAAGTTTGGTGAAGCTAGCATGTATAGTTTAGGAGATATGCTCCGGACAAAGGACTTGGTCATAGAGTCACTGTTTTAGTCATGTTTCCATGGAAACCGCAAAAAATAAAAATCATTTGTTGGTCTAACCCTCAAAAGGCACATCTAAGGATCATGGTTGATAAGTGTATGAAGTTTGGTGAAGCTAGCATGTATAGTTTAGGAGATATGCTCCGGACAAAGATTTGTGACGGACGGACAGACGGACAGACAGACAGACGGACAGACGGACAGACAGACAGACGGACAGACGGACAGACGGACGGACAGAATGAACGCTATATACCCCCGCTTACGCTGTAAGGCGGGGGTATAATCATCCTGTGTTGCTTTACAATGTACAATACAAGAGAATAATCCCCCCCCCCCCCCCCCCCCCCCCCCATAGGATATAGGTTAAATGATTCCAAACTTTAAAGGCTTTGTGGGAGAAATTTGTAAGACCAAGAAATTCGATTATGATTCAGAGGTTTATAAAATATGAATAAAAGAAACATGAAAGAATTATGAAGGTTTTCAACATTGTATTTTTGTTGATAATACATTATGTTTTGTGAAACTGATTGGTTTAGTTTAATGTTGCCATGGCAACCCCTATAAAAAAAAAAATCCTGAAAGTTGCTTCTGCAGCTTTGCCAAAGCATCTTCACTGCATCTCCAAACTGCCTCCATACCATCTCTGGAGGTTTTTGGGGCAAAATTTTACCATCTCCGCTAGCGGAAGCATTGTGGTGAAGGTAAAGAAGTATCTGGGAAGATGCATCCACAGCTTCGCCACAAGCTCTAGAGCAATAAAAAGTTGTGATGATGCTGTAACAACATCGCTGGCCCTTATTAGGATACTGTGGAAGCATGTCCATGGGATAATGAGGTAAGTGGAGATGCTGTGGAAGTATCTCCTATGACTATAAAGTAATAAAACCAACACAGCAGCATGTAGGTTATGTAATCAGGGTTGAGGGTCCTTCTCTGGGATAGTACATATGATTAGCAAGCCTAGTGGAGACACTGTGGAAGGTAGTCCAATGACCATAAACCTTCACAGCTGCATGTGGGTTATGTAATCAGGGATGGGGCTCCCTGATAAGCAGGCCCCATGAAGAAGCTTAGAAAGTGAATTAAATAACCAGGTGTGGGTGCTTTTTTTAAATAATGTGTTGCCTACCTATGATTAAAAATAGATAATAATATATAATAAAAATATAGTTGATATTTAGCAATAAATGATAATGTGTTATTTATTTCCCCCTTTGTAACTAACATTTATTTGTTATTGTTGGAAAATATTTCTCATATTTTTTCTTTTCTGTTATTCAGTTTACTAGCCATTTATAAAATTCACTTGGATTAAATAACCAGGTATTTGAGCTTTTAAAGATGGACTATAACATCTGTGGTTGGAAATGACAAAAAAAGATGAAAAGTAATTCAAACTTTATTCCATAATAATATATCCACTAACGATTTCAAAAGTTCAAATAGTATGTTATGATATTGATTCATGGTTACAGAGGTTAAAATATTAAATCAGAAAAGGTATTTTTATTATATAACATTTTAAGAAGTTGAAGACGTTCAGAAGCAAGATTTGCTATATTGTCTTCAAATACACAAAAAAATTTTAATACAGATGAATTTGTCATTCACAATTTTATTTATTTGATTTAAGTCTTCAAATTTAACATATAAACAATCATTCCTAAAACATGTCTGGTTTTAACAAATTCATTTGCCTGGTTAAATGATTTATACTGATAAACAAATTCTATAGGTTAGGTGACATCGTTAAGATAAAAATCTATTGGTTACAGTGATGGAGATGGGTGGAGCCTTTATTATAGAAAATGGCCAATGAAATAAGGTGATAATAGGTATCCATTGTCTATAACAGTTTTGTTGCTTTGACAGCTGAATCAATTTGTTGGTCATTAAGCTTTTAACAAGTTTGTTTGTTTAGTAAGGGACATCAGTTACCTAATTAAATGTTATTCAAATTGTGTTTCCAGTTGAATTCAGAGTAAATACCTTGTACGTAACCTATGAGTTCTCAAAATTAATCACAATTAACATTTTAACGAGTTTAGTTGCTTATTAGTCATTTGACCTAACAGTGCCTTTATACATATCGATCACTCAATTAGGTGTTATTTCAAATTGGAGACCAGAAATTTTTTATTGTTTGAATTTAATAGCCTGTACGTCTATGTATCTTAAAGAATGCAATTGGTTTAAAATTGTTTCATATTGTTTAATTTTTCTAAAATATTATTATTAAGGAATTGTTTCCAGGTGTTGGAAGAAGACATTTTCTCCATACATTTCTAAATGCTTTTCAATTCTCTTTCATTTCAAATAATCTCATTATGAATTTGTACAAATAATCTACATCAATCATTTAAAGGGAATATATCTCTTGCTTTTATAGATGACTGTACGCCTTCAAAACATATAAGTTGAAAAATTCCCCTTAAACTAAATATTTGTTTTAATTCTTATCACATATCAGATAAGTTGCAAATAAACTAGTTCAATAATAAGTTCAATGTTGTTAAAAAATATCTAAGCTTTTATGATTATACATTTTCTGAATTTAATGGATATTTATGAATTCATCCATATATTGTATTCATTTCATCATTTCAAGCTAAGAATATAAATTTTGATCAAAATCCTTGACTCAAATTTATATCCATTACTCATTTCTTAAGAAGTTGTTGCCAAGACATACCTTGGTTTTTTTGAAGACACCACTTCTAAATGCCATTCAATGACTTGACTCTTCTCTTTGGAAAAGATCACAGTTTAAGGTTCTTTACACCATTCAATCCTCACACCTGATGAGGCTGGACATTATTATCCAATCAGAATCTCTGCAGTCTTAACCCCTTTGACTGACAGCAAGACCCAACTTCCTGCCTGACCTGTCACTAACGAGGAGCAATGGCCGCCATTAGGAAAAACAACTGATTCTTGATTATTAAAATCACAGTTGCCAACAGCATAGAAGGCATATCTACAGTTGCAAAAACCAAAGTAAGTAGACCATTACTGCTACATACACAGTATAACATCTTAACCTTATTGCTCTTCCTTGTTTCATGAAAGAGCTGATAAAAAATCCTTGAAATGTTGGCTTCACAGTCAAAATGAAAAAAATTTCAAGTCCATTCCCTTAAATAGAATATGTAATAAAGTTACTTATTGTTAAGTTACAAGTTAAGTTGTGTTTTATTAACACTGATTTGTAAAAGTGATATTTGGTTCCTTTTCTTTGACAATATTAAGCAAAGATGGCATTGTTTACATAGGTGTGCACTGAACCATGACTGCTGGGAGAGGAGGGAGTGGACAAGCCATTACATAACAGGAAAGAGCTAGCACTGTAAGTATGTTCACCTAATTCTTCAATAAACATGCAGTGTATTTCTCAACTGGTTAGATTAGGAATCGCATCAGAGGGTTCACTCCAATTTACAAATAGATAGTCTTGATTAATTGTAATTTCTTTTCATTAAAACCCAGACAGGCTGATTGTCTAATATATGGTGTGGGAGGACTACCCGTACATGAGAATGCCGCAACTGATGCGGCAATCCGCACTTTTGCCGCAAAATTTGCCGCAAAATTTGCGGCACACAATTGCCGCAAAAGTGCCGCACATGCGGAGTATTGGACAGCCGCATGTTGCGGCATTTGAGCGGAAAATAAGAAAAGGAAAAAGCCGCAAGAAAGCCGTAAACACTGGCCGCATAAGTGCCGCATGGTCCCCTGGTATAAATGCCGCAAAAATGCCGCACCTGCGGAGTATTGGGCAGCCGCGAGTTGCGGCATTTAAGCGGAAAATAAGAAAAGGAAAAAGCCGCAAGAAAGCCGCATACACTGGCCGCATGAATGCCGCACCTGCGGAGTAATGGACGGCCGCATGTTGCGGCATTCTTGCGGAAAAAAGAAAAAGAAAAAAGCCGCAAGAAAGCCGCAAACACTGGCCGCATAAATGCCGCACAAATTCTACATGATCCCCTGATAGAAAAGGCATGAATTGGACGTATTTTTTTTAGCGTAAAATGGGATATTTTTGGTGCATTAAAATTAGTTTTGACTAGTGGTAGAAGCCCTGAAGAAGGCGGCAAGCAAATATCACGGAATCAACACCACCATCTATTCATTATATAACAAGGTGAGTCAAAAACATTTAGGTTTGAAATCTTTACTTAACAGTAAACATCACTACAAACATTAAACAAATTCTTCTTTGAACTTCAAACAGTTTCTAAAGGGCTGCCATCTTCCCGGCTGTTGATGTGTATCAAACAATGGTAGATTTCATTCTGATTTCTGGAAAGAAAAGAAAAGAATTAGAATGTTATCATAATCTACAGAATGTTATCATTATCTAATTCAACATGTAAAATGGACCTTGGGGGTTATTGGGGTTCTTTTCACCAATGAAAGGAAATATTGCAATTTGAATTTCCACTCTTTAATAATTATGTTAATATTATCATTCATTAAAATTTTGGGTCTATGTTTGACTTTACCCTTATTTCCCTCTTTTCATTGGAAATTTCAGCAGAAGAGACTTTGAAGCATCAGACCTCGGCCAGCTCAGAATTTTCTTCACGCTCATCTCTGCAGCTGTTCCCAAAAATAAAGAAGAAATTTGAAATAAAGAAATGATGTAAAATATGATATATGATCTAAATCTGTTAGTAAATATTGTTACTTTGATCTTATTAAATGCAAGAAGATAATGGTTTATTCGAGCTAAAGATTAATGGACATTCGGGTACAAACTCTCCGTTTGCTACAGTTTCAGGTTTAGTAAAGGAACAAAGGAAGCCCTAAAACTATAAGTGCCTTAAAACATTTTCACTTTTATTTGAGAATTTAAATAAAATATATCCATACAATATACGAAACATATATGATATGACATGTTATATTTTATGTGCTTTTAGGCAAAAACAAACTTTGATGCAGAACACCAAACTTAAAACAGAAGAACTTTTAAAAAACTTTTTCACTGTCTTAACCTCACTATTTTGATAAACATGGAATGATTTACCACATTGAAATTATCAATATGAGTACAATTTCTTTTATTACCTCAAATATGAAGTTCTCAAATTCATTATGCAGATTAGATCCAGGATGAATAGATCCTTTTCTTTTGACCTCATTCTGAAATATAATCATGAGAAAAATTTAAAGTACCATCTTTTAGAGACAATAAATCAATTGTAACATGCTACAACAGATATGATGTTGCAGATAGTTGGATTGATTCATCTTCAATAAACACTGAAAGTAATAACTTAAAATGATACGAATGCATGAGTTTAACTTAAATTCTCGATCAAACTTTCAGAATTCTCTTTTGTCATATTGCACTCACTTTGTAATCATGGTGGTAATCCTGTTTTCCCTTTTATAGATCGTTGCATTTCTTGACTTCTGAAAAATTGAAACAAGTAGTATAGTCCTCCAATCACAACTGTTTTTCATCAGATGTTGAGCTTTGGTCATCCTTTCTAAATTAAGTGGATTAAATATTTTTTGAAGGCTTGAGCTGGAGGAGGGGAAACTTAACAAATAAACGACTAAAGACTTTTTCCTCCACACCTTATTTCACTTTGAAAACAGGTAAAAAGAATTATGAGAAAAATAAAAAATAGGTTCCTTTTGTTTATTGAGATAATCAGTATTCAAATGAAAGATTGTGTTTATTATAATATTTCTTTAAACATGTAAAAAAATTGCACTGGTGAATCCAGGAAGTTTCAATAGCCAAGTAATTTATCCAATTAGATATAATTAATGAAGAGAAGTTGGTGGGCCAGCGTCTCCCCCCCCCCCCCCCCCCCCCCCCCCCCTGCCAAAGGACACATTAACTAAGGTGTGTATCTTAAAAGAATGACAATTACTTGTTCACTTATAAAAACCTAATTGCTTCTAAGGATGAAAGTTTGTGATAATTAATTACAAAAATCGTGACCTTTAAAAAAAAATCAATGAATAACTGAAAACATCTTAATTAATAAATCAATCCATATACAAAAGAATTAATTCAACATTGTATTTCAAACTACCTTTGTTAATCAATTAACTACTGCCTTGCTAAAGGTAAAGATGGTTGCAAATATCATAAACTTCTTGTTGCTAACAGTAAAACTGGTATCAGAGATGGATATCATGGTACCCTTCCCTAGCAGGGGATATTTCGAAATTAACAATTACTTGATGTTGAATCTAGATAAGAATAAATATATATCCACAATTATCAATAAGAAATTGCAGTAATAAATATTGTGTTTTCAATGGTGAAATAATTCAAAATAGAATTGTTTTTCTATTTAAATGTTATTTTAGCAAAGGAAATTATAGTTAAATATAAACAAATACATAGTAAAATATACCTACGATGTGGTCAGAAGTGTATCAAAACATAAGCATTCTTCGTTCTCGTTTTCCGGATTCGTCCATTGTTTTGGTTCGTGTGATCGACAGGGCCCAAGAATCAGGTCACTCATCCAACGGTTATTGCTGCCTCCAATTTAAGAACATTTCCTACATTTCCGAATAGAATGAAAATGTCTCCAAGATCGTACAATACGAAGAACAACCCACGTCAGGCAACATGATACTTTAGAAAACGGAAAATCACCCCATGCCTGGTGTTACCATTTTCATAATGTGGCGCCTATTCTTGGGCATGCGTAGAAAGGACTTCCGATGATTCCATCGTGGCTGGAAAAAAATCCAATGTCCATTCCCTAAACGGACCACAACATCGTGTTATTTAAACCGATTATTCCTTTACCTTGTCTTTGAGGACTCATAATATTTGACTCATAATATTTATAGATAATAATATTATCAATATGTAATATAACTGATTTTCCTGATTCCAATTTCAAGAAAGCAAGCCAATGAAAACGCATTAAAATAATTTTTAGATTTGCTTATTATTCACGAAAATAGGATAACAATTTGTTATAGCGTGTATAATGGATAACTTAATTGAGATATTTATTTTCAACGAATGTTTTCAATACCATATTTTTCAACAATGAAGTCTGAAACGTGTCATTGAAAATAGGATAGTGGCATACGCACGTTAGTTTTTGCACGAATTAAATTCCGAAATTAAGAACTTACAAATTCCTAAAATTAATGTTATAGTGTATAATATAACAGAATGATTGATTAATAGATTTACTTCTTATAAACTCAAAGCTATACAGAGTGTGTGTAAACCATAAGCAATTGACTATTTAGCGTAAAAACTTTCCTTATTTCAAAATAGCGAAAAAACACAGACAGCTATATGTCCGTAACAAGTTAAAAAATCTTAAAATCATCTTAAGTCGCTTTATCGCGTAGCCTTTTTTATCACCATATACATTCACAATTGCCTTGACGATAGGGCCGATACAACTTATAAAAACGATCGCAATTCTTTGGAAAACACAGGTAATGTTCAATGAATGTTAAATGCATGTGCTAAATGTAAATGTTTGATAAATATTTACTTTATGTACTGTTGCTCGAATTAAAGTCGACTTGTTCCTAAATTTCTCCAACTTGTCTACTCTTGACGCATTAGTAGAAAGAAAAGTCGTTTGTATGATAGATTTTCAAAAACGATTTGCCTCAAAAGCATCTATGTGGGAATGGCGTTTCACGATACTTTTTGGGAAAAAAAAACAATTTAGGAAACGTTGCGCCAAATTTAACGGTCACTGTGAATCGGAGACTTTCAACGTAAGAAACATTTCTAGATTTAAAGTCCATGCTATAACTATACTGCTTTGAAGTTGATTGAACCCTTTTGGCATACTGAACCGAACGTGTTTGCTATTTATCGGCTTCTTGAATTATTAATTGCAAATTGTGTTATTATTTATTATTTCAAAGTAGATAATATCTTTTAGGCCACTAACTGATAAGAACTTCATTACAACTTCTTAAACAGATACTCCGTCATTTTCTTGGCATGCATAGTATTTTGCTTTCTATATAATAGTGTCAATGCACCAATCATGATGATACTTATTCAAAACATCTCACATATTTAAAAAAAATATCAAATATATGAAAATTATAATGTTAGAAACAAAAACAAACACCGAATGTATGTGCTAAAGCCGAAACTACACATACAATTTGCATGAATCGCTGCTTTTTATCTTTATATGGTCACTCTGCTCGACCGAACAGCATTAAAATGCTACTTTCCATCAACAGTCAGTATTTCTCGCTAAAAAGACACCAGTAGGATATATTTAATTGGTATATTTGACTCCAACTATTCATGGGTTGAATCTTTAATTTAATTTTAACCTTACGACGTTTCGGAGTATATAATAACTACGTCATCAGATGATAGTTGTTATAAAATCACATTTCGTATACACGTGTTTCCATATAAAAAATAAATTCTTATCCGCGGCGAGAATCATGCTAATTTCTTATCTGACATTTCAATAATTACAACTACGATGTTTGTCCATATAGATTTGAAAACAATATCGGCGGTAAACTCATATCTTTCATCATTTGGCACCAAATCTCACTAAATCATATTTATTGGACAAAATATGTAGATTTATTCCTTGCCTACCACCTGTTTGTTAGTTATTTAAACATTTATTGTTCTCATTAAAAGAATTATTTTACTTCCGGATTTTTGCGGGTAAATAAAGTGCATACGCATTTCTTCTAATACGCAAAAGCTACAGTAAATTTGAAATCTTTGCTTTATAATATGACTATTTCTCAGTTAGGCCCTATTCACAATATACATAGGCCAACGGTAAATTTGCTATATTAATTTATGTCAATCTTATGCACCTTCGCGTTTATCATAAGCCAGTTAAAGAGCTACTCCGTGATTTTCATGATATATTATTTACCTTTGATACGAACCTAAATGCCCTATATGGTGATATAAAATCAAAACATCATAACTGTTCATGCCTAAAGGACATATATATGACAATTACTGGTTTTCCATGAAAATATAAAAATTAACAGCCTTATAAATGCAAAGAGGTGTAGATATCACGTCCAATATACATGGATACTAGTTATATAACCTAACAAACACTATCAACTCCTAACTGCCCCCCTGGCTGTTTTAGATAAGTCTCCAAAATTACGTTTGACTATTTGACGCGCGCCATTGTCCGGTTTTCGATCATAATTGCGACGTTCTACCTTCATATTGTCAATGTAAAAAAAACAGTAAGCTTTGAAATGTGTCTTTTTGGTAGCAGTCGATAATTCGCGATCAAATGACACCACTGATTAAGTTTGGCAAATATGATTTCAACAACTCACAGAGTCGCTCTTTAAAATAAAGTTGAGATCGCCTACTTAAAATACTGTTGGAGCTGAACATATAGGCTATAAGATTTGTTGCCGTTTATTTCATACCAAAAATATTGTTCGTGTTTGCAAATATAGCCTCTCTAAGCATGTCGCATCCTGTTATTCCTCCAGAAAACCTCGATTTTTCAAGTTGAATTTGCGTTTTCGAAAATTGTGCATGTATAAACCCGACTCCAAGATCTGTCAAAACATAAATCAACACCTAACAAGGTTACTAAAATACTTGTAAGTACAAAATTAGGGATAAGGGTTAATTCAAGTTCTTTCTGAAGATGATTGGAAAGTGAATTGGTAACAAATGAAACTGATATAGGACATTTATTTGTCAATAAAGTGGTTCTAAAATCGAGTCGAGTTCGTCTAAGGTACGAATTCACCGACAGAACATTGCTCCTCGCACCGAAATCCGATATCGTTATTTGAGTGATAGACTATTTCCAGCGCTGCTGTGGAGTATAAGACAATGGCTACACTTCCGGTTATTAAATTTAGCGGGTATATTCAATGCGCAAAAACAAATGTAGTTCGGAGAAAACAAACAAATTAGAGGGTACCCATGTCGTGATTTTAAGATACTACGAACGAGTGAATTTTAAAACCATCAATTTCGAACACTATTTTGACAATAAATATTGAGTTCGCATTCGGTACGAATCCACCGCATTTCTTACACCAAACATAAACTTCCGGTTGAAATATTTGCGCGAAATGCAAGCAGGCAAATTTGTTTAAACTACCAACAGATGTAAATAGAACGGTAATAATACTAGTATATGAAGTTTATATTTATTAAAACAGCGAAATTTTATCTGCCAAGAATTTTAAATTTTCCGAAGTGCCGATTAAAAAGAGGATGATTTTGTAAGGAATATTTCGAACTTTCATCAACTTGGATTATTATGTTTTGTCATGCAAATGATTCACGTAGGCCAAAAACGTTATTAGAGGTTTGTATGTGCATACATTTTTTTGTTGTTGAATAATACCAAAATGGCATGAAATTTTAATTTCAAAAACCGTTCCGTGGCTGTCAATCAATCATCCATTTACCTATCGATCTGTCCAAATTATGTACTTTTTTATTTATCTATTTATCTAGGCCTATGTGTCTATTTTTGGAATAAATAAATAGATAAATCAATTAATAAATAAGAAAACTTAACAATAACTAATCAAATTATCAATCAACTTCGATTTTAAGTAGAATCAATTGACAGTAATTTGATATAGCACTGCTTAAATGATGGAACTTTCAGATTTTTATCAAATGTAACTAAACTGAGAACATGTGCAGTATCAGTCTGATATTATAGATTTTCTAATTTGTTATAAATTGTCAATAAAAACTGTCAAAAAGACATGGAAATCTGACTTCTGGTCAAAAAAACTTTGCAGTATGATTGATCATTTAACCTATTGTGCTTTTCCAAAGTTTGTATGTGTGAAAATATTCCATCAACAAACATTTGAATATGTTGACTTCAATTCATGCACAATTTATTTCTACAGATATTCATCTCATTTCTTCAAAACAACAGGTTTCAATCATTTTGTAAACAAACATATATATGGGTGGAAGTTACAAAAATGGTACATTATACCAAAACTGATCTATATCTTCAAAATATTTATTTGATTTTAATTTTATTAAACAAATTCTGTACTCTTTCTTCAAACAGTGCATTAGATTTCAAAGTTTTAAGAAAATAAAGATGTTTTAGGGATAACTTTTGTGATATTCATCATTGTTATAATGATGATGAAGATCAAATGTTTCTATGTAAAACACACTGTAATGATTGCAATAAAACATATTGTTTCCATAAGTAATGTTATTGTTCTTTAAAAAATCTTCAGTAACTCAAATAGAGATTATTACCCGAGGAAGTGTGTCTAATGACTTTTATGAAACAAGTGTGAATCTTTTCATTACCCAAGCAAGAGTGAGAGTTATACAAAACTTTTGCATGAGTTTTATAAAAATCATATGACAGACCTCTGAGTGTATTAATTTTGTTATTCCTGATTCTGTTCCATTTAAAATGCATTGAAAACAGCCTCCTTCCCTTGCGACGCTCTGCCACAGTGACGTCATGAACAATGGTTGTATGATGTCACAGACGACAAAATACGGTAACTCGCACTTAAACAATCGTTGCTAGGGTAAAGTGATTTGCACATGTGCTTATATTGAAAATATGTCACTGCTTATGATGAACCATATGGGTACTAAAATAATTTATCTACTTCATCTTAATCAATTCAGTCAAATTCAAATATGAAATGTTTTAGCTCATCAGGCTTGATTAAAGGCATCTGTCAATTCATCAATTCACCCGTTCACTGTTTGGACTTCTTCTCATGAAGCACTGGCACCACGCATCTCAACCAATAGGGATCATAATTTCTAGATGTTTTGCCTGTGGTCTTGAATGAGGGCCATGGGCTCCTCACCCTAAAACATGTTTCGACCTCTTTTCCAGAAAAAAAGCCCTAGACAGCTATTAACTTGTGAACAGTAAGTGTTGGTTATTAAGTTCAGATTTTTTAGGCTGTGGTGCTAAATAAGGCCACACCCTAAATTTTTTACATCTTCTTCACAAGAACTAAAAGCCTTAGATGACTGAAATTTTGTGCATAGATTCATTTGTGATTGGTGATTCTAAATAGTAGATTTTGGACTCGCTTAACTGTACTGAAGACTAACTTAGGGGCTAAATGTTATATTAGTCTATATTTACGAAACTGAAAGTTTTACAAGCCTATGACATCAATTGTGGATATATTTACCTCTAAATTAGCTGTGCTGAATTTTTTTAGATTTATGTTTAATATTTATCTAATATTTAAACTGAAGCCTGATGAGTTAGCCATTGGTTTTACTTTTGCATGGCGAATTGATAAAACCAGACATATAGAGCTTGTTAAAAAAAACTCCTGCAAATATTCTAAGTCAGTATTGCCGCAAAAATGCCGCTCTGCGGCATTTTGGACTTAGACAAAATTCTCATTTTAGACTCAGGTGGGCACCAAGAAAATTTCTAAGTAAAAAAAAGCCGCACTAATTCCGCAAAGAATTGTCATAATGCCGCACATGAAAAGTTCTAAGTCAGAAAAGCCGCATAAATTCCGCAACTATTGGGTAAAGCCGCACAAGAAAATGACAAAGTCACAAAGCCGTATAAAATCCGCAAGGATGCCGCAAAGAGGTTGCGGCAAAAGTGCGGCTTTACAAGAAGCCGCTCTTTTGCCGCACTGAACCTGTCTTTGCCGCACTTTTTCCGCATGTGCCGCACATTTGCCGCATCAGTGCGGCATTCTCACGTACGGGCTGATACTATTTGCCATTTAACCTGAAATTGATAGTTGGAATTTACAATCAATAATTGTTAGACAATTAAGTTGTTCCCAGTTTTAAGTTTGATCACATGAATTTTCATTTGTTTTCATTTCATAACATGTGATTAGCATTACATAATTTGTATGTACATATGTATTTATTTGAATATCAAATTCATTTGATAAAAATTACACTCATAAATGTTAGTATTGCTGAACCTACATTTATGTTAATATTTGTAATACAGGATTATTATACAAATTGTTAGAGCACTTTATAACTATTCCTGCTATTGAACTTGAAAAATGTTTTAAGATAGGAAAAAGTTATCGGTGAACATTTTGGATTTTCTGTAACTTTAAAAGTTTTTACCAACCTTTGGAACAATTGTGAAACAATTACTTTATCTTTATATAATTTCAAGTATGGTTTTCCTTAAGATGACTGTATATGATAAATGCTATTCTTTTGATATCATCATCATTATTGGTTATTTGTACGTGTATTGAAAGTTGCAAACACACATACATGGACACCTTTTGGCCTCACAGGATGTTATGTTTATTCCAGATGAGAACTAATAAAAATATGTTTGAAAGATTTTTAAAGCCTGATTGATAATTCTGCTGCTTTTTTTATACAGGCAGACAGATTTAGTTTACTTCAGTGTCACAAATTAAACTAGTACATCAATAAAACATGTTATAGTATTACTTTAGTTTGTTTAACAACCACCCATTGTTTGGCATATGAGACATTATTAAAAACAATACAACATATAGATACTTTATACAAGGGAATGAATAGAGGTAATGAAAATTAGAAACTGTTTACAAGAAACAAGTTTAATCATATTACATTTTTAAAACATTGCTGTTACTAGTTTTGTGCTTAAGTGTTTGCTCGTTTATTCTTTAAGATGTTCACTGAACCAGAGAATACACAAAGCTGGCAAGATGAAGATTCACAGGGGGATTAAGAGACAGTGTCTTCACAGTAAGTACATTGAATTGTTACATAAACAAACAGATTGATAAGTGACTTCTGATCAGTTGATTTACTGATTGGAGCCACATATCAATTTATTTGTTAATTGCTTGATCTAATTGATTTCTTTGTTAGGTATAAGAGTATAGTTATCCAATTTGAGATTGCCATCTGAGATCTTTTTACACTGTTTGGTGTCTTTCTGTTTGTAACAAGCATTATATTCTGTTTCAGAATGAAGACCAGTCAACTAGTCATCAGATGTCAACACAGTGAAAAGGATTTTTTGGATTTTTTAGGATTGTTTATTTACTTTTTTAATGAAAAAATAATTATATGCATTCCTAAATAATCACATATGTACATAATTTTCATACATATATAATTTTGTTAATAATATTTTAGCATTGT
Organism: Phorcus lineatus; assembly: GCA_921293015.1. Lineage (NCBI taxonomy): Eukaryota > Metazoa > Mollusca > Gastropoda > Trochida > Trochidae > Phorcus > Phorcus lineatus. Next base: position 39,158,615 of record OV121096.1, read on the forward strand.
TAAAAGTTTTCAACTAAAATAAGTGATTTCTTGTAATTAAATTGCTGTGATGAATATTCCAATAGTCTATCTCGTAATTGTTCATTTATCAGTGGTTTCATTCTTGATAAATTTGTGTGTATAGTCTTACAATTAAATCTATAAATATTGTCCATGAAATTGCCACCAAGAAAGATTTTGATTTTACATTCTATTAAAACGTTTTAATGATTGTGTGATTCTTTTGTCATTGTTTGAAGGCATGCTTTTAGCTTCAATGCTGGTACTATTTTATGACTGGGATGTAATATTGCAGAAGCTTCTGAACGATCTACAACAGCTGCTTTAGAAGCTTCTGCCAATTTGCGGTATGTGGAATATCGGTAAAAGCATAGCCAGAATCATAATTCATGACGGGATGCATGTGCATACTTGTTAGAGGCATTGGTGGGTGGCAACATTAATGACACTATTGAGTATACACATAAATCTAGCGAGAATGCAGACATCCCGTCCTGAAGGTTGTATCAGCATGCTCGTTAAAAGCAGTGGCTACTGTAAACTTTTACGACCTTCTGGATGCATCCACATAGTCTCTAGAGGCACTGGTTGCAGTAAACTTTTACGACATAATTACACCTTCAAGGATGCTTCCACAGAGTCTCTAGAGGGACTGGTTGATGTAAACTTTTACGACATAATTACACCTTCAAGGATGCTTCCACAGAGTCTCTAGAGGGACTGGTTGATGTAAACTTTTACGACATAATTACACCTTCAAGGATGCATCCACAGAGTCTCTAGAGGGACTGGTTGATGTAAACTTTTACGACATAATTACACCTTCAAGGATGCTTCCACAGAGTCTCTAGAGGGACTGGTTGATGTAAACTTTTACGACCTCCTTACACCTTCAAGGATGCTTCCACACAGTCTCTAGAGGCACCGGTTCCTGTAAACTTTTATGGCTACAATCACCTTTTGAAGATGCATCCACACCATCGCCACAGGCCTGTACACTTTACGACTTTTCTGGTGAAGGTGAAAATGTACTTGCGGATGCACTTGTGGCGATGGTAAAATTTTGCTTGCGGAGATGCTGTGAATGCATCTTGAGAGGGGAATTTTTTTTATAGGGGAATGGATACTTGATAAAATTGCACTTGAAGTTGTTTGTTGAATTTGACCTTGACAATATGACCTACATAATTATGAAACATTTTTCAGCAAAAAAACAAGATGGTGACACAAATGTTTTATTTCACTCCTATGTGAAATTACACCAAAAAAATTCTGGATGATTGTTTTAATACATCAAGTATTTGTGCAGAACATCAATTTCTTTGGACATTGGATGAAATAATTAATCTAAAGTATCTCTAATTATCTCCTAACATAATAGGTCTCAGATTCAAGAAAAACTCAATAGACATGTATCTTGAGGGCGAAATTCTATTTTCACAGACATTTTATATTACCAAGTGTATCAAACTTTCATTTGAATTTATCAAGGATAAGAATTATGACACGACTTGGACTTGACAAATCCAAATTGAAATAAAGCTGTTTAGGTGTCAACTAAATTCCATGATAACAAATTGATTGCAAATTTAGATTTAAACCCACGCATCCTATAAACCATGTGGGTGCAAAATATTCATGAATCATTCAAACGATTAAAACTTTCTCGAGTCAACAATTTCAATTATCATTATTTCTTATTGTTCTTAATACAATTATAAAGGAAAATGTCAAGGTGTTTCATCTCTATGCAAATTTTTGAGATTATTGAGAAAGAAATCTTCAAAAGAGATATATGACATGCTCCATTAGCAACTAATATGAACTGGTATAAACCAAGAGCAGTGTATATGCTTCATAACTGTGATTGTATCTATGAGTTAAAGAGAATGTTCAATTGGTTTCCGCGTCCAAAAAAATGCTCTGGCACTATCATACACTGGCATAAAGGAAGCGATGAATAATGTTATTTCACTATGTTTGTATCAACAATGGAGTAAAAACAATGCTCTATTGGATTATGCACCCCATTTTTATTTTTTTCCCCATGTAATACACAAGGAAAGTGTGCTCTAAAGCACAACAAACACACAATGTGCCCATTTGATGCACAATGGATCCTTTAAATAAGATCTATAAGTAGACAGCTTCTTCCCCCCCTAGCCCCATATAATTTGAATGATGTGTCACCAGTGTTTAATTGAAAATAACTATGTATATGAAATGTTATACAAAAACATAAAACAAAAAAGCTGAAAACTGAAAACCACAAAGGGCACATCTGCACATGGGATTCTTTAACATACCAAGTTTGTTAACATGGACCATTAAGTTTTTTTAGTTCAGCTCCTGAAAATTCTAAAACACAGAAAACCCAAAAAGACGTTACAACATATCAAGTTTAGTTAACCTAGGCTTTTCAAGTTTTTTAATTCCTTTTGAGGAAAAATCTTTCAATTATGTTTTCATGGAAAACAGACAAAATCGTAAATTCTAGAAATAGCCTTTAAAACCCAAAACATTGCCACTATACTTATGATAAATTTTCCAAATAAATAATTTTGTTAAACTAGGCTAATTGCTTACAATTTCTGCTTCAGAACTTCTAAATTGCATTAATTAACAGAAACAAAGAAAATTAAAAAATTCCAGAAAGTTGAAAACCTTAATTGCACAACAACATAATTATAATGATTAGACCAAAAGTTTTTCAAACTCTGCACTAGAAACATTGGAATCACGGATGGATGGACATACAGACAGTTTGATGGTCGGATGGAGCCAACAAATCCAGAAGAAATGTATAATTTAACTCCAAAAACTGGACTGTTACATACACTGTAAGTTAACATTCAATCCAATAAAGAAGTTGACTATCAATAAGGAAAGTACTGTTTAAAAGGAGCACTTCAACTTGCAATGTAAAGCCAGGCTCTCTCCCATTATAAAGAAACTGTTCCTGGTGCACGCTACCTGTAAAGGTAAACAATCCGATAGCTCACATACCATTTCAGCTTTTATAATCTGTACGTAATCAGTATGAAAAAGACTCCGAGGAAATAAGGACACAGGTACTTTACAAGCAGTGATATACTTTTCTTAATATCTTTGATCAAATTTAAGTTGAAAATACTGCGTCACTATGATTAGTGCATGTACCAATATACCCCATTATCTATTTACCTCCTATAATGATATCTCAGAACAATGTATCACACATAACAGTTATTTTCTTTGTTAAAGCAGAGTTTATGTAATATTGCCAATTTTAATCTTATTGATAGCCCCTCATGACAACCATAAATTCTTCTATCATACATATGATATAGAAAATAAAATTAACATCACATATCATGGTTATCTCTCCTAAGGTTACCATCACAACTCTATTTTTAACATATGTTATCTCACATAATTTTTTTTGACATAATAAATGTAGATGGCCTGCAGTATAGTACCAAGATGCTTTTATTGATTCAAATTTCAAGCTTTCAACAATATATACATAGGAATGCAACAAAGTGTCTACTCCTAAGACTTCATGTTGTTTAACTATATGATTCTTTGACTCTCAAAACATATCAATTCTAAGTTTCTGGCTATCACATTATTGTCTCTGTACACTGTTTCTGTCTACTAGCATATGCGTTAACAAAGGCATAATGCTAATATGGAAAATCAAGCAGAATACCTTTGAACACGAATGTACTTGTGATCACTTGTGATTGTGGAAATGAAAAAATTAATTTGAAATGAAATTATAAAAGTCTTATCACTGAGTTTAAATGGAGGGGGGCAAGAAGAATTGTTTTAAAATTGATTTGAAATAGCAGTTCCACTTGTGATTGTGGAATTGAAAAAATTAATTTGAAATGAAATTATAAAAGTCTTATCACTGAGTTTAAATGGAGGGGGGCAAGAAGAATTGTTTTAAAATTGATTTGAAATAGCAGTTCCACTTGTGATTGTGGAAATGAAAAAATTAATTTGAAATGAAATTATAAAAGTCTTATCACTGAGTTTAAATGGAGGGGGGCAAGACAATTGTTTTAAAATTGATTTGAAATAGCAGTTCCACTTGTGATTGTGGAAATGAAAAAATTAATTTGAAATGAAATTATAAAAGTCTTATCACTGAGTTTAAATGGAGGGGGGCCAGAAGAATTGTTTTAAAATTGATTTGAAATAGCAGGGTGGAGGGAGTGGAAGGTCGGAGTGTTATATAGTAGTCATCCAATCTCCAAATATATGAAACAAGACTCATCAGAAAGCGTGTCCCCCCCAAAATAGTTATTTTTTCTTAAAAAGTTAAATCAAAAAGTTAAGCACCCCAAAAATTTTCACAAGAAAAGCTTTTTTGATACGATGAAAGACAATTTGTCAGTAAAAGTGTTATTCTGATAACGCTTTGCTTCCTTTATATATGATTCCTTTTTATAAAATATTGGTATTTAAGTGTCCAAAAATATGTCTCAATATACTGAGAAATGAAAGTTATTATCGGTAGTCGTAATGTGAGTAATTCCATTCTTTCAAGCCAACTGGTTAAACTTTGGCTTCTGCCTTTTAGTCAAAAGTCATTATTTACAGTACTATGCAACGTCAAAATCACAAAAAGTCATTGGTCATAAGTTATTTTTGTAAAAAATTGTTGATGCGTGAGAGTTCACTGGGTAGTTAAAATGTTATTTTTGATATAAGAAACCTTAAGTTTAACACATAGTTTCGGGAAAAGGTCAATAGTTAGTTTGTTTAAAACATCAGTACCATTACAACTGTTATTTCTTAAAATGTCAACAAAAATAACCTTTCCTAGAAGAAATTATTTACAAAATTTACATTTTTCAAGTCAAAAATTATAAATTCAGTAAAATTATTGAAACAAACCCCAAACATTAAATCTATGTTTAGAATACAAGAGGTGCTTAATTTGTTTCCCTATGTATATCATAAAAACATTTCAAACAGTGTGAACAAATCAAATGGCACCACCTCATCAGGTGAATGGGAATTGCATGCTAAGTTCCAGTAATATGTAATGAAAGGTTTTGAGTTCTGCTCCGTAAATGAAGTCATTTCTGTAAAATATGAACAGGCAGGCAGCAATTTAATGAAGGTGATAGTTATATGTGCAAAATTTCAAAAAGGTATTATGAAAAGTTTAAAGTTCTGAGCCTAATTTCATAAAGTCCCCTTTGATTAAGTTGACTGAACCTCAATGTTTCTGGCTCCGACTGAAACAGAGATAAATGACCTACCGTTAGACTAGGTTTCCTCTTATCTTGATTCTCTTCCTCCGTCTCTTTTCCCATTAGAATCCACACGTTTAATCATCTCAAAGGCAAATACAGACTGATATGATATATATCACAGATATCTCTAAAGAAAAGTGTAGTTTCTCAAAGTATATCACAGTCTGCAGGTTTGATTCTTGTCAACCATCAACAAAATAATTTTCTTGACATTGATATTCTCGTGAGGTCCACAAAGTCTTTGTCTTGTGATAATACTCAAAAGGTGAAATTGCCATGATCAGCAACATATTGATGGACAAATCGTCTTTCTGTTGATTCTCAGAGATGAATTGATCAACTTGACATCCTGAAAAATGAATTATTTCCATGAAAACAGGGTCAACAATCTTACAAGTTGCTAAACAACATTTTTCAGGTCATTAGATACTTATGTCATAGCATTGATAGGTTATGTAGATAATGATTTAATGATATTGTTAGATCAAGTAGATAATGATGTATTTCCAATTTTAGGTCAATTAAACACATGTATATGTAATATAATTTCCAGTTCATTAGATACTTATGTCATAGCATTGCTAGGTTATGTAGATAATGATCTAATAATATATTTAATAATATATTTGCAATTTTAGGTCATTAAACACATATGCAAAAGACGTTTCAGGTCATTACATACCTATGTCATATCATACTAGGTCATGTAGACAAAGCTTTCATAACATTGTTAAGTCATGTAGATACTAATACCACAGCATCGTTAAGTCATGTAGATACTGATATCACAGCATCGTTAAGTCATGTAGATAATGATATCACAGCATCGTTAGGTCATGTAGATACTGATATCACAGCATCGTTAAGTCATATAGATACTGATATCACAGCATCGTTAGGTCATGTAGATGCTGATATCACAGCATCGTTAGGTCAAGTAGATACTGATATCACAGCATCGTTAAGTCATGTACATAATGATATCACAGCATCGTTAGGTCATGTAGATACTGATATCACAGCATCGTTAAGTCATGTAGATACTGATATCACAGCACCGTTAGGTCATGTAGATACTAATACCACAGCATCGTTAAGTCATGTAGATACTGATATCACAGCATCGTTAAGTCATGTAGATAATGATATCACAGCATCGTTAGGTCATGTAGATACTGATATCACAGCATCGTTAAGTCATATAGATACTGATATCACAGCATCGTTAGGTCATGTAGATGCTGATATCACAGCATCGTTAGGTCAAGTAGATACTGATATCACAGCATCGTTAAGTCATGTAGATAATGATATCATAGCATCGTTAGGTCATGTAGATACTGATATCACAGCATCGTTAAGTCATGTAGATACTGATATCACAGCACCGTTAGGTCATGTAGATACTAATACCACAGCATTGTTAAGTCATGTAGATACTAATACCACAGCATCGTTAAGTCATGTAGATAATGATATCACAGCATCGTTAGGTCATGTAGATACTGATATCACAGCATCGTTAAGTCATATAGATACTGATATCACAGCATCGTTAGGTCATGTAGATACTGATATCACAGCATCGTTAGGTCAAGTAGATACTGATATCACAGCATCGTTAAGTCATGTAGATAATGATATCACAGCATCGTTAGGTCATGTAGATACTGATATCACAGCATCGTTAAGTCATGTAGATACTGATATCACAGCATCTTTAAGTCATGTACGAGGGTTACCCCATCGTTTTCTACTCAGGCAACAAGAAATGTGGATATCCTATCTAGCTCTCTACTTCTGTTTAACTTTGGTGATACATAGTATTTATCAACAATGATTGACTGATTGTACCATCTCTTTTCTTTAATAAAAATGGAAAAAAAACCAAAAAAAAACCCAAGAAATGGGGATTGTTTCTTATACTTGAAATTATCCCATAAAGAAGCTTGGCTCAAGTAGAAAACAATACAAATGCAGTTGTTTAATGTTTCAATTTTACTCTTACTATCTTTCAACCTTCAGGATTGTGGTTCTGTTAGATTTCAGTATCCTGATCCCCATTTTAGTTTTTGTTTATATTTGTACCATCAAAAGCAACCGAATCAGCAATAAATAGATACTAGATTTTTTAAACAAAATATTCCGGTATATATTATTGTGAATGAGATAGGTAAAAGTTCCCTGAAATGCATTGTGAATGTTAATGCACCCAAACTTGCAACTTAAAACTATATCCATCTCTTAAAGCTTCTACATGTACCTTAATATTTACAGAAGTGGCCTCTTTGTAAGACAATACCTGCCATGTTAAGTCGACTGAATAAAAAGGGTTAAAATCATTGTATTGTTTTCACTTTCCCAAACATGATGACACAGGTTCACTCAATCCTGAATGATCTCACAAGAGACATTTGAACCATATCATGAATAATTCAAGCATGAATGTCTGGGTTGCTTCATTTTGTAAAACTAAATGGGTGTGCCCTTCATTAAACAACCCATTGAAATCTGAATCAAGCAATCTTACTGTTTATTGATTGTGACTCAAAATCATACCGTACATCTGTGAATATTTATTAACTGACATAAATGCAAGGCATACCATTTTATAAGAGTTCAGAAAGAAAAGATAATTTTTTTAATACTAAATTTTACAAATATTCTGCACGAAAGTGTAAGGATGATTCAAATCTTTAAGGATCTATAACACCATATTGGTAAAGCATATCATGAAAAGAAACCCTTAAAGATTTAAAAGGAAGCACAAAAACAGCAAGAAACCACTTTAAGAAGTTGGTTATATAAAAACACTTTTAAGAAAATGAGATTAAGTTATGCGGCTGAGGACCAAGACGATCAGTGAATCTTTAGAGCTAAACGAATTTGACAGATTTAAAAAAGGATCCATGTGGTCATCAGATTTGCTAAATGCTTTTCATGTATTAACTTTTTGAAAACCATGATGCAAAGCCATACTTCAGTGACTGAATTATTTCTTATTATGGTAATGGATTAAATAAGAGAAATTTAAAATATCATCCAACGTCCCCTGCCTTTGAAGAAAAGATGTTAAAATTGTGAACAGATTTCAGTGAATGATCAAAAGGTACAATCACCTTCCTCAATGTTACCTTTCTGTGGAATATTAGCTATACAAATCATTGCCTTTTATATCTAAGGAGAAGGTGCTTAAATTGTATACAGAACATCAAGAAGTATCATCAAAATTACGATTTTGTAAAATGATTAGACAGAAGATATCAGATTACACCCATTTCCTATTACCAAAGATGTGCATTGTCCAATGGTCATAAAATATGATATCAAATTAAAAAAGTTATTGCCAGAAATGAAGTAATACAGACAGATAAACAAACCTATATCCTCCTTCCGATTTGTAATAGAAGATAACTTACAACCAGAAATATTCAAAATTTACAGCTTTTTAAAACTGATTTAAGCACTAATTTGAACTTAATTGACAATAAGGCACAAGAGCAGTTCCATCAATAATTAAGACTGTGACATCAAAAAGTTGTCCATCAACTTGAGTTTATTGATTATCAGCTATAAGTAGAAGATAGGTATTGTGTCAAGGAATGTTTGAGGACGCCAGTCACAAGATCTAGCTAGGTATTTTCTTTCAAGGGGGGATTCTTACATTTTAAGATACCAGTCACAAAATATAGCAAGGTACTTTGTTTCAAGGGGTGATTGTAACATTTTAAGATACCAGGCACAAGATGTAGCTTGGTATCTTGTTTCAAGGGCTATTGTTGAAATTTAAGATACCAGTATAAAGATCTAGTTAGGTCAAGGGATAATTGTTAAATTTTAAGATACCAGTATAAAGATCTAGCTAAGTTGAGGGGTGATTCAGGTGATCTAGCTTGGTATCTTGTTTCAAGGTTATCTAGCTTGGTATCAGTCAGGTGATCTAGCTTGGTATCAGTCAGGTGATCTAGCTTGGTATCAGTCAGGTGATCTAGCTTGGTATCTTGTTTCAAGGTGATCTAGCTCAGTATCAGTCAGGTGATCTAGCTTGGTATCTTGTTTCAAGGTGATCTAGCTTGGTATCAATCATGTGATCTAGCTTGGTATCTTGTTTCAAGGTGATCTAGCTCAGTATCAGTCAGGTGATCTAGCTCAGTATCAGTCAGGTGATCTAGCTTGGTATCTTGTTTCAAGGTGATCTAGCTCAGTATCAGTCAGGTGATCTAGCTCAGTATCAGTCAGGTGATCTAGCTTGGTATCTTGTTTCAAGGTGATCTAGCTCAGTATCAGTCAGGTGATCTAGCTTGGTATCTTGTTTCAAGGTGATCTAGCTCAGTATCAGTCAGGTGATCTAGCTTGGTATCAGTCAGGTGATCTAGCTTGGTATCTTGTTTCAAGGTGATCTAGCTCAGTATCAGTCAGGTGATCTAGCTTGGTATCTTGTTTCAAGGTGATCTAGCTCAGTATCAGTCATGTGATCTAGCTTGGTATCTTGTTGTTTCAAGGTGATCTAGCTTGGTATCAATCATGTGATCTAGCTTGGTATCTTGTTTCAAGGTGATCTAGCTCAGTATCAGTCAGGTGATCTAGCTTGGTATCAATCATGTGATCTAGCTTGGTATCTTGTTTCAAGGTGATCTAGCTCAGTATCAGTCAGGTGATCTAGCTTGGTATCTTGTTTCAAGGTGATCTAGCTCAGTATCAGTCATGTGATCTAGCTTGGTATCTTGTTGTTTCAAGGTGATCTAGCTTGGTATCAATCATGTGATCTAGCTTGGTATCTTGTTTCAAGGTGATCTAGCTCAGTATCAGTCAGGTGATCTAGCTTGGTATCTTGTTTCAAGGTGATCTAGCTCAGTATCAGTCATGTGATCTAGCTTGGTATCTTGTTGTTTCAAGGTGATCTAGCTTGGTATCAATCATGTGATCTAGCTTGGTATCTTGTTTCAAGGTGATCTAGCTTGGTATCTTGTTGTTTCAAGGTGATCTAGCTTGGTATCAATCATGTGATCTAGCTTGGTATCAGTCAGGTGATCTAGCTTGGTATCTTGTTTCAAGGTGATCTAGCTCAGTATCAGTCAGGTGATCTAGCTTGGTATCTTGTTTCAAGGTGATCTAGCTCAGTATCAGTCATGTGATCTAGCTTGGTATCTTGTTGTTTCAAGGTGATCTACCTTGGTATCAATCATGTGATCTAGCTTAGTATCAGTCAGGTGATCTAGCTTGGTATCTTGTTTCAAGGTGCGACTGTACATTTAAGATACCAGTTACAACATCTAGCTAGGTATCTTGTTTCGAGGGACAATTGTTCCATTTTAAGATACCAGCTATCCCTGAGGTAAATTTTAAGATACCAGTCACAAGATCTAGCTAGGTACCTTGTTTCAAAGGGAGTGTGTGATATAAGATACCAGTTACACAGTCAAGCTGTGTATCATTATTTGCGAGAATACTAGGAGCATTATAAGATATTTGTGATTATGGCTAGTTGTCTTCTCTTGAAGGGCTGCAAGTAATAGTTTGAGATACAAGAAATAAAGTCAAGCTTTGAACTAATGCCAAAACCACAACACATACACACCGTAATACATGGCATAGGTACTGTCATTAATACAATATAAAAGATTACCATAGAAGTAAAGCAAGCTCATTTCTTCATAATCATGTTGCATAGAATAAAAAAATTATTATGAATTTGGTTTCGATGGGACAAAAACAGATTTATCATTTTGAAATTATAGCAAAATAGAACGGACAACAAAGCTTGCTTGGAAAATTTTCAATGTATGAAAATATATTGAAGACTTTTTAAGTTCAGCTTTGGCCATAAAAAGGTGAGGGAAACGCCTTATTAATGTACATACACCTTGTGGCCAAGGCTACTTTGACAATTAATATTTTTTAATCCAAACCCTCTTCTTGGGAAGTGGTCTTCAATTAATTAACATACCATCAGTTTGAATATACCTTGGATATAATGGCATTTAGATGATGAGCAAATGTAAAATTGTTATATTTGAGATCGCACTAAATGCAGTAGTACAAATTCCAGGGCTCAAGATAATTATTTGGACTAAGGGGTTTTTTTACTCCTCAAAAGAAAATTTGAGGAGTAAAATTATCAGATGGAAAAAAACTAGGGAGTATTTCAAGTTTTATCATTTTAAGATCCTCATTCCAAGTAAGCACCTTTGTCGATTTTAGTTGTTGATTATATTTTCCACATGTTTAATCTGTAAATAAATGAGTGATTTCTCTTTGACGAAATATTGTTTGGTAATCTTTGTTTTCATACAGGTCGGCATCAAGTTGACTACTATTCGAGATGTAAAGATCAGACATGTAGAAATGAAATTTTATTTTGACAAGTCACGATTACTCCTGTAAACAAATATCTGTCACTCATTGATTTCATTTTTAATGCGTAAATCGGAATTAACCGTACATATTTTACGCAGCTACGCATGTTATCCTGAGCCCTGAATTCCTTGTTGGATTTTAAGCCAAGCCTGAAATAGAACAAGAGTTTTTACTATTGCAGATAGTGTGATGCCAAATAAAACAATGTAACATTTAAGATTCCTGTTGTTATATTTTACTCTCTAAATCAAATAGGGATATTAATATCAATGGATATTATTGTCGTAATAAATAAATTCATAACTTAGACAACAGGGGAATTATTGTGTCTTTATTGTTATGTAGTGGTAACATCTATGGAGATTATTAATAAAAAGCGACAGCTATGATAACAATGAACCATCAAAAGGATCAAAATAGATGGGAAGCCATTAAATACATTAATGAGAGAGTTTGATAATGAGCTAATACCTAAACAACTGACTTAATGGATAATGATTCTGATATCATGCAAATGACTTTAAACTTTACATCATAATCTAAACAATGGGAAGTAACAAGCAGTTGACTTGGTTAAGATTTTCCTTTGCTACTCGCAAGTGGCAATGTTTTTATATTTTACATAAGTTATCAATTTTAGCTTTTATTATAATTACAAATGTATAAATATAAATAAACACAAACATAAAATCAACATGTTGGATGTAAAAGGGCAAACTTACCAAATTCCAATGAACTATTTTCAGATCATATTCTTTTTATCATGATATAATCTTTCAATTACTTAATGTGATGATCAGGATAAACAAGACAATAGAGAAAAGAATGAGCTTAAAAAACTATCCTTTTCAGCCCCATGAATCAATATCTTAAAAGATGGATCTTTAAATCGACATCATGTATTTCTTGATCACTGGGAGGAATTTTATTGTAAACAAGCGTAGAGAGAACATATAATGATCTAGACATGACTCACTGCAATGAAGTTTTCTTTTAATTTTTTTGACTTCCATGAACACTGTCATCAAATTTAGGACACTGGGGGCAATGGGTCATGTGAAATTCATGATTCAAGACACACAGAGAAACAGATGAACATAGCAGAACAATGTACAGGGAGTTATGAAACCTGTTTTTTTAGGGTGTACGGTATTATTGGTATATCGGTATATTGTAATACAGAAACAAGACGATACGTATCCAATATATCGGGGGGTTTAAAATTAACAATTTCCTTGTAATAGTGCAGAAAAACGTTTTTAAAAATATGTGATTTTATTGAAAGTTGTAACACAAAGTGTAAACTTGCAAAGTGAAAATAGCACAGATATGAAAAAAAGTCCAAAAGCAGTCACTGAATTATCTCTCTTTACAAAACGTCGGGCCAGTTGAGCATTGATCACTGTTCAAATTGCTGTTATTTACTCAAGGGAGCATGGAAAAACTAGAATATGAAAAGTACCATCATATTGCAATACAGAAATGAGGAGCGATACCCAACCTTACTATTTTTACCATTTTGTTAAACTACCCCCTTGTAAATGTAATATGAAGCTATTATCAAGCTGCTGAAGTACTAAGCGGCAAACATGAATCACAACCATAAGAAATAACATTAGAGAATTTGCTACTTATGATAGGATCTGGTGAAGGGGGTTCAGAAGGGGTACAAAACCACGTTAGAAAACTTGTTTTTTAAGGTAGGATGAACCCCCTAATCAAACCAACCATCCCTTTAAATATTCCTAGATCCGCTAGTAAATATTCTTGAACCTGTTGATAAAGGTTTAAGGATCTTGATGCTGCTTTAGTAATCCCATCATATGTTTAATTAGTGTACTACAAAACTTGATTAAAAGCTCAAATGACAAGTTGCCTAAAGCATAACAGGCTTCAATTACATTCATATTATGAAAGCAGTCAAACTATCTGTACACTCTCACATTTCTTATTATCATTGACAGACAAAATGATAGAATTCTTAAATACCAAAATATCGATATAAGACTTTGTTCAGAAAAGATATCTAATAAATGCTGTGATAACGGAACTTAACACCTAAAAACAAAAATTTAGGTCACTGAGAAAGTGTTTGTCTTCTATCATTTTGAAGTTCAATATGTATATGGAGATACCACAATGCATTACTCATTTTTTAACTTAATTCAAATAAAGACTGAGAAAACACCTTTCTAATAAGTTGGACTTGGGCTTTTTTTGGCTAAAAAGATTTATGTATATATCTCATTGAGTTACATTTCTCCATTCATGTCTAGTAATTTCCAGTAGTTTACTGTAAAGGCGTTGCATAACTATCAATAGCATGTTCATAAAGCCTTATTTTTCTAATATAGAACCATATATTCCATCTTTTACAATAAAGTCTTTCCTTATGAATTTTATCAATAGATAATACTTATTTAAAAGGCAATGTACAGCTGTTTGAACATAACTGATAACTAGAGCCATTGGCTCTGTAGCTCATCTGTTTTCGAAGATCTATTTCATAAAGATTATTAATCATATTATGTTGAAGATTTGCATTTCATCAATGAATCAGTTCTAAATAAGTAACAACACTTTGCATACTTCCACTGTATCGAGAAAAGTGTCTTATTGTTTGTCCAATACTTACCAAAATACCATTGATATCATTTGCCCATATCAGGGTATTCACATTCTTGCAAGACTGATTGCCTTGTCATCACTTGCCTCATAATCGCTACTGACTGGCTGGTCAAAGTTATGTACAGCATGCAAAAGCAAATTATGTATATCATCCGATCACTTCAAACATTGCTTGATTTTGAAGTTAATCATTTACTGCATGTTTATAGCAAATGGCATTAAAACAACCAGAGGATAGTAAGAGCTTTAACTCCTTTTTTTGTGACTAATAGAATCCAGCTTGTTTTTAGCAGCAATTCTGTCCTAAGATTTTGAATAAACTATTGGCAATTTTCAGTCATAATAACATCAATAGAATCAATTGTCCACTGTAATGTAATTGTCCACTGACAAAACCAGCTATCAAAGATTTGTAGGGATTTACAGGGAAAGAGATTTTCAATTTTCAATATGATGACTTAGAAGCATCCAAAAGTGATTAAACAATATTTCAAAGTGGGTCACTTGTTGAGTATTTACTTGTTCAGCAAGAATACCATACAATTATAAGACCATATATAATATTCAAGTTTTTGGCTTGATAATGTACACCACTGATCTAGTTTATCAAGTGAACCTATCTGTCTGCACTGTCTGTCTATCTATAGTCTGCACTATTCATGCGTGACTGCCGAGTCATCAAGCTAAACTTTCATTAATGTAATAAAATAGGATCAAGCATACAACTACTTATTAGGACAAATAAATAAATAGATTGAAGCTTTAATTGTTTCCAGGCAGTTTATCCACACACAAAATTTATTTACACTTATATTTGATTTGTCACAAATAAAAAGGACATGAGGTGTATCATTGTAGAAGACCTACTTGGAAATAGGTTACAGATTTATTAAATCAAAGTTATTGGACAGAGGAACCAAATAAGTCAGATCAACCAGGCATTCAATGTTGAAACCATTTTTAGAACAATTCCTCCAAATTCTTTCACTTTTCTATTTCAAGTTTGTAGAGAACATGTTTCTCAAGACGACCTTAACAACCTCGTCCATCACCTTTTATTCCATACAATATTCAATCATAGCTGGACAAAGTATCACGCTATCTGCAATAGTATAAATTTTTGTACTTTTCAGGGAGTTCCTTGTGGGATTCGAACCCACATTCTCTTAATGAGGCAACATCGCTAGCATTCACATGATGACCAACAGCTAACCGACTCACCCACCAGCACTCATGTTATTGACATAGTGAGGTAGTGACATGCTCATGAAGCTGCTATTGTTGCTGTGGCAACCCGCTCATTCTGGAGCTGACATATGAATGTGCTGAATGTGATCCTATCATGGCAAAAATACAACAATTAAATCATACAGTTAATATGAATTTGTCTTTGCTTGTCAAATGTCATGTTTACTACATTATGTCCACATATCATGACATAGAAAGTTAAACATGTTCACTAGACTATTGTCTACGCCAGTTTTGATCGATAACATCAACTTTCTACCTCACCAAATCAGATAACTAAGTATCAAAAACAAATTTCTTATTATTGTACCCAGAAACATCATTGTTAACAGCTTAGTTTAATTAATTAATCTATTCATATAATTTTTGAATTATTTCAATGTCAGGTTCGTGAAGGTTCTAAATAACTTTACCTACAACCAACAAGGTTTCCTTACAAAACATTATACAAAAGACATAGAATACTTTAAGGGTGCGCCTTATTATCGGTATATCAGTATATTGCAATACAGAAGCACCACAACACATAAACTCATCTGAAAATATCCAATATATCAGAGGTTTTAGATTTAACAATTTCCTTGTAAAATTGCAGAAGAACATAACAAAAACACCCTATGATTATAAAGAAAGAGTGTGAACTTGCAAAGTGAAAATGACACAGACATGTTAAAAGTACGAAACCAGTCATTTAATCATCTGTCTTTACAAAACGAAGTCCAGTTGAGTATTGATTACTATTCTAATTGCTGTTATTTAGTCAAGAGAACATTGAAAAAGTAAAATCTGAAAAGTATATATTGCGATATGGAAATGAGGAACAATACCCATCCTTAGAATACTTAGATAGTGTATCATGCATATCACAGAAATTCTGCAAAAATGAAATTGGTTAAAAAGTTCACTTAAAAATATACTGGTGTTACGCACATGCCTAAGCTCTGAAGAATCATATTTTTATGATTTCTTTTCTAGATTTTAAAACACCCCTAAATTTTTCAAACATAAAAAAAAACATTAAAAGAAATTAACATCAAATGCTTTGAAAACTCCTTACAACAATGTACAAGGTTCTCAAAGACATGACAAGTAAATAAGTGAACAGAAAATAAATGTCTACAAACTGCAAACCAAATCTAGAGGCTCAAATGAAAGATATGAAAAGTTACTAAGAAAAAATATTAGAGAATATGCAATGCAAATGCAAAGTTGAAAAATATTGACAAATCATGGAATTAAGTGTACTAAAGAGCTTTTAGTTATGCTAAAAATTTTGCATTTGGCATATTAGAGCTTATGCACTAATTTTGTTTTAGACCGAAGCAATAACATACTTATAATTCTTTATAATTGACCTGCATTCAACATCAAAGGAACATAAAATATTGCAAGAGTCGGCTCTGCACCTCATGGAAAATATTGATGATCATAAACAGCTTAACTAACAATTTGTGAAGATTTTTAATAGACCCTAATCTCTTAACTAAAACCCAGGATGAAATATTCTCTTTAAAGGTTTATCTGTAATTTCACTGATAGCTTGTACACACAATAAAGGTATCAGCACTGTTGTTGCTTTAACCATAGCTGCTGCCTTTATTGGTCTTTAGCTCATATGCAAAAATTTTATACTGCCAATATAGTAGCACAAGTTCATGGAATTTTTATGCATCATGGATTCAATTCAATTCATATGTATTCCAATAATAGTCATAAAATGTTTGATAATATTAGTACAGTATGCAATAATAGATTACTGAATTTAGACCTAATGATAAATGACAGTATTAATCTTTCTTATAATAATAATATTAAGATATTTAATGAAGTTCTAAAATATATATCATTCTCAGAAAGATAATTCTTTGAGTACTTCTCAGTGTTATTTTACACTAAGTACCTTCTTCTTTGTCTACTGTATAGATGTATCTTATTCTTGATATATTTCCATGTATATATATATATGAATATTAATATATATATTGTGTCCATATTTGTGTAAGCAATGTACATAGGAGAGGGTTTCACTAAGTTGGATCGCTTGTACCAAATCCTTTCTTTGAATAAATATGTTTAAATCAATCAAAACAAATCGTATCAATATGAGATATTGTCTTGTATACATATGAAATTGTAACCAAAATATGGAAATAGATTTTTTTTAAACATGCGATTTTGTGATATTTATCACACCCGAAATCTCTTTACATCAGTTTATTTATGATGTTATGACAGTAGTAATTCAGTAAAATATTGTTTAAATGTATCATTATATCAAATTGAAGTCATTGACATTGCATTTTCACCACAAAATTGCAATTTTATCCAGATTGTTCAGCAGCCTAAGGTAAATTTTTATGTCTATAAACATCAAACCAATTTCAAATCAATAGAGTCAAGAAGTATATTGAATATGTTATTATATATGTAAATGTTATTTTATTCATGACAAATAAAGACTTAATACATAAACCTTATTTCATGTTACTGAAATTCCTTCACCTCATTGTAAACATTGAATAATGAATAACATTATGAAACATTTGTTGTACTAAGATGTTAAACTGTGAAATATTAGATATAATGTTGTCAGAACATATTAAACTGTCACAATATTTCAAAGAATATTGTATCAATAACATGTTTAATTGTAACACTTCAAAATATATGTTTCTACAAATTTGTTTATCTGTGACACTTTTAATAATAGCTATCCCTACAATGATACAACCATACATAACACTGTTGACATAATATGTTAAAGTAGGTAATATATTGTCTCCAAGAGGTTTTGTCATAAAACTGATATTGATAACATTATAACACTGATGAAGGTTTTCAATCATAATACAATAGACACAGACAATACACAAAATGAAATATTGGTATTGTCTTGTCATTCTTGCCCTACACCTGATTATGATTCAATGTAACATTATCCTACCTTATCTTATTTTTACCACGTTTTTAACAATACATGTATAACTATTTTCACTACAAATTATCACTATTGCAGGTGAAAAGATAACCTACCTGTCATGTCGGTGAACTTTCTCCAAGATGGAATTTGACAGATATATTGCGTATTGATACGAAAATCTCAACATAAATTAAATCTGTTTATATCCAAATGCAATACAAAATCAACAATAAATCGTGTTACAAAACACTACATTTTACAGAAAGCAAGTGATTCATAGTCTACATGTACCCGTTTACTGTTAGTCTTATATTAGCGTCCATATCAAAGCCTAAGTCAACAGGTGACAATTCTATTTTACTTACCTATTATCGTACGTCCATTTACCTTCTCACTGCAAAATGGTGTTTAATAATGTTAAATCTCCACAACACATGACTGAATCGAAAAGCAGAAACAGCACACACGAGAATGACGGCGGGTTGAGTCGTAGATGTTTCGCTCATGACTGCTTGTGATATTGGCCTTGACCCTGGAAACGGCTGTCAAGACTAGGTCAAGTTCACCTCGCCTACAAGCGAGTCTTGCACAATGGCTTCTGTCAAACAGACAACTTCATCAGAGAGAATACCCATAATTTTGTCTACGGAGTGTCCCTATTTGTTTTCGTTCATTTTTGGCATTGGAATTGGTAGATTCCAAAAACGGCGATCACGCGTTTGTCCCACTTTTAGGGGTCCTGTTATATGTAACAGTCCCAGTTAAAATATACTATTTCCCTAGCCGCTTATAACAAATGTTTAAAGAACCTCATACGAAAGTTATATAACTCGCATAATGTTTACTTGTAGTAATTCCATACTGAATGTATGACCGAGATGTTTTCTTTGACATTTTCATTGAAGGTAGGAATGAATTACAACCAGCTCGTTTTTCGTTTTGTATTCATACGCCTAACTTAGTGAGTTGATTTTCTCGAATGCGAACGTCGGGTGTAATTGAGTCATCGATTTCCGACAATGAGTGTGTATGGTGTCATTAGGAATACGGTTTCGTAGTGTTGCCTCATATCCTCTGAATCTTCCTATCTCAAGAAATGATGCTTTTCACATATGCAAACTTTCATTGAGTTTTTGGTTCACGAAAATATCCTCACAACAAAAATCCGACCCAGCTCTCTATATCTAAACCAATGGAATGGTATATTTCCTTCAACAAACACTGATAGATTTTAGTTTGGAAATCTCTCCAAGAATACTCTCAAGAGAATAACTAGAAGTTTGCTTTTTTGGACCAATCGATTTAACTAAAAAAAGAGTCAATCAATGGAGAGTCCCTGAGTGGACTTAATACCAATTTTCCCGAGTTCCGACTCCTAATTATTGCGATTGTACCACACTCTCCATTAGTTTACATTTTATCACAATTAAAATTGAGTAGCCATCTGACACCATGATCGGATAAATGGTCTTTTTTAATGACGCCGGTCCGTATCAAGAAAGAATGGGGTGTATAACTATTGGCACCGGCGTCGCAGGCATATAAACGGGAGAAAGAGGAGGGTCGCAGCTTGGACACTTCCCCCTATCTTTACAAGTTGGAAATTTTTGTTCAAAACCCCCCCCAAAAAAAATCCAGATTCAATATATATTATCTATGCTCTGGAAACAATGAAAAAATCAAACTGTTGCAACCCTCCGGAATTTTGCTAATGGTTTAAAGTATAATTTCACATGTTATTTCAAGGTGTTGCATTCTTCTTTAATATTGATATACAGCATCACAATTAACCCTATGACCCACACCTCCTCCCCCGACTCTAAAGCGTTTCTACGCTCATGAATATACTATGGTTAAAAATTAACTGAACCAATATCCAATAAGTCATACAAAAAGTAGAAATATTTCATTGGGGCCCGTCTATAAGAGTTTTGCGCAATCTCTGGTGTCCATGAGTCGATTCTACTTATATCTGTGCCGCACTTGAGGTGCTACTACCAGTCACGGACGTGCATACCTTTAGTTTGCACACCTGCGGATCAATATA
Source organism: Phorcus lineatus (assembly GCA_921293015.1). Lineage (NCBI taxonomy): Eukaryota > Metazoa > Mollusca > Gastropoda > Trochida > Trochidae > Phorcus > Phorcus lineatus. The sequence goes on from OV121096.1 coordinate 39,179,067, forward strand.
CAAGTACGATTTAACCCCAGCTTTTAAAACATCAACGTCCCCCGTAGGTCACGTGACTTGAGTTATAATAAATGTAATGGGTTCTGCAGTGAAAATTAAATAGATATGAAATACATAAGCCCGTAGGAACAACTACCAGACATTTTAAACAGTTTTCGGCCGCAAAATAGATTCTTTGTAAGTTCCAAAAACTGGATAGTAAGCTTCTTTAAACACCCCCTGGAACCGACTGTCCTGCAGAGGTGAAGTGATCGGCTAACTGACCGCCTAAATGTGAAGTGATCGGTAGCGTGATTTGGATGAAAGCGTAAGTTCGGTGTTAAAAATCGGCTCGTTATTCATAAAATAAGATCAATATGAATTATTTTTCAACATTTTACGCCTTCTAAGGTTCTAATGGATGTTCACAGAAAGTTTTAAGCTTCTACGTCCATCATGAAGAAAGATATCGGAAATTATCGGCAGAACACATGTTTTCAAAGTGACAAAGTCGTAGTTTTTAACCTATTGATTTTATAATACAGATTTTTAAGATAAAAATATTGTAAATGATTAACTTTTCAACATAGACATGTAATATATGCTCGATTGGATGCATATTAATCTGTAAATAGGCCTAAAAGGGAATGTGAAGTGGTCGGCGTCGATGACTATACAACCACTGTGCATGCTTGCAGTGATCGTATTTCTGTTTGCAGTGATCGGTAATGTACAGTGCACAAAACGCCTTAATGGAGGGATCAGAAGAGGGTGTAGATCGGTTATATTTAAGTTTTATAAGTATTGGATCTGAGATTGAAGTTCCCCATGATTCTTCAAGCGAACCCACCACAAGTACCAGCACAGGCTGTAGTAGGGATTTCGAGAGAGATTATTCGACCAGTAATTCCAAACCTTGCACATCCAGCCTTCAACTGGATTCAACCAACAAAACACCAACACCCACAACTAAGTCAGTCACAGCCTCTAGTGCCACCCTTTTGTGCTGCAGTATTTGTACCTTCACCACTAAGCACTCCTCTTCCATGCACAGGCACATCAGTCGCCACGCACCAGCCTTTCAATTCAAGTGTGATATGTGTGGCATGGCGTACCCAGATGAAGAGAAATTAAATTCACACAAAATGAAGCACAATTTGATAACATTCGTTTGTTCATAACATTCCGAAGTTAGGAATAGAAATTTTAACAACAGTTTGATATATTCAATACAGTTCGTATTTTTCCTTTTGTTTGTAGATTGGTTTGTGCAAATTTGTTCGAATATTTCACAATATACCAATTTGATGAATAGAAACGGCTTTTTCTAGTCATTATCAATTAGCCTTTGAAGGTAGTTTTCTCTAAATCGTTATCGATTATGGTTCACCTAGTACCGTGCTAGCAATGATGCCAGGTGATGTGACAATCTGTTCAAAACCTTGATTCAATAGTTTGCGATCAGGTATTGCAAAGTTAATGCGACTTGTTTCTGGATTGTAAATACCCCTATTTCCACCTTCTACTAGGATTCCTGTATTTTTAAAGCCACCCATGAATCGTAAAAACTTGCCGTGAAATAAGGACAATCCAATTTTCCAAAACTGCTTTGTCTGGGGGAAATAACGCATAAAAGATGTACATCATGTATTTGAACAGTTAAACCATTTTGCAACGTCAAGTAGAAGAAGGAATGCAATGTTGTCGAGTGGAAAGACCCCAGATCTAATGAGTTTTAAAAAGCTCATAAAGTCCATAATATGGCCTGCGCTGTGAAGTTTTTTCACAACGTCAGGTATCAATGATGTCATTTCACGGACGTACGCGTCACACTCCGACTCGTCAGTAGTATCATTACATCTTTCACCAAACAGTAAATCATTTGGCTTTTTATCACCATCTCTGTGTCTTGCCTTCTTGCTTATAGGACTAGCTGTGTCCAAAGGCATTAACGATAAGGACATTGTTTTGTTGCAAATTTTTAATGTCTTTTTCGCACCCTGAAGTTCACTTGGAATAATATCATACACACTTGGCAAATATTTGTTCTTCCCTTTGTTCTCATTAAATGTTATGGTCATTGTTTTTATTTTCATATCGCTGTGTTTCTGCACACAGTGATTAACAACTTCAGAAAAAACGGACACATAATGGCAATATCCACATTTTACGTTTTCTCCCATGTTGTTTAGTCTGAAACTAATAAAAAATACGTCGTTTCATCGAAAAAACACAACATGTACTCATTTCTGTTAGATATTAGGGAGAGTTGTACATAAAATTCCGATCACTGAACATTTCAAATTTCCGATCACTGATGTCGTTGTGCACTGTACTACCGCGATCACTTCACTCAACATCAATTTTGCATGTTGTTCAAAAACTCTTTTAATTGTCATCCAAATTTCTCCAATTTTTCACAGTAGCAGTGATACTATCATATTAAGAGAAAACAGATAAAGATTTTTTATGTTAAAAACTACGAATTTGTCACTTTGAAAACATGTGTTCTGCCGATAATTTCCGATATCTTTCTTCATGATGGACGTAGAAGCTTAAAACTTTCTGTGAACATCCATTAGAACCTTAGAAGGCGTAAAATGTTGAAAAATAATTCATATTGATCTTATTTTATGAATAACGAGCCGATTTTTAACACCGAACTTACGCTTTCATCCAAATCACGCTACCGATCACTTCACATTTAGGCGGACAGTTAGCCGATCACTTCACCTCTGCAGGACAGTCGGTTCCAGGGGGTGTTAAAGGTCTTCTTCAGATCGTCAATACATACAGCCTCATTCTCAAAATATTCAAAGAGGCCCGTGTACATGTTTTATTACTCCTACTTTCCTATATAATATATATAATACAGTAAACGACTATATATTGATGACAAAATGTATAATCACATCTGTAGTTTTCACTGAAAATGAATAGAAATTTTGACGTGTATGTCAGATAAACATGTTTTTCTCTTCCCACAGAGGCAGCTCCGTCGAAAATTCCTTTACTGGGAATTTATGAAGGAGGCCGCCACTTCAGGGGAGGGAAGCTACATGCATCGGCTTTCATTGTTAATTAGACAAAGGTGTATCCCCGTTATGTATCAACTGTGTTACAAAGAGCCCAGAAACAGTCTTCCATTTTCTGTTAGAGTGTGAAGGTCATAACAGTCAACATGAAGACCTGAGACAGGTTGTTATGTCTAAATCCAACGTCTTCTCATTTACACTTGGAGAAAATCTGATGTGTGGCATTTTTCAGAGATCACTTTTAGATTTTGTCAAGAACACAGGCAAATATGATAGCATATCAGTTTTAATTATTTCATATTTTTAATTTCATTTTAATCACTAGGTTTAATGCCGGGAGCATATAGGTCATTTTTGGCCCAACGTCGCCCTTAAATCCACCTATACCTACCTACCTTTCATTTTTACCAACTTTTGCGTCTGTCTTTGTAAATAAGTGTACAGGACAACGTATCGTGCTATTTCCAAATTACGATATACGTTACTAATATAAACTATAGCGTGTGAATGAACTATAGAGTCTCAATTCAGACACAGACATTTTGTAACTTTTAGTCAGAAAAGTCTAAAACAAATTTGACGATATATCTTAAGTGAACAAAAAAGAACGAAATAATTGATCCATTTCCGATTTTTTCCTTTTTGTAAACAGCTCGTTAAAGTGCTTTTTTAACGAATCTATTCGTGGACGCGATTGTCATTTGCGTAGTTGCTATGGCAACGTACGTTAAAATGCTCGCCCCGTTTAAACAGGGATCGTATAGTCTATACGATCCCTGGTTTAAAGAACGCTAGAGACTGCTCTATCGGCTCATTGGTGATGCCGAAAGCGATGTCATTTATCTTAAAGTGTGGCAATATACTAATTGTTATCATTTGTACCTGTTAAAATAACAGTCATTAAATAAAATGTTTCCTCAAGAAGACCATTTTGTAAAATATTTCAACATTTATGAATCACTTATAGATATAATCATAGATACACTTGTCGATATGGTTATATATGTTGATATATTATGTACATATTGAAATCATTCAGCAACCGTAAATTACATAGAATTTCATTTTTAAAAGTAGAATAAGTGTAAAAGGGACTTATTAATATTTGACATCTTAGGAAAGATTAGGATATTCTCATGCAGCATGCACGATGCACGGCAATTGCCATATACTCAATATACTGAAAATCAAATTTTCCTGATGGATTTTTACAACTCATGTTTGTCAAAATGAATCAAATATTTAGCTCCATTATAAACAAGGTACGTCGATAAGTACCAGAGGCTGCGCGTTTGCAAATTATTGGCATGAGAAATACAGGATGTACCTCAGAAAAATTGGACGTCAGAAAATGCGACATTATTCCATTACTTGAAATTTTAAAAGAAACAATCAGGGCTAACGAACTTAAGGATCTCCCGAAAGCTGCGAGACCCCATAAGATAAAGACACGAGAGGAGAGAAAATTGTGAGGCCTATAAAGCGCCGACCATGGAAGTCGAACGATGTAGAAGCAACAGTAGTTAACAAAAGAGCCTACCCCTGCAAAAGTTTCCGGTTTAAACTAAACGCAGTAAAATACATGTCGGTAAGTTCTTTTCAAGCGGCCCTAGCTGTCTCCAGATGACAAACTCGGTAAAATCGACGTATTCGGTGGAAAAATGCATCGTGGTGGAGGGTTCACTTTTCTGACGAGGATCGGTTTTTTATGCATAGTGTGGACGGTCGTACACGTGGATAGAGGCAAAGAAATAATACAGAAACTGTCGCCTAAAATATCAAGGAGATGGTACTCTTTCAGGAAGGATCAATAATGGTATGGGTGCATTTCCATGGTTTGCAAGATGGACGTCATTACCGTCAAGGGAACATCAATGAACTTAAGTAATAATAGGAAAACATTGACAGGGCTTTTATCCAACATTTGATTACAACCATCACAGAGCCTGCGCAATTCTTAAAACAAAATACGGTTGAGGGGAATTCATTTCCAACCGTAAGTTCGAATCTCAATCCGATAGAACACTTGTGGATTATTTTGGACCGCAATGTCCGACGGAAAGAACCACTTGTCCGTAACAATGACGATTTCATTACCGCTTTGCATGATTATAAAAATGGATTACTAAGAATCGATTGCATGGATTGATCAGAGGAATGAGGGGGCTTTTTGAACCAGTCATTGTATACAGTGAGGTCACACCAAATATGGATAGAAATTCGATAATCGTGATTACAGGATATATAAATGTTCGTTCATTTGTATAATTTTATACAATGTTTTATCATGAGCACAGTGGGAACCTACCATTAGTGACAAGGGCTAAGTCAGGCCTCCCTGCAATTGGAACAAGTACCTCATCTTGACAATCTGAGTTAGTATCTTAACTTCCATTTGCTTGTCAATTATTCAAAAATCGTGATTTTTAAACTTTTATTGTCACCAAGTTGTGCAGTCGTCAAACCGCCCAGACATTTTATTAGTGATTTTTGGAGACTAACGCCGAGTTTAAAGTAAAAGTACTCTCGGGGCCCACCATTTTATGTAATTTCGTTTGTCTATATCACGCGGAATCATTGGAATGTGCTGTAATTTCAAAATTATTGATGGTAAACTTATGTTTTGGCTGAATATAACCAAATTTAAATTTAATAAATGCTCAGACTGTAGGCATGCTATAGTGGGACGAATCAATTCGACAATACTTATTCTTAAACAATTTTATCAATTTCACATTTATTATTTTAAATGTTACTTATTCAAATGTTACCCTTGCTCTCCCTTTTCTTATGTTCATTCAGGAAATAAGAAAAAAATTCAAATCAGTTGGTTTAACGCAAACAAGAGTTATTGTTCTTGGTCACAGACTATGATTACATAAGAACACGTGATTTGTTATCTCTAAGGGTCATTTTCAAGGGCAATGTCATCAGTAATAAATAGCAGCCAATCAGAAGCCGAGAAACCAGATCATTCATCGCGTATAATTTCGTCACACATACGTTCAACTGCTTCTATTTTCGCCCGAAACGGTTTCTGATTATCTTCACAGAAGTCTGACGCATCAATATGCCATTGAGAAGACTTGGATCCTTAAGTCGGTGAAATACCGTTTTGGCGTAAATGCCAAGCTGAAACTGCGATCGATCTTTGCATTATAGCGTCATCAGATGTTATAAATAATTCTTCTTAGACAAGATTTAATGGTGACGTAGAAAAAAGGACCTACCTAAAATAAATGTTGAAAATCAATGACTATATGAAGAAATAGATAAAATAGTGTGCAAATGGCGTACCGAATTTAGTTCTTGAACTAATGTTAATTTTACCAGTGTTGAGAACATAAACAGCTAAATAAAGTCTGCTTGATATTTCAAGAATGTATGTAGTAGTAAATATCTATTGATATTTTCGAACAGTTAAATAGATTGGTATTTATCTATGATCCATTCATGATCATCACAAATGTTTGGCATTCTATTTGGCTCAAAAGTTTGGTAACGTTATGTGTTACCGAAATGGAATGTCGTAACCCTCGTCATTCTTTTAAAGGGACAGTAGCACGATTTTTTACATAAATAAAGTAAAACACAAAACGAAAATGTTTCCAGTTCGATGAGTTTTGAAAAGAACGTATGATCGGTTGAGCTATGCTGTGCCCTTTCCCTGACTCAATTGATGGACGGCGGTCACACTAAAATGGCCGCCATTGTGTTTTGCTTGATTCTTGATTGTTTCCTCTACGAGTACGGATGATGGGATGGGTAATGATATGTCTTGACTCTCTGAGGATATTACGCTTAGCGTAAACTAATGTTTATTTAAGAAATTTTGTAGAAACCCTTCCCCAAAATGTGATACTGTCCCGTTAAAGACATTGTTAAACTGTAAAAAGAAATTTCCTGCATTACGACATAAGCCAGTTGTCAAAGGTTATTGGTCAGTTTAATAGACATATACTGACCACTAACCAACTATTGATAGTTTAAGAAAGACATGTTGGAGTCAAACAACAGCTGTCCATCACGTCACGAGAAGTAGATGCAGAATATTTTATTTTCATATAAACTTTGATGATATTTCGATTCCGAGCTTAAGAAATTGTAAGACAGGGTATGTTCAGATTTCGAAACCGAACGTAATTAATTGACTGCGAAACAAGATACAGATCCCTGTATAAAAAACAACAATTGTCAGTTAAAGTAGGTTAACACTGAAACTATCCGACTCAAAATACCTGTTATTAAGAGATAGAAAAAAGCTTTGGGCAACAGCCATTCTCTCCCAACAGAGGTAACTCCGTCATAAATTCCTATACATCCTCTGTCTTAAAACAAAGGTTTCTCGGGCCTCAGGCAGTTTCCCCTACCGGCGCAAATTTGCAACTTAGATTAACATAAAAGCCAAACTATAACCCATCTGTGTTACGATTGCCAATATGTAGTTGAGGTTTGGAATAAACTCAAAGAATGGTTAGAAGATGTTACAAGTGCAAAGATAGAACTATCAAAAAGAATTATATGTTTTGGATATCCGGAAAAAAAGAAATAGAATACTGCATATGACCATGACAAGACATCAAAAACGCATACTACATCGATAAATACAACACTTACTCAACTTGTAATTATTCGAAATTTGTCAAATTTCTACTCTTCCAAAATGATTGAAGATTTTTTTATTCTATTTTGTAATGACAACCTTATTCCACTGCAGCTGAGGATTCATTAACGTTTAGTTTCATTTGTAACCAACAAAGGCATTGCTGATATCTCCTTTATAATGAGGCGCATCGACTCAACTGTCATTTATATCATGTATCTATTTCTGTCAAAATGTACCATCCAGAACCATGTATTTCATACCTAAGATTGTGTTAATATTGATGTATGATTTCATGTATATGTACCACAAAAATAAATAAATAAAAAAAATAAAAAAATAAAAAAAGTTCGTTATGGTACTAAAGCTAACACTCATCAATACAATTATTTCAAGTGTAGAACACTCTTTAACAAAGTAGAAACAAGAAATCAATTGCAAATTCTTTTCTTGAATTGAAAAAATGATTGTAAGTATCAGTGTTATATAATCATTTCCCCTACTTAAATAAATGTTGTATATTTGAAGAAAAAAAATTGCAACTTAGAGTACCTGGCAATATTTCAGCCAATGAAAACGCCGAATGCATGAATAACATATTTTTTGTCACACAGGCCTGTGCAATGAAACAGTCGGAAAATGAGACGTATGTGTTCTGTAAAGAGGACACGAAGTGCAAGGTGCATATTCGAATAAAGTTTAGCTTTTGAAAAGCTTCCGGAAATACCTTAGGCGATTTGAATGAGAGCTTTTGAAACTGCGTCGCTGATTGCACAACTAACTTTGATTGCATCCAATCAGCGTTCTACATTTCGTGCCCGAGAAACCTTGTATTAAGACAAAGGTTATATAGGAATTTATGACGGAGCTACCTCTGTAGGGAGAGAATGGGCAAGAGCTGGATTAGAGGAATTTTTAATCAGAAATTTGGGCTTTGTTATCCTCATCATCAGGCTTGACAACACATACTCTTCTCACATCATACGAAGAGTGTTGAGATAATTTAAGGTTTTACGCCGCAGTTCAGAAGAATACCCGCCACACTATGGTGAAACCTGCGGTCGTCGGCTGGAACTAGCGAAACATGTGTGTCACTGCGCTGGAATTCAGTATCACATTGCACCCAACTTACTTCATGTTCTCTACTGCAGGCAGTTGCCGAGCTCCTGGCGAGATCCAAACCCCGGACGTCTTGCTCCGAAGCCGAACGCGCTAACCACTTCACTGTCTGAGAATGGAAATACGCCTACATATGAATTCATAATCCATCATCTATAATCTCTGACAACCTGGTATAACCCTTCTATAAGAGTATTATTAAAATGTCTGAATGACACTTTTAGATAAGGATTTGAATACGTCACTCACACGAACTAAGAGTTAGCTATCATCTGTATTTCAAACATACTCTTGACCTCTACTTCATAATCAAACGTCTCATTTACTACTTATGTGGTTAAACATATTTGTATTATGATAATATGAATAGAGATTGGTCAACAAGCTTGAAATCTTATATTAACAACCTAATTAGGTTTTGCGATACAGAATTCTTTTGCCATTTAAAAAGTATAATCAAGCACATAAGAGCAAGTATTTATTTATGATAGCGATAATTTAACAGAATGGAAAAATATTTAAACTACATGTCAATAGACACAGTGAAATTTCTATCAGAATATGTGGAATAACTCAATGATTATATTTGATGACACCAGTAATAACTATTCGGGTATATTGATCCTAACTCAAAAGCGGTTACGTTGTCATTTAGACTTATGGCGCCAACGGTTGTAACATGAACTTTATGCAAATATTTAAGTAAACGCATTATACAAGACTCTTCCTTTTCAGGGAAGCCGAAGATATCAGGGAACATTACCTCTTTTAAGCGACGTAAATAACATTACTTCTCGCTGACACTGAGTTTAATATGGAAACAAAGGATTTTCTGAGATAAATCGGTTTAATTAGGCCCAGGGCGGATATGTCAATAAACACATGATGCTTTGTCTGTTAATATTAAAAAATGGGTCTTGCATCACAGGAATGCTTTTTATAGCATTAACCAAGGACAGATTCCACATTCAGAACTCTGTGACTCATCATGATTCAGTTGACATACCATGGTAAAATGGTTGAGCTAACTATAGCATTGTTACTCATTATGGAAGGTAGTGCCTTTTTATATCACATTATTGGCGACTATAGCACTTTTCTGTTTACAATTTATCATATTGCTATGAACCCTTATAGTCCTCTGTGGATCATTATAGCTTTATGTGTTGTATGTTTTATCTCATTACGGCACATTAACCTGATTGCTATATATCTTTGAAGCATTATACCTCACTTTGTCACATCAACGTTTACTTTGGCACAATGAACTTCATATTGACGTACTGTTTTGTATATTGACTATATTATAAAACGTTGCTGCTTACCTCGATACATTATAGTTACATATGGCCCATTTTTGCTTATAACGCCACGTTATATCTCAACAGTAAACAATGTATTTAACCATAAAATATCATACACAGCGAAATAAGTTGAAGACCACCTGGTTTCTCAATATCGAGGTATTCTGAGGTGAGGTATATTTGGGTGGTCTTTAACTATTTTTGTTGAATAATGTTCCTATGTCACAATGTTTGTTACGACGCATCATTTTGCAATGAATATTTCAAGTCACTTTGGCACATTGTAGCTGGTCTTATTTTGTTATCATGGTACAGAATAGCTTACTGTGGCACATCGTTACCTGCAAAGTGCGATTCAGTTCACTAGCCATCTTCCCACGCATGGCTTATTCTTACATCAGCCCAAATGACTTGCTAAGATAGGCCTTGCCACATTTCCCCAACGTTTCTGTGCTTGTCACCAAGACTGCTGCAACGGATCGCGATGGTCAAATGGGAAATAATATGAGAATTGCAACTCTTAGTCGAAGAGGGCGCTGCATCCAAACAAGACTATTGACTGGTTGGCAGTAAGATGTAAATTAGCCATTGAGGGGAAGATGTTCACCAAAGGTTTTCACAGAATGTTATAGCTTTCTGTGGCACATATAGGTAAAGCAACAACACATTATAGCTAAACTTTTAAGGATATATATATAAGTTTTTTTCATTTCACTTAGGGAATTGCGATGAAATTATACGAACTAATGTTGAACCCATATGCTAAATATTTGCTGTATAAGGTATTTGCGTGGACACGGATTCTCTTCTAAGAATGGCAATATCTAAATCAATAAGATCTGGCCTCATTATTGCTGTAAGGGTATAACTTAGGCAGTAGTCAAATGCAAATTAACTTTTGAAAATATCTAAGTGGTTGTTTCATGTTCTATACATTGATTTAATGAGATTGCAGGCAAAAAAGGATCTTCATTTATCCTGATGCGCCAGATCCAGTTAAGTTTATCATTTACCAATTTGTGCTGAATTCTAACAAGATGACGCATTGTTTGATTTCGGTGACATTGAAAAAAACCCTAACTGTTGCTAATGAAAAGCATATGGATGAAAGTGGAAATAGGTTAAAAGGTAAGTTTATTTTGAAACGTCTAGAATTTCGCCTTTAATAACCAGAAACGAATAATAATTTATTCATAACAGTGATGACAATTTGAACCACCGCGAGTTCCTTTCATTTTCTTATCCTGCATTTTGTTTCTTCTCTAAAATGAAACAGTTCGAGAAATAATTAATCGGTAAATGCTTTTGATATAATGCTGGAAAGCCTAAGTGTTCCAGAGATTTGTCACATCTTGACTTTTTTGTTTTGAGTGAAGAAAACGCAATAGCATGTCTTGAATACAACTTTTGAAGAAAGCAGAACTGATCGAGTATCGTTGTCTATTTCAATATTCCTTTTGACGTCATTCCGTTGTATAACAACGAAAGCTATTGATCGGATTCAGCTTTATGAAGTATATTTTTGCACGTTACATAACGCTGTGCGTCTTTGACCTTTTGTCTTTTTAATTTAAGGTTCTAACAATGATTAACATTTCTCATTTATCTGGCATTTCATGTGTTTCTTCTCTTGCACTTGTTAAATGTTCTTCTTCAAACGAAATCTATTTTTATCAGCCACTAGCTCGCAAACAGCATGTATTTTTAGCAACTTTTTTGTCTTAACACATTATTTCTAGGATTTTGAATAAGATATTTATCATATTTCTTGTTTGGTTGTCAGTAGCAAACTTTGCTTTTCAGCATTAACATACTCGTTTTCTTAGCTTTGTACATAGTTCAAGTTTTAAGTGTTTTCGATTATGTAGTGACGTTGGTACCAAATCTTTTAAATTCAAATTCCTCTTATTTACAAAGATTTTAAAATGAGAAAAATCTTAATGATTAATAAAACTAAAACCTCTGATTTCAACTCATGCTAAAGAGGGTCATTGTTGACAACTAGTTTTTTTCCTTTTAAATGTCAATAGTGTCAATACAAAAAAAGATAATTCAAAATGGATATTCATCGTCCTTATTAACTTAGTAAAGAAGTTGAATATCCAGAAAATCTTCATTGCATCTACATTTTCTAGAATGCCACTTAAAGAGTTGTGTAAGTTGTTATTGAGAATCGATAGTTCCTTCTCTTAACGATAGAAGATATCGAAGTTTGCTCTTTTCGAAGAAATGGTTGAATTCCCCTTTCTCCATTTATGCGTTCAATGCCTATCACCATAACTTTCAAAGTAAGTTAGCCAAAATGAAATATAACCTTACAATGTATTTAAAACGTGTGTGTACAGATGGTAGTTTCAAGTCGAAATTCGTTTACAAAATATTTTGATCCAACCATCGTCCTCTGCTTTAACTATAATAGTTCGGGGTAAAAATATACTTTTTTACTAAACACTTCGAGGTAGAGCGAACTTTATTTTTAAGTATACAAGTAGACAGATAAATTGATATAAATTCAGACTTTGTGATGTAAACGATATGCTGCATTCTGATTGGATCAGACATGGTCATGTGATCGGTATACATTTCAATGAACCCAAAGTTGAGGGTTATACAAAATAACCTTCAGTAAATGCAGGTTATACGCTATCGTGCCGGAACTAGCCAAAACACGCTGTACTGTCACCTAGATTCTGGACAGTATAAATACGCGAGTGTTATTTGTTAACTTTGATCTATTTGAATTAAACTTTACATTTTCCACTTTTTTCCAAAAATATAATCATTGTTAGTTTTTTGATACACAAAATGTATTATTTGTAGAATAAAAAAGTGTCATTTTTACCGAGTCTTTGGAACTATTTTGTTTATGCGTCTGAATACGGGTAGAGATCCGTCTTGGTGTAACCGGTACGTAGGTCAGTGCGACAAGCAGCTATAGAATTGCATTTCGAATGCATTTTCGCTTTAAATACAACGTTTGAATTTATAAGAAATGAATTTCATCATATGGTTGTCCACACGGTTATAACCTGTTTGAAACTTGTAAGATAAACTTTTGTATAACCGGCGTCGCAAGCTTGCCGGTTATACAAGTTTATCTTACAAGTTTCAAACAGGTTATAACCGTGTGGACAACCATATGATGAAATTCATTTCTTAAGTAGCCTGCTGTTCGTCCGTTTAGACGCATTAAAATACAAGAATGATCAATCAATCAATGTTATTTTCTGACACAGCCACCCACGTTGGTACAAGAAAAACCATTTATTCAAAATGTATCATACATTTAACAAAAAAGACCGGATATAATTAAAAAAATATACGTTGTTTTATTCAAAAATATGTTTTGAAAGTTTTTGTCATGTTGTACTGTAAATATTTATTGTTGCTGAATAATGCCCTTTAAAAGAAAGCATGATCACATCACTCCAATCCTTTTCTCACTACACTGGTTGCCAGTGGATTCAAGCTTCTTTGCCTTGTCTTCCGCTGTCTGTCAGGAACTGCCCCTACCTACTTCTCCAGTTTGCTCTCTTCTTACAGTCCATCTCGTTCGCTCCGTTCACAAGACAAGAATCTGCTTGTAGTCCCTAGAATAAGAACAGTACAGTATGGGAACAGATCCGTTGCCTATGCAGCGCCAGTGGCTTGGAACTCACTGCCACAAGATCTCCGAGATTGTAGTGACTTTCTCAGTTTCAAAACACTGCTCAAAACACATTTGTTTAGAGAAGCTTTCCAACTGGACTATTGACTCTTTCTTCAATGTTATGTGCGCTTTGAGCATGATGCATGGAAAACAGCGCAATACAAATATGTTATGATGATGATGATGATGATTTAAAGAATTTTATGTATGCATATATGTCCGCTTTTATGAATATAATTTATATGCATGCATAATTTTCGTTTAATTATGTTCGCTGACTGAGTGAATATCTTTGTATTACACATCCAACACGGTTGATACTTCTTTACATACGTCATACAGACCCCATAATGATCACCGCAAAGTGTGAAACCGGTTCTGGATTCAAACCATTTCCAGGCTTTTGGGATTTTTTAAATCTATTCATTACTTGAACTATGAAGAAGTTTTTTTATGTTGATATGGATATCTAATAACAACCAGATATGACGATTTTGAAAATATTAAAAAGTTGTTTTAACTGTGTCATGTTTTAGTAAACTCTGGTCCAAAACAACGCTTCAATTTCATGTGCATTCTTCTGGTATGCCACTTGCAATTCCTGGCGAAGTTGTGTGACAATTCCTAGCCAGTCGCCAACTGTTTTAGTAGTTTTTACTCCAATAACTACAGATCTATATCTTAAACTGAAATGAAAAATATTTGAAACAATTTGTAAATGTATATCACAGAAATTGTGTCTAACAGCACGGAATGCTTCATGTTCTAAAGTTATAACCCTGAAATTTATCTAATATCTGTATCTAGCAAAAGGTGCCACCTCACGGACTGCTTGCGATCGATGCGCGACTGTTGCAAAGCAGCTTTTTGAAACTACAACAAACAAGCAAGGTGGGATTGATTTGGGGTTTAATGCTGCTTTCAAGAGTATTTCACTTATCTACCATTCAACTCTATTCTTCTCCTAAGATCGATAACTTAGTTGATCACCGTGTTTTGCACCCCTGCTCACTTTGGTAAGTTTAATGAATACAGGTGTTCAACTTACTTATTCACCTGTGAACAAGTCCAGAGTTTTAAATATGTGTTTCTCATAGTGAAGATGATTCGTAAAATTACTTGAATTTATATTTCCCCTAGCGGTAAAATATTGCAACATATACTACCTTGTGATATATCATCCAACGAAAACACCGCATGCATGAACATCATATTTGTTGTCAAACAGACCTATATGCAGTAATGAAGTCGCTAAATAAGCCGGATGTGTTATGTAAAGAAGATTTCAAAGGAAATAAATGAGGAGATTTGAATGATAACTTTTGAAACGGCGTCTCTGACTACACAACTAACTTTAATTGCATCCAATCAGGCTTTTACATATGTGACTGAGAACGCTCGTATTTAGACAGAGGTTGTGTGGGAATTTATGACGGAGCTATCTCTGCTGGGAGAGAATTTGAGGAACCGATCACGGGGTTGATTATCTGATAACCAACCTCCTGTAACCGACCTTCCAGTTTCTCTGAGGTCAGTATCTAAAAATAACTTCCTCTTTTATTGACCCGATATATAACCACACCACATGGTGTATATGTATCTATTGATGTCCATTAGTGCGTTATTTGTATAAGTGATTTACATACTACATACATTTATCTGTCCCCTTAACCCATCTTCTTATACTGCTAGTTTCATTTACACCCCTTGGGAAGTTATTTCCTTTGTTTTATTTGAAGGTTATATGCCATAACCACCATGTGCGCAGGTTGGTTATCTCATAACTACCATGGTCGGTTATGGGTGAGTACATGAGTTGAGGTTTAACATGTTTTTCTAACAACATTTCAGATATAAAACACCTGTCGGTTATGAGTTGCTCAATGTGTATAAACAAATTGACTTGTAAAATTTTGAAATTTCAACAAGCTAGAAATTTAAGATTCATAGAGGGCGTAAGTGGGATTCGAAACCGGGACCTCTCTGTTGTCAAGCAACACCTCTACCTCTTGAGCCAACGAGGATCCATGTCAGCCGAGGTACTTTTTGTTGTGTCATGTGTACACTGATTTCCCCCTGTATATATATAAGTAATAGTTTTTGTATATTTTTAATGTAAAGGGTCTAGTTTTTAGCTTTAAAATCTAAAGCAGGCGTGTATGTAAATATTCTATGTGACTCGTTCGGTCAGAAAACATAAAGCCGCAAAGTGTTAAAATATAACGTTTGTAAATGCAATATGTAAGAATAATTTAGTTTAAAATTATTTTACAAATGTTCCGCGGGAGTGTAAGCCAGAAAATGACCTGATTGCCTCGCGTTATGGCAATAAACTCGGCTCGGGCTACGCCCTCGCGAGTTTATTTGCCATAACCGCTCGGCACCAGGTCATTATTTACTACTTAAACTAATGCGTTCATCTCCCAATTCTTAAAAATACCCGAATGCTTAAAAATCAATAAAAACGAAAATACATTTAATCATAATCATATCAACGTTTTCTTTTCATGTTTTTCAACATCATATATATGATGTTTATATGATGTTTATTTCATTCATGACTTGACAGGCCAAGGACGATTGGTTCTTCGTCGTAAACAAGGTGGACACGAACATCTCGAGAATGTTTTTTGTTGCCTAGGCTTGTTGATATGCTTCTAACTATCATCGCCTTCAACATGTACTGGTTAAATCCAGGCTTAACTGGTTTTAGGGTGATGGACAGAGGCTTGCGATTGCCTAGGTATTGTTTTGTGTTCCCTATGATATTTATATAAGTTAATGAATATATTTTGATTATTTGTAATCAATATGAAAAAAAACACATTTTATGATCATGTCAAAGAAAGTGCCTTGTCAATATTTAATTTATGTAATATTTTGCACTTTTGTACAAAAATCGGAAATTCAAATTATGTAAGTTGCCGATGTTTTCGTGATGTAAGTCCCACTTTTGACCAAAAGAAGTCCGAATGTATGTATCGTTTTGTAATGTATACGTTGAAAAAAAATAAAGGATCCCTTGTGACTTTAATGAACTAAGCTTCACATTTCTAAGTCTATTCTACACTATATGCACCGAATGTGACCACCAATTGCTGAACACCCGAAGGACATTAAAAGTTTTTCGGCATATTGCTATCCTATGTCTTAAAGCTGATGAAAATTAAACTGTTATTTCATCTTTTAAATCTTTGCATGTCTTCTTTTATTTTTCACATTTAATATCAAAATAGCAATACAGCTAAAAAATGTAAAGCAATTTGGTTTTAACTTAAATATCAACTTCATTACAAGGAGGATGTTTCTCTTGAAATTGTTGGTTTCAATTCCCTAATATTGAATAGATGACCCTTGTGATTAATCTTCTGATTTAAATCATTATCATGTATAAGAGGAAGTAGCACGTTTTTTAAAAAATATTTCTTCAAAATTTCTCCAATAAACATTTGTTTATACCAAATGTATTAACTCCAGTGGGTCAAACATCTCATTTGTCAACCCACAAGACCAATGGCGACCATTTTTGTGTAAACACCTTTAAATCATTTGCGTTAGAGAAATGGATTCACATGGCTTAAGTGAACACAGTACGTTCGTGTTAGAAGTGCTTCTTTCAAATAAAAAACTTTGTCTTGAAATTATTTTTACATTTATTTTCGTTTTTTTGACATTAGTATTCATACCGGAAAGGAGCGGGTATGAAAACGATCACACAACCATGGTGCATTTAGTTAATTTGGCCTGTAATGATGATAATATTTACTTAGCTTCTACGGCTTTCCTGTGAAAGTTTCAGTACAATTACAAGACTGTAAACAACAAAGATCTATCATCTGGATACTTTGGAATAATGTCTTGAAATTATTTTTACATTTATTTTCGTTTTTTTGACATTAGTATTCATACCGGAAAGGAGCGGGTATGAAAACGATCACACAACCATGGTGCATTTAGTTAATTTGGCCTGTAATGATGATAATATTTACTTAGCTTCTACGGCTTTCCTGTGAAAGTTTCAGTACAATTACAAGACTGTAAACAACAAAGATCTATCATCTGGATACTTTGGAATAACATTTCATTCTTGCTTAATGAGTGCAAAATGTCATGTATATTTGATACGACTGGTTCCAAATATTTAAAAAATACTATTTTGAGGTGATATTTGGTTTCATGGACATCAGAAGTTCATGATTTGCTCCTCTGAACTCGAACTTCATTCCATGTTTATTTGCAACAGAAAATATACATTATACCATTAATAAAGATTTGGGACCGGAATGAACACTCATCAAAAATAAGTTACAGTATAAAGTTATTGTTAGTATTGTAACAAGTTTATACACATTTTGATTACCAAAATTGTCGCTTTTGGATGTTAGTGAATGAAAAATATATTTCTAAGATTGTAATGTTTTTTGGAGAACATCTCATTCTTCAACCCGATTATCTGTAGTCGTCGAATAAGGTTTCAAGTATGGAGGAAAAAGCAGGCGGCCATTTTAGTGTGCTCCTTCTAATTATCAAAGTAATGGATTTCAATTCGCGTAGCTTAACGGAACTTTATACGTTCATATAAGAAGTCTTTGTACAGATATTTAAAATATTGTCTTATATTAGATAACATTTAATCTCCTTATCACGGGATCCCTTTATGGTGCCATACTGCCTTTAACTCGCTAGATCAATGTGAACAAATAAGGTTATTCAGGTACAATAGAATCAGTTCTGTATTTTGTAAAATAAAAACTTATTTTTCTCCTGCTGATGTTCCTTGTAGTTTCTTATGAGTTGATTGGAACAGAAACCTTTCTTAAAATCGATTAGAAGAGTATGGTTTCACGCTATTTAGAATACAAAACAACCTGACACGTTTTTCATCGGGGAGACGAAATTGGTGGTGACACATTCGTTAGCGAATATTTATTTTACCGTAGACCAAGCTTTAGAATGTGTGAATGTAGAGAATATTGCCTGGTATTTTGTTTCGCTGTAGACAAATATCTCAGAAAATGTGCATGGCAAAAAAATTCAAAGATGTCATCATTGGATTTAATATTTTTATAAACTCAGAGGTAGGTGACAACGGGCTAAGTCTGGCCAAGGTATCGATTGTCAAAACTTGTTAAAAGATACTTATAAAAGTCTTAGAATTGGCACTCAAAGAGCAAATTATGTGGATGACGAGTTATTTTTGTATATTCCTCGATATTAAAGTTTCACAAGCTTTTTATAATGGATTTAACAGCTCATACGCTAACTGGGGCATTTGATACACAACATCTGTGAATATCGTAATCGGTGTTCAATAAACATTACTTCCGGAATTTCGAAGGCAGCGTTTCGGGAACGTTTGGTCTGTATATGCGGGACAAACTTGTTCTATGGCCGAACGTACTCAAGAATCTATTATAGATGAGGATATAGATATCTTGCTTCTATATAAAAAAATACACAAACATGAACATTCACCAATAATACGTCCCAATGGTGTTACAAGTATTCTACATGAAGGTAATAACTCATAAGCAGATAGGAAAGAATTGTTCCTGCAGTGGTTCAAGGAACATGATCGAACTACAAGAACAGTGGCTATAGAATAATCTGCTGTTACAAATCCAAAGGCATGTACAAACATGAAAGATTCTTTTTCTAAAACTAATTCTTCTTGTGGACTATTCCAAGCATAAGAATGTGCTCAGCATCATAATGAACATGAAACACAGCTTGTTTTGTACATACACAGTATGCAGAAGAGGTATTTTTTGGAATAATCTTCATAATGTTAGATAACTTGTATATATCTGTACATCTACGTCGGTGAAACCATTAGTAGCGCGAAAACATCGATGTTGACGAGTAAAAGAATTTATCAATTAACCGCCTACATGAGAATTTCCGATATTTGAACGCCCTGAATACCTATCATTAATATTCAAATGAAAACAGGATGTACTCGAACCTTCTCCTCTAAATTGTAATTTCAACAAATCTTAAACAGCTGTAAAACATGTATTATACAAACTACATAGATGTATAGTTTAAAACAGTAGGTCTACTCTACATCCTCAATTCTTTAAGTATCCGTGTACTGGCCAGTCCGAATTCACCTTATATCACCATATATCAAATTTCATAATTCATTCCATGTAGTGTTGACACAATATAATTATACTTTGTTACATTGCCCTTCTGTTCAGTCTTATATCATCTTGTTCAGAGGACAACTCACATTGCTACGTCATAATTAGTTCCTTGTATTTTTAAAAGAATTAAAGCTCTTAATTCTTAATTCGCATAAAGTCCTATACCTTATGACGAAGCTACCTCTGTGGGGAGAATGAAGTTCTTGTGAAGCTCACACAATTAATTCATCGTAATGAATCAAAGGAGGCAACATCTGCTATACATTGCTACTTTTTTGCATCACGCTTTTGTAAAGAGGGATTGAGTGCTTTTCGTGCTAAAAAAACCCATATTAATTGACGACTTTCGATCAAAAGTGAAACACATTTTTTTCATCTTCAGATGCCGAAATTTGACTTCCACTTAACACAAAATATGTCCCTATGTCTCCTTGAGATAAGTTTTTGAAATTACGTTTGATTACTTGCCGTGCGTCAGTCAAGGTATATCAGAGTCAGCATTGATATCATTTGCTACTTTATACCTGCAAACTGACACTCTACAGAATTGATTATCGTCTTTAAGTTCTGCGTTTTAGAGGCGCTAAGTACCTCTCGATAAAAATATGATAACGTAAGCATATGAGACTTCAACAAATCACGGAGTGGAACTTATACACATTATATGTGGTGATATAAAATCAAAACATCTTAACTTTTCATGTCCAAAAGACTTTATATATGACAAATACTGGTTTTCCATGAAAATCTAAAAACAGCCTTATAAATACACAGAGGTGTAGATATCACGTCCAATATACATAGATACTGGTTATATAACCAAAAAAACCACTATCATCTCCTAACTGCTCTCCTGGCTGTTTTAGATAAGTCTCCAAAATTACGTTTGAATATTTGACGCGCGCCACTGTCCGGTTTTCGATCATAATGGCGACGTTTTACCTTCATATTGTCACTGTAAAAAAATATATGCTTTAAAATGTGTCTTTTTGGTAATAGTCGATACTTTGCGATCAAATGACACCATTGATTAAGTTTGGCATATATGACTCCAACAACGCACGGAGTGGCTCTTTAATCATTTCATATACACTTGTTTTGCATAGATACTTTGATGCATCGCCATTCACTGTAAAATAATGGCTTTTTCCTTTGAGAAGATACCGTACAAGTAATTTCCTCTGCGGCTGTATTTCTCGTGTTCTACTTAAGATGGACAATCTCATTAAGGCGACGTGACATCTGCGTGAGACAACAAGACGACTGTCCATATATACAGCTACTTTACTTCCAGGTTGATGGCTTTGCGTGACTCATCGATTTGAATGCTGTTTTTTCTTCGTTCAAAGTACATTAGTACCGGTGATTTAGAAGTATGATGACAATAACTGATATATCTCCGCTCCATGTCGTGCTTATCTCGCTTCATATCGTGCATATAACGGCATTTAGACTATTCAAATGATTTCAAGATTCTTCGTGTATTTTACTGGCGTGCTATAGCAAAATTAAACAGAATAACATACGAATATAAGTAACAATATTTACATATCAACAATGTCACATGTCACGGCGACATTGTTTACACTAAAACAACACTACCTTGTAGGTTTACCGTATTTCATCTTTCAAGAGATCTTCTTACGTCCGGCATATATTGCTAGGAAGTTGCTTCTGGAAAACACAGCCATTACATTTTGAATAAAATGTTATTGAAAATGATAAAAAAAACGACGCTTCATTAACTTGCTTCTTAAAGAGGGGTTTTATTTGTTGGAATGCAATTCGACAGATTATTGGATTGAAGGGTTAAGTGTTTTTAAAAACGATCGCCAAAACGCAACTGATATTGACATGTTTTGTAGCTGCCCGTGCTGAGAAGCAGGTGGTAGCTTGACTGGATTTTGACTTGGTTGAGGGCAGTTGCATACTTCGGTGGCTGTCTCTCAACATGATTTTGATTATGACAAACAAATAAATTGAAATTTGTTTGTAGGCATATGATTTGCCATTTCAAACTTGTTTAAATTGATATTTGTATTTGTATATATTGAAAAAGAGTTCATACTTTTTCGGTGGCTCTTCTCAAATTGATATACATTCGTGAAAACAGAGTATTCTTAATCAGTCATTTTTTAATACTCAACCAAAATCAACCAAATTTGGTGTGGAGATAGAATGAAGTTTCAATAAAAACATAACACTTAGATATTCAGACAAAAAAAATTTATTAAAAAGATATTTGGCTTCAAAGACACACACCCTCCAAAAAAATATTTAAAAAATTTTTCCCCTTTTTTTTTTGGTTAGGGTCATTTTAAAAATATTTCTAAACCTCCTAAAATACATAAGAGTATGCAATCTGTTCATCTTTATCTTGGCTATCCATTTCAGGGTTTTAAAAAAATTATCTACAACAAACAATGTGAAAATTTTACCTCATAATAGTAGTACCGTTTCAAGATTCTTAAATATTGTCACAAGATTTTCATGAATAAAATCACAACATGATAAAAAGATCAGCAATTATAGTTTCCTTAGTCATCTTCATGGTAAAACAAATCTTGCTAGACCAAAAATGTGACAATGAAGCTAAAAAAGAATATTTTACAGCTAATGTTAAAACTGACTCGACCATGAATTTTTAAGGTAAAAAAATATATAAAAACAGTCAAACTTAGTGTGTTGCTAGAGCTTAGCATAAGGAACCAACATACACTTCAATTTTAACACACAAAAAATATTTCTACATCTTTGGAATTTTTAAAAATGTAATCTAAATGTATATTGGTATCTTATCTAGACATATAATTAACATAAATAGTATATCCATGGCTCAAACATAAGTAAAAGGCCTCTAAAGAGATTTCAAAACAAGAAGAAACTGTGGCTGTGAGACATGAATAAATGACTAAAATAAAATGTTACAAGGCAATTTGCATGTAGTAAAGGTGTCATGGCTCACAAATAATACTTAAACAGGTAAAATAAATACTTTGCTTCCTACAAAAGACAAAAGCAAGCTTATTATCATTTTGATAGCTTATGTCAAGAAAAGCAGATGAGACTAATCTAGCCTCAAGTCATGTTTGCAAAGTGCATAAAAGATTATGTACATAAACAAAACAATAAATTACAGGGAAATATACTGCAAAAATTACACAGAGAAGATTTGGCCTCAGAAACTCAAATAAACAAAAGCAATGTATGACAAAAAGTATTGTAAAATGTTAAATGTAAAACAGGAAAATGTCAATTGCACAGCTGATTGTCAAGAAGAAACAGTTGGAATCCATTGGTCATCCATTGGTCATCCCTCCCTGGTCCTGATAAAAAGAAATATAAATTTGTTTATATTCTATTAATATGGAAAAAATAAAATCATGACATTTACACATTTTATGATATATTTTTTTGAAGGACAAATATTTCCTCATGATAAGCTTAATGTCTGAAGTATGTGTTTTCGATGTTACCTTGCCATTCAACAAAGACAAGAAGTGAATGATTAAAAACTTAATTTGCTACATGTTTGTATTGCCTACAATGATTAACAAAACAACTATTTTATGAGAGAACAATGATTTTTTATTGTTAGTAGTGAAACACTAGAATTTTATCTCTATTATGAGATGCAAAATCAATCTTGTCTTTGACATGCAAATATGTGAAATATGTAAATTCATGTCTCTACACACTTGTTAAGTGTTTCACTCATTTTCAATGATGCTATTAGTACAATAACTCATGCTCTCAAACAACCATAGATGTTAATATTAATCACAACTGTCTGTATGCATATCAATGGACTTGTAGCATGCAAATCAATAAAGTCTTTTCATGCAAATCAATGAGGAAATGAAAGTGTACTAATGTCTGATGAAACATATAAATACAAAAATTAGATGCTTTTGTGTGGCTATCAGGAGTTATAAGAAATAAAGTAAAATTGTGGCACAAAGCGTTAAGGTTACTGACATATGTTTTTGTAATTTAATTAAAAGTATACTTAAAGCACTAATACTCCTGAGAACACACTGATTGCAATTGATTGGTTTGATTGGTTTTGGATTTCTTAAACATCATAACAGAAGAGGTAAACAACATCCACTGCCATTAACCTTAATCTATGAATTCCAAGTCTCCTTTTTCAAAGTCTTCTTGCAGAGGGTAGACATACATCATCATCATACAGAATGTTCATCCACCTGGGAAAGCCAGGGACATGTGATATTACACTTCCCTCAAATGTTTCCCTGGTTCCCCCAACCATGAAGGCATGCTTGACTCTTTTCCCAACTATGATGGGTACTCTTGTTTCAGTTGAAACTGCCATGTGCCTGTTACAGTCCATTGGTGCTTCGATGAGTTTCTTCAGATTTCTATGTCATAGGATTTCTGACACTAGTAAGTCATAATCGGACATTTGTGTCTTAAAAACATTGTCTTGTGAATACAATTGTACATAGTTTGGGATATATCTTTTGGTTACCACTTTGTAATAAAACATCAGAATTTGAAGACCAAAGTGTTCTGTTGTTTATTTATACCGTTTAAAAACACTAGCTTCCATTGCGTTACAATTATTTTTGTTCATGTGTTGATTTATATCAAGTTTCTTGAGCGATATCTTTCAAACTGGATCTTTTCATACCGAGGCAATTTAATATAACTCATTAATAACTCCAACGTACCAATGGAGCATATAATTTGACAGTCAGGCCAGAACAGAGAAAACAGGACCAATACAAGATATACAAATCGATAGCACGTTGAGCAGTAATTTGAGCTTCATTTTACTGGTATCACAGGGGCGTGTATCGATAAGAAATAGCTTTAGAAAGACATATATAAAAGTATTAGGGTAGGGTCTATAGCCATATATGTCTTTCTAAAGCTATTTCTTATGGATACACGCCCCTGTGACTGGTATGATGTCTTTTAATCACTCCCTGACTCTTGTCTTCACTACAGGCATTCACTTGTTAGACACAAAAGGCTCTTATCACAAAACAACATTACTAAGGTTGCCTTGAGAAGAATTCTAAAATGCTACAAGGCTCCCTTGGTGATTAACTGTATGAGGTAAAATGGTACTAACTGCACTTTAACATTTTATAGTGTCCTTTGGCATGCGCCTTGAATAATTGTATTAAAAACTAGAATACCAACAAATGTACATTTGTTATGTTTCATACATTGAAATAATAAACTTAATGATACAGTGTCGGTATTTTCGTCTTTCTCATCATATCAAACATTTTAATTCGTTAATTACATTTTGGACTAAATATCACCTATCAATATTTGAATAACCAAGAATGGTTAAAGTCGGTAGTGTTGGTAGTTGGAAAATGGGTAGGGTGATATTTGAGACGTTTTGGTGCCAAAGGTGTTGTGGTGATGTAGGTTGTGATTGTGGTGGAGGTTTCGATGTTGATAAAGGAAGAGGTTATAGTGATGGTGATGCTGGGTGTTTTGGTGTTTTGATGGCAGTGGAGGTTTTGGTGATGGTGATTATGGTGATGTGATCAAGGTAAAGGTAATGACGATATAATGATGGAAGAGGTTATGGTGATGATTATGATATTAAAGGTTTTGGTGATGTAATGATTGTGATGATGATGGTAGAGGTTAAAGTGATGTGGTGATGGTAGAGGTTATGGTGATGATTATGATGGTAAAGGTTATGGTGATGTAATGATGGTGGTGATGATGGTAGAGGTTATGGTGATGTGATGATGGTAGAGGTTATGGTGATGTAATGATGGTGGTGATGATGGTAGAGGTTAAGGTGATGTGATGATGGTAGAGGTTATGGTGATGTGATGATGGTTGAGGTTAGGGTGATGTAATGATGGTAAAGGTTATGGTGATGTAATGATGGTAAAGGTTATGGTGATGTGGTGATGGTAGAGGTTATGGTGATGATTATGATGGTAAAGGTTATGGTGATGTAATGATGGTGGTGATGATGGTAGAGGTTAAGGTGATGTGGTGATGGTAGAGGTTATGGTGATGGTAGTAAAGGTTATGGTGATGTTGTGATGGTAGAGGTTATGGTGATGTGATGGTAGAAGAGGTTATGGCGATGTGGTGGTGGTAGCGCTTATGGTATGGTACTAGAGGTTATGGTGAGGATTATGATGGTAGAGGTCATGGTGATTATTATGATAGTAGAGATAATAATGATGATGATGATGATGATGATGAGTTTATGGTGATGTGGTGCTGATAGAGGTTATGGCGATGGTAGTTGCTCTTTTGGGTTTGGTGTTAGTTGTGGAGGTTTTTAATGAAGTGTTTGTGATTCTTCTTTATATCAGAAACAAGTATACCAAAACATAGTGGGTAGGTACTCACGGAATCAATGACCATGTTAGTTCATCCTGCTAAATCAGCGTATATAAATCCGCCCTCGCTCCTTCTTATACCCTAATATCTTTCAAGCCAAAAGCCTCGTACGGCTGGATCGGCTTGATATTCGTGACTTAGTTAACCTGTTATTATTTCAGCCAATGAAATGTCGTTATGCAAGGAGCCTGAAGCTGCTGTCTTCAAACTTATCGGGTTTTCCATCCGGGAGGTGCCGCCGTTGTTGAATGCGAGTCGTGTCATTAGCTAGTTCGAAAGCTAGCGATACGAGCCTTTTGGCTTGAAGAAGATCAGGGTATATGGAAGGAGTGAGAGCGAATTCATATACGCTGATTTAGCAGGATGATGTTAGTTCAACCAAATATAGGTTTAATTTGAAGCAATCCTACATTGGTCAAGTTTGTATAAAATACAATGACTGATGATATACATAGAAGGTTAAAGAGGATATTAAGGGCTTATTTCATTTGATCCACTTACTCAATTCATTTTATGAACTTTTGATTGTAAAATGTGTATAAGTGTATAACTCAACGTAGAAATTGATATTATTTTCAATAGAATTAATTGAATACGATAATTGTTTACTTTGACAATGCATAGATTTTTATCACATCGAATGATTATTTATATTTACACTTTTCTTGAAAAATGAGTCCAAATAATGCGTAAAAACGCAAAAAATGTGTTTTAACCATGGTGATTATATACTTTAACCACGAGTATTCAAAACCATAAAGTGCTGCAATCAACGATTTTGAAAAATGAAATATATCAATTTCAACTTACAATATATACAATAGACATTGAACAATGCAAATAAGACTTCAAGCAAGAACCGAACCCTTCCCTTGTATTCTAATAGGCACGGTCAAGGCGGAAACTCATTTTACACCTTACATAAACATTTATATAAGCGTAAAATATTGATTTTACAGAGAAATAATGAGAATTCCCGAGGTCGCCGGAATTGTAGAAATTGCCAATGGTCGCACAGCTGAAGACGATTGGACACTGTTGCCGGTCCGTGTTAGCAGAAATAGCTCGTGGCCGCGTTCTGAGCGTTTTTTTTTTTTTTTACAGTTGTAAAACATCTATTTTTTCTGATTATATTTTGAAACAGCTAATAATCTATCGGGTGATCGTCCTTTCTAGATAACTATTTCATTTTTTAAATCTTCGAATTAAACGACTGTGAGGTTGTGATAAGTACATTTGCAAATAGACCATCAACCAACACTGCCGATTTCAGTAAAGCAAAAAGGGAAAAGAGATTGTGAAGAAAAGATTTTGAATCATCCTTTATACCCAATTAAACCTGTCAAATTCTTGATGGCTATTTGAAGAAAATAATGTGTTGCCGAATAGCTTTTAAAAGCAATTTATTTACTTTCAGAACGATTTAAACTGTATCATCAAAATTTGATGATAAAATTTATGTGGATTTGTGATGAATATGTCTGCCATTATTGAGTCGACTTTGTCCGTCTGTACGGACATGGTTTTGAGAGAGGTGAACATGGAATGAACAAGACACTTTTTTAATGTGAGCATAAAGGCAATATACATTCTACTGTGTCGCCCCCGATAGCTTCGATGCTTCTGACACCATCCGTTAGATAAAAGAAGGAAGATCAGCCGAGCGCGGAGGAACAGACAACCTTGATTTTGTAATAGGTCATTAAGTAGTTTTCCGAGGATTACTTAGCTTTTGAAATTTTTGGCAAAATATCGCCTCAGTGTGAACGTTGTTTGACGTGTTCAGTAGTCAGGCTTACATGGATCCCAAGGTTCTATCAAGTACTAGAGCCCGAGTTGGGTCCAGCTGTACCCGAGAGTTTATTTTCGTGAAATCTAGGACTTGAAAAGGAAGATCACTGTTACTTATTGAATTGACCGGTTTATTGGGTTTATGATGATTAACATTTATAATCATGTAAAGACATTGATCCCCGAAAATACTTTATATATAAGTCGACATTGATGTGTTTTATATTTAGCCAAAACAATACTGACAAGACCTCTTGAGGAACTAAAGATTTTCAGGTACTCGACTCCAATTGTTTTTACCTGTGGAAACCCTATACATAAGTAGGGATCATCTATTCGCCTAGCCATTAGCGATCAATTTTTTGCTTCCCTAATGACTATGACATACTGAGAAAATTTCATAATCTAAACATGCCATGGGTGAGGTGAGTTTAGTTGATTTGGGGTTTAACGCCTCTTTCAAGAGCATTTCACTAACACGGCTGCTAGTACTATTGCAGGGAGAAAGCCCAACACCATTGTGGCTATGCATTACAGTGAAACATGCAAGGATCGGCTGCAACTAGCAAACCATGGGTGGTGCTGCGCTGACTTCAGTGTAGCATTGCACCCAAACGTTGCCGCATGTAAAACAGCTCCCTACTGCGGACAAAGCTGCCGAGTCCCTGGCGGGATTCGAACCACGGACCTCTTGATACATGCAATAGGTAAACCATAACTGTGATTGCATATTTCAACCAACGTACAAGACTTGTAAGTAGATGAAACATATGAAGGCCAGATGAAGTCGCTGAAACATGTATGTAATTCTGGTTTGATAGGTACCTCAAGCGGTGTTGAAATCCTTTACGCGGCAACCAACAGGGATATTTTACGGCGCTTCATCTAATGTTTAACATCTAACGTTGTGTTCCGGAGGCGATATCGATTGTACGAGTCTAATGGGGGAACAGAGTATGTTGTTGGGGTCAAATATGTCAAACTTGTTACTTACCTGCTATTTCATCGACAAGTAATGGTTGTTTCTGCAAATTGACATCTCAATTATTATCAGTAAACATAGTGACAATAAACCGAGATTTATTATCGAAAACCAGACAATGGCGCGAATGAAACGATAGAAAAAACATTTGCAAGGAGGGGGACGAAACTTTCTCTTCTTACCATGATTGGTCACGTGATCTCTGTTCAATCAGGATAGCGTCGGTAATATCTCAAAACATCACAAACATGGGGGTATGTTCAGTGTGAAACCACATCGCCAAATGTAAATTTAATATGATTTTACTCAATATAAATCTTGATCGATTGCGCAAGAACACCGTTCAAATCATAACTGAAGTGGGGAAGCTGGTTCAATTTGTTAATTTGTGTGGATGCAATTGGGCAGGTGTTAAACGATAAAAGCGCCCGAGTTTCTCAAAGCGAAACTTTTTAATTTCACTATACATCATGGATTTGGTTTAACAGGCTTATGTATACTTTAAATCAAACTATTGTAACCTTAAAGAGATATTTGGTTATACTCTCAACATATTTCAATTAAGACAATTTATGATCATATTGTATAAGAATGATGATAGTTGCTATAATTGTTACCATTTCACCAGCTTGACACTGAAGTGTTACTCAATCATAATAGCGTAGGCGAAGGAACGTTTCAAAATGGGGGGGGGGGGGGGGGGGGGGGGGGGGGGGGGGTCTTAGGTTGTATTCTCTGCTTTGGTCCCCCAAGTTACCTATAGCGGGAGAGGGGGAAGGCTGTCGGCTTAAATATATTTTTCGTCAATTATTTCAATGCGAACTTCTACATTGTCTTCCAATGTTCATGTAGTGAAGGAGAAGTCACTCATGCAAGCTTTCCATTTTTCAAAGAGCATGTACAAGTTCTGTAATTAACAATGACCCGGTGCCTAGCGCCTATAGCAAAGTACTCTCGAAGGGCGTACACTCCTGCTGAACATACATATAAAGTTTTATCACTAGATATTTTGTATACAATGAATTCATAAACGTTTTACTGTTACACTTTGCCATTTGATGTGTCCTGACCTAACGAGTCAAGTAGAAATGTTCAACACACGCCTGCTTAAGATTTTAAAGCTAGATACTTGATTCTTTACATCAGAAATTAACAAAATCTATTACTAATAGATATATATACATGGGAAAAACAGTGCAGGCATGACACAACAAATTATACAGGAGCTGACGTTGTTTCTCCTTAGCTCAAACGGTTGAGGAGTTGTATTATCACGAGACGTCCAAGGTTCGAATCTACGGAAGCATCCTAGTGCCACAGTCAAAACTTTTTTATCCCCTAATTAGGATATACCATCACCTAATTAGGTCTTAATCATCGCCTACTTAGGACATAACTATCACCTAATTAAGGGAAACTATCTTAGGAGATATCAAATCCTAATTAGGACATAGTAACTCCTAATTAGGAGTTAGTTATTACCTAATTAGAACTTAATCATCGCCTAATTAGGACATAACTATCACCTAATTAGTAGAAACTATCAACTAATTAGGAGATACTAAGTCCTAATTAGGACATACTATCTCCTAATTAGGAGTTATTAAGTCCTAATTAAGACATACTAACTCCTAATTAGGAGATAGTGATCACCTAATTAGGACTTAGTTATCACCTAATAAGGAGATAATTATTACCTAATTAGGAGTTAGTATCTCCTAATTAGGATTTATTATCACCTAATTACGAGAAAGTATCAACTAATTAGGAAATAGCTTTGTCCTGAGTATGACTTAGTTATCTCCTAATTAGGTGATAACTAAGTCCTAATTAGGACTTAATTACCACCTAATTAGGAGTTACTATCTCCTAATTAGGTGATATATCTCCTAATTAGGCGATAATTAAGTCCTAATTAGGAAATAGTTATGTCCTAAGTAGGACCTAGTTTTCTCCTAATTAGGTGTTAATTAAGTCCTAATTAGGGGTTACTTATCTCCTAATTAGGCGTTAATATCTCCTAATTAGGTGATAGTATCTCCTAATTAGGAAATAAAAAAATTTTAACTGTGGCACTAGGGTGCTTCCGTAGGAATCCATCTTTCTCAGTTTTTAAAAATTATATTTCTACATCGGTAAATTTGGAAAATTGTACGAGTCCATTCGTATGCGAAGGGTGAACATATCTGAACTGTCCATAGTAGTTATTAGATTACCAACCTGCGCAGATGGTTGTTATGGCACTTAACCTTCATATACTAGTACGACACAGGATACCACTATCTAAGGGGAGTAACTGCTGATATATTTCACAACCAATTATTTGCATTTGCTCAGTGTTTGACTAAACTGGGATATTTATAATTTGGATAAATTTTCATTTTTATGTCTGGTATCAAATCAACAACAAAACTATTTTTTTGTAATCATGTCAGTTAAGGCATGCTTCTTGTCTCAACATGATTATGTTTTTTTCTTTTCACGAATTTAAAGTGTATTTATAGAATATTATGAACGAGAAGATTGACTATAACCCAAGCTGAGTTACGTAGTGTTTAAGAAAGATGACATCACAATTCAGTAGCACGCGCTACTAGTACGAGTTGGTGTCTTTAGAACATGATTAAATTGACTATATTTATACTATTTTTCATATATCGTATTGTACATGACACATTTATCAACCGATCGATATCATTGTTTGTTGATTTCAAATAAAATGTTGAATTAGAAACACTTTGCGGCTCTTTAAAGAAGCTTTAACAGCGCGATTACCAATTCATCCGTGGACATACACTAAACATACACTCTATTGTAAGAGTCGAATGGAAATCTTACTCGTATAATAATCTCTATTTACAGCACAATGAAAAAAATGAAAGGATAACAATGATAGACAGTTCAAAACTGTCAACACCGACAGTACATTTCATGTTCAAATTTTTAAATGATATTTAGATGCAAACTCTTTCAAAAAGTCAAATATGACATATGAGTAATAACGCTTTTTTCGACGTGAAAGACGAAGGAGCACATTTCTGACAGAAAAACTACTGTTATGAATCAAAATCATGATTTTCAATCATAAACATTCATCTATTGAACCTGAAACCAGTTCTGTAGACGTTACACACATTTGTGTCTTACATTCACCTCAGGGAAAGCCGAACTACGTCTTCACTCTTTATATGCGTTGTATTATGAGCATACTTCAATGTACCTGTTGTCGGGACGGACTTAGCGGCTGTAGAATTATCCGTGATAGAACTTCAATGCAGTGTTGTGATCTATTCTTCACTATAACACGACATTACTATACGGGGAAATGTGGGTGGATATATTACTGCATCGAGTTAAAGGTGAAATCAGTGTTGATATTGGCTATTTGCCTACTCTCCAGTTGACTTTCGATTGGAACCGCCATTCGGTGAGTGTCAGATTTTGATTTTTGATAAATTTCGTGATGTACACATAAAAAAGTATTGCTACACCTGCTTTTAAAATGTGAAAATGTTAAAATGTATGATATTCGGTTGACAAGGATCTTATTCCTATTTAATGTTTTGTCTAAGATTAGAGCATATCTGAAGATATAAAACTCTTGAGTACATGCCCTGTTTATAAATTTAAAATCTGTCAACGAAGTAACCCTTTTTTTTAATATTTAAATTTCATAGACAAAAATGTTTAAGTGGAACAGCAGGGTTCGATAAGTAGAAGCGGATGTCGACATTTATTGAATTAGTCCTCTTACTGTAGAAACAATGACAAGAAAATTGTCATTATTTGGTGTAGCCCCATTGACAACAGGAATTTCCTCTCGTATACGGAACAAGACGCTGAACTGTCTGTAGGGCGTTGGTTAATTCTGTTGTGGTATGGCTTTTATCACAATAGCTATTTTTCAATTCAATGTTTATTCGGTATAAAGGCCATAGGCTCAAGTACAAAAGTGATCAAAATAAATAGTGTGACAAAATGGTTTGGTATACAATTAAAACACATCTTAACCTTAAAGCTTCTTTAACAAACTTTTCTAAGTTAATAAGATTATATACTTTATGACAACTTAATAATACATTAAATCTATGGATAAAAGGATTTTTCCAGAAATACTCAGGAATATACTTATCTCTCAAACTGGTATATACTTTACAAAGTAACACAAAATGGTATTCATCTTCAATATATCCATTCATACATGATCTACAAAATCTTTCATTCCGAACAATACCGCAACGTCTGCCAACATTTATCATTAAAGGTAGTTCCCCCGATCTTAGGAGAAATAAAAGCCTTCTATATTCTCGATTCTTAAAGTTGATTATAAAGCCCTCAACTGTAAGTAGAGATTTATGATTTTGATAGAGACATAACTTTTTAGATTCACTAACTTTAGAAAACAAGAGCTATAAATACTTAGGAAACTCACTATTTAATTCTATGTGTATGAATAGAGTATAAACGAGGCAGATAAGAATTTCCAATGGTTTCTAATAATCAAAGTGTTAATCTAATATTACATTGTAAAACGTGATTCTAGGAACGTATTGGAAGATAATCGTGGTTGAATGTTTTGGATTTCACCCATTTGATTTGTACTCAATGTCGACTTTAATTCCATGACAGTAACATCACGCCAAACCTTAATACTTTATACACTAACTTCATATGCACTGTGCTTTGTCGATTTCAGCAATGGCTCGCTTTCCTGTTGAGGCGATATTTATGTTAAGTATGTTAGTCTGTGGAGCAACAGCCCAAAATGGTAAGTTGTGTGAAGTTCCTGATTAAAATGTATCACAAATGTATATGGATAATGAACATGTAAGTCGTGAAATAATTCAAATCTATGTATAAGAGCTGCAATACTGATTTTTTCAAATTTCGACCCGAAAACTAGATTCCAAAACCAATAGGCTTTAAACACATAGTTCACACATGTTTACTTTCAGGGGTGACAACTGCGATTCTCACAGATGGTGCTACCACAGCAAAGGGAACAACTCTAATTCTACGCGTACAGGTACCATTCGGTACCCCTCCTGGGGGCTGGTTCCGCACCCCTTTGGTACTACCCAGCGATGCCACCTATCGGATCAACGGGATGTTCTCCGAACTGGTTATTACTGACGTTGACGCTAACGACGCTGGGACGTATTATTACACAAGAGATGATACTTTTCAGCAAGGAACAGTGTCTGTTGTAGAGGACGGTAAACATTCAGTCATTTAGTCAGTAGACTATAGGTTTGTGAAATGGAATTTTCCCTCATTTCTATAATTCATTACCTCCAGCAGAAAATGCGATGACTGGCAACGTCGTCGTCTGAACTTTGATGTCATACATTCTTACGTGACAGTCTATTTAACAATAGCATTTAAACTTTATCCTGTCTCATTGGGAAACTCGATTGCTCTACGCAACCCTCACTAGAGGGGTTTTCGTACAAAGTTTCTATATTTCGTGAGTTCATTTCAAACAGTCGGTAGATAAATTTGTTATAAAATTTCGTCACGAATAACATTGGGATATATGGGTCCCGTGTTAGGTTTAGGAGCCGCCGGCTCGTTGCATAAAACCTAACGGAGGATTAATTTATCCTAATATCACCTTTGACGGAATATAAAGACTTAAATATCTCGACGTTTGTTGAAAAATTGGTCGTTTTTTTCTTCAACTATG
The DNA here is from genome assembly GCA_921293015.1 of Phorcus lineatus. Lineage (NCBI taxonomy): Eukaryota > Metazoa > Mollusca > Gastropoda > Trochida > Trochidae > Phorcus > Phorcus lineatus. The sequence goes on from OV121096.1 coordinate 39,213,718, forward strand.
TAGTGGTATTTATCCTTAAAGGCTTCGAGAAGATATATACAAAAATGAATGACCCAGATACAAATGTAAAGCGTAGTTTGGCTGAAGGACAGATGACGCTCAGATGAACAGTCAAATGGTACGGAATCTCACGCTGCAACTTTACAGTTTAATTCGACATAGGATTTCGATGTTGGCCACACAGCGGTGGCAGACGGATAACGTTTTCTTCAAACAAGAACGAAAATGTGATATCAGTTATAAAGTTGGACATATTTTACCTTAACATCATACTATGTGCCCCTTTAATATGCTTAAACGAAAGCGGACTTGTCTTACTTCCACGAAACTGTTTCGAGGGTTTTACAATCTTAAGCATAACTAAGGTTGAGTTTGTTAAGCATTTTCGATGCTGCAAGAAAGATTTTGCATTGAAGAATTAAAAAAGGTATGAATAATTGAAAAAAGAAATCAGTTTTTGAAATGACTGGTGATTTTCTTGATATCGACATCAGAGACAGGTGAAAATCAGTCGGTCGTTAAATGCTGACAATGTTCAAGTATTGGAATTGTTAGAATTGATTGATTGTAATTAAACATTACCTGAAACATTTCCAGAACTTACAATGATCATATTTGATGAAACCTGCAATCCTGTTGCATCATAGATATGCCATATTTACTAGAGTTTTACTATGACTTAACTATTCCTTCTTTTTAAGCACTTTAATAAAGAATAAAGGGATTAAAAAATAACCTTGTTGTAATTTTTAAATGCAATAACAAAAAGACTTTCCTTGAACTTTTTCCTCCACTTTTTACAGAACCAACACAAAGAATACAAGACTTAAGTGACAACCCTGTAGCTTACAGGGGGCAAAGCGTGACAATACGCGTTGTAAACACAGAGGACACTGAGGCAGCATCCTGGTTCAAAGTGAATTTAGGGCCAATAACTAATAACGACAAATACAGCATTTCATCATCAGGGAGCGCCAACTTTCTGACCATCAACAACGTTCAAGATTCAGATGCTGGACGTTACATCTTTTATAAAGGACAGACCACTATCTCAGGGACCATTACAGTAGAAGGTGGTATCAAAGTTATTTTAAAAATAGTAAATGTGAATAAGACACAATAAAAATCTGATAGGGAAATTCACATTTTTATTCATTTTAGCAACAATTTCTATTTAGGGAACATACTACTTGATTCATGTCGTCAATAAGAACACAACGACGTTACGTTTCTTGAACACAGGTGCATTACCAAAACGAAATTGATGCCTCACATAGAGCTTCGGGACCGTGTTCAGTCCAAGGGGACGTTACGGAGCATTCATTCGTTAGATACGTACCGTTGTTCATGTTTTTAATTGCGTTAAACCAGTAACTGTTGTATTCATTAAGAGTTTCGCCTCTCAGATTTGACTTCGACAGCTGTTTTGAAAAACAAAGTGATTTTACTTTGCTGAAGCGTATGTAAGATTTTACAACTTTGTTAAGTTTAGACAAACAAATGGATAAGAATCGGATCATCCTTATCAAGTTCAAGTATTGATTTACAAACTGAGGAAGCTGAAATTATATGACCCTTAATCCCTTCAATGGGTTGTAACAAGTATTAATGTTAAGTGTAAGACAATAGTTAAGCAAAATTAAACCTTTTTTAAAGTAAAAGTATTATAAAATCACTAAAATTTTCGTATTGCAATGACACAAAACATCTCAAATCAGACGACGCTTTGTTTGTTAGCCATGATATCAAATTGAAAATTGTTCCTTGTGTCCTGTCAAATAGCCCAATCTGTAGGCATCTGCTCTGGCACAACACGGAAGAATGGTGTGGGGTTCCGATACCACCCGTCTGAATGTGGCAAATATATACAGTGCTTCTACAACCCAGATGGTCAAGAACTGGCCGTGTACCGGACCTGTCCATTTGGTCATTATTGGAACATGATGAACTATCGTTGTGACGAGTACTGGAGGGTGGACAACTGCCCAGTCGGTGAGTTGGTGTTAAAACCAAACATTAGGTTGAATAAGGTCACATGTTCAAGACATTCTTTCTGATTTGTCATCGATGTGCATGGGTCCTTTTATCAATAGGTAAACACAAGAATAAATTAACGTTTGAGTCTCATTTAGTAAGGGAAAAACTTAAGGGTAATAGCTTCAACATGAACAAACTGAAAAAGTATGTGTCCGGGAGTATGAAATTTTGATTCCACAATAAAATCTGTTACAAGTTTTCATTATTGATGATCAGAAACTTCTCATTCGCAAAACAACAGCTTTCAGAACTTTACAATGTGCACTCAGGGATGATCACACGTGGTCTTTTCAATCAACATTAAGCGATACTCTCGCCAGAGAAGATATTCGACCGTAACTCCCCTCGTATTGTCTGTCATAAATGAAATATATCTAAGGCACTTCAAAAATCTCATAGCTGTGGAAAGTTGCAAGACGGAAACGGTCCTTACTTTAATACAGTAAAATATTGTGTTACATCTCCGATGGTCTGCCTTGTAAGACAGATGGACATCGCCCAAGTGCAAGAACGCCGGACTTCTAAACGGTTTAGGGAACAGTTCAAATTCTCAGATTGTAACAACGCCCGGTTTTCTTATCACACTTTAATACAACAATCAACATTCGATATTACCAGCGCCTGCATGAAACAAAGCCAACTACTTGTAATAGAGAAATGACTGAGCAAGCTCTGTTACGAGAAACGTCGATCTTTATTTCTATAGGTATACACTATTTCAGAGAAGTGTAACGAATCGTGCGGGGTCGCTTTAAAGGCTGAAGGGAGCTGCGGCGGGTACTGGGACTGCAGTCTGATGGGGCCACGTCCGGTCTGCTGTCCCCCGGGATATGGGTTCTTTAGGGGCAGAGGCTGTCTTCCCGTCCTCACATCAGGGGACGACACCTGCCCCTCTTTGTATGCGAGCAGAGGTAAACAATTACTATATTAATTCCATATTAATTATTATAGCTCAATTTGCATCAAATGTTTAATCTTGTGTGGTTATCAATTCTTTTTGAACGGTACTATTAATAGTATTTATTTACTTTTAATAAATTTTGATGAATATGTATAAAGTGTGTCATAGAAAATGTGGATTAATTCTATTAATATCTGTTGTACTTCATCAACTGGGTTAGATATGACCAAAGTATTTTCAACCTTAAACGTAATTTCAACCAGAGCCAGAATATGTGGAGGGAAACTGCACACAAACACTACTCATAACGAGAAAATGAATGAGTTTTATTTAAGATTTTGTAATCACAGTAACGCTGTCACCTGAAAACGCTCATATTGTACATAGATATGATTGGAACCTCCAATTAATACAGTTTATTCGTTGAGATCATATATATTTTAAATTTTACATCATGGAGTAGCTTGTTTGCCTCTTTTGTCGGAGGTTGTAGCATTTTTTAAAATTGCAAATGTAACCATTCCACAGACGCCTGCCTCAAGCGGCCAGTATGGAGCAATTCCAACAAGTACGAGATATTCGCCGGTTCACAGGGCTGGGTGGAGATGGATTGTGAAGAGGAGATGTACTTCGATATCGGTGACTGTGGATGCATCAAGAGAGATGGTAACCATTCTTGTTTTTAAATCTGAGTATGGATTAAATATTTGGAGATGGTAGCAATTAAATAGTTCTTGAAAGTTATTAAGTTACCGAAGATTATATATGTTTTCATGAATAATGAAGAAAAACTTTGTTAATATTCACAAACCAATTCAAGATTTTTCAAATAAAAAACAAAATACTTTTTTCCTGTAATAAAACCTTCGGTTACCGTGATTATACAAGAATCTATACACTACTTTTAAGACCTGATTCTAAAGAAGATAAATCCTTGCAAATCAAGTAAGAATTACATTTTTATTACTATGGTTTACAATCACATATACCTTGTAATTAATATCCTCCATATCTTGCAGTTCCATGTGATTCTGTCAGGAACTACAACTTCAACACAAACAACTTTGGGAACGAAGTTGAGGCGACGTCTGTAACATCAGACGGCAACAACATCGTTTTCGGCAATGATAGTAGGTTCTCCATCAACATCGGTGACATCCCATCCGGAAGTCCAAGAGTGATTCGCTTCCGGTACCGCCACTCGGGGCAGCTGAGTGAGCTCGTCAGTATGACAAACACACAGGGCCATCAGACTGTTGCTATCTACTCCGGGGAAGATGGGCTCCACTTCAAATTCACGGCATGGACAAACTGCGAGGAGGAGCTGATGGTCTCCACTGCTGTAGGTTAACCAACAATGCAGAGTATTTGAATTAAATAGAAATGATATAAGGTATTTTTTTAGGGTTGACGTATAAAGAAATCATTTGGCAGGGGGAAATATCACGATATTAAAAAATGCTTAGTAAGCAAAAAAATAATACAACGTTTCTTAAGTAATTCTTAAGAATACCCTGTAAATACCGTGCGTTGATGATTGATGTATGGTAGCACTCCACCATTGGATGTCACAAATATATTCTATTCTGGAAAATATTCACTCGGATACGTTAACCATATCACTATAGCATCTAATTTGCATAAATTTAGCATTTTTAGTCTTGGCCGAGTAATATTTCCTCGATATAAGTAATGATACAAGGCTATTAGAGAGAGCGCTGGATTCCTCATCCAATGGACATGCTCAAATCTTTTGCTAAATTGTGAAGAAATTTTGCGTTGATTTTTTAAAACCCTTTCCAAACTATGATATTTCAGGGCATGGCTGCCTCAGACATGAAGGTTGTGACATTGTGGTATGATGGACGACACATGTCTGCTATAGTAACAAGTGGACAAATGAAGAACCGAGTGAGGATATATGGTGAGTAAACTGGGGGTGTATATATATGTGTATATATATATATATATATATATATATATATATATATATATATTAAATTCATTTATCAAAATTATGATGCTTCATAAACGTTCAAATTTATATGTAGTTGTCAAATTAGATGTAATTTCCTATGCTTTAATTAGAATTCTATGATAACTTCTATTATATATCTGTTTATATGAAATTCAACCCTTCCACTTACATTTTTTCTAACGTTTTAACTAAGAATTCTTTAGATTTTGTACTACAATGAAATAAAACTTTTCCTTAATTTCAGTGACCTTTTTGGCAAATACATTTTGCTTTTCAAGTGCCTTATAATTTCTTCATTATGAAAAACACGTCACGGTACAATATACGATAGTTATAAAAAAAAAAAAAGATTCTATGAATGAATAGCTGACAGAGATTAATCTCACATGTGCTACCAATCTGTTACTTTGCACTATCAGTAATAGGACATTGTGTTAAATATTTCAGCTCCCAACATTGTGTTTCTGGAGAACAAGATCCATCTCGGCACCAGCGACAGTGTGAGGAGCGCATCTTACAATGCGAATATGATGCAAACTGTGCCTTTTAATGGAACTTTTGATTACGTGAGTGGAAAATCAAAAGAATTATGATTCTACGATTATCCTTAAATATAAATTTTTTAAGAATGATGCCAACTTCAAAAAATCATAACATACATGGGGAAATATGATATTTCTCTAAAAATATTTTAAAACGTGAATTTAATTTCAAACACTTTTTTTTCTGTACGTGTGCGTGGAACGACATTTACTGCACCCCTTAGACTGACATCCTTAAGCTTGTAATCCAACTTTCCCTTACAAACCGACTCATCTTATTCGGCCACAAATGTATCCATAACATGAATGACTAACACTAATTCGAGATCCCTCTACTTAGACCATTATACATACTTATTCACTGTTGTTTATTATTTCATATTCTCGTTGCAGGTGATGATTGATATGTGTGATGGCGGGCTACTCATTTGAATGGGTTCACTTAAATAGATTGACACTTTTACCAATAGTATAAACAACAAATGTAAAGTGTAGACATATTTTTTCTTTTAAACCTATTTTCTTGTGTGTGAATGACATAATTGAAATAATGAATGTTTAATGTTATTCAAGCATAACAATACACGAAATGTGTTTTTTATATGTTTGTATGAAATGACTTAATCCCATGTATTTTGCTCTGTAATTGATTTCTTTAGGGCCTATGGAGTTATATGCGTTCTCTTTAGATTTCAAACGATGCAAAAAAGGAATTGAATTATATATAGTTACTGTTGACAGCCAAGATCACAATTGTATACACGTTTGTAAGAGACGGTTGTGCACAAAATTGGAATCATTGACTTCTTTACACGGCTGCACTAGGTATCTGTGCAGCGTTTGAATATGTCTTATTCCTTTTACTGAGAAAAAAATTAATATTCTTTCTTAAGATATATCTGCAACTCGACGCATGTTTTTTTTTACACACAGTGATCAATACTGTTACATTGACCTTAGCGGTTGAAGTTTTGGGTCGAACAGATTGTATGCAAAATATAAGTAGTGCCGAAATCGTACTTCATACAGATGTTTTGCAACGTTACAGGAGAATATAAGAATTAATTTTATAAACTGTATACATGCATATTTAACTTACGTGGTAACATTATACTGTACATCGTAAGTTATGTCGGTAATGTATTATCTTTGCTTTATTCACATATTTAAATATATGCGGGCGTTAGTGCGTATAAGATTTACCTATTATGTCTGTAAGTGTGAAACGTTTGAAATTATCGTTAAATTCATTTCTGTATTCTAACTTAAATGCCACATATGAAGTTTTGTCATTAAAATATTAGGGAACTTATATTGTCTGGGTTATTTTCAATAGATTAATGAATAAATGGTCTTTCTTTATCGAAAGGAATACGTCTTTAGTATATGGTTTTAGAAAATATATGATCACCTTTTTGTTTTATAGTTTAACCGAACGTATAGTGATTTTAATTCATAGATCTTGTTTAAATCACTATATTAATGAAGACAAAATCTTTTATGGTTGACCAATATTTAAAAAGTGGACAGTATCACAGCCTAAATATTTCCTGTTTAGTTAGATATCTAAATAAAAAGATGTTTTATTTTGTTTTGTAATTCTTCTTTTCTTATCAGTCATGGAAAATACATATTGAATTTTTCATCTAAAATATAGTATATTTTTTAATTTCTCTTGTCTTGTGTAAAAATAAATCAAAACACATAATATTCAATATAATTCAGTATAACACTAGTGTGATATACCAATTTTGTTTATCTTCAAAGAGAATATTTTTGTAAATAATTTATGTTGGTTAATTGGCAACCTTTTGCCAAATGTAAAGTTACAAATCGTATATTTTACCGATATTTGACTATTGTTGTCATATCTGGGATAACTGGACGATCGATCAGTCTTACACTCTCGAGCGATTACGTTTAGATGCACTCCGTACAATACGTGGTGCTGTTCACGGTACTAGTCATCACAAGTTATACTTCTAAACAAACTTTAAACCACTTAAAGATCGAAGACAGGATATCAAATTGATAAATTCCCACAAGATGATAAGCGGTCTCGAACCATACTACCTCTGCAATCTAATTCCTAATACTCTCTCCGAAAACAGTCACTACAATCTACGAAACCAGTCCAAGTTACAGACAACAAACTGTACAACTAAATCATTTGAACAATCTTTCCTGCCTGACACGATAAAAATGTGGAATTCATTACCTGATAAATTCATGCAAGCAGACACCATAAGTGAATTTAAATCTCTGCTGAAAAATAATGAAGCAAATAGCAATTGTCTTTTTTTCCATTATGGAAGTCGTTTCTGTCAGATTATACATAGTAGATTAAGCTTGGGTGCAGTTATCTAAACGCAGATAAAGTAAATAGACATATTCATCACTCCTGAATGCGCTTATGGGTATCACAATGAAGATGTTGTACATTACCTGTTTACATGTGAGTTGTATATGGTTGCTAGAAATAATTCATTTTTCTATGCAAATGCTCCAAAATATGTCATATGGAACACCATAAACAACTAATGATGTCAATTTGCAAATAGTAAAGTCCCTTCACCAATACATCATTAAGACTAAACGATTTGATAACTAGCGCTAATAGTGTTATTATAAATGGAGTCAAACTGCAAAGAATATGTATATAAGCACTTGTTGTACAAATACTTTATTTTGATTGTGCTTTATATTGTCATATTTTGTGCTTAGTTCTTGTGTATTTATTTATCTGATGTATGTGCTGGTGAGGCATTCACATAAGCAGAGTTTTGCTTGTTTGCCGAACCAGATTCTTCTTGAATAAAAAAAAATGTTTAAACCAAATGTTTAGTGACGAATTATTATCCATTGATTAATTGTGGTCACGAAACCTGAACGAAAATTTACAAAAATCAATCGTCACTGCATATAACAACATATACGCTTTTAATTTCGGTAACAGCGTACTATAACATTCATAAATATAGTTAGAACAAGCGGCTGATATGGTGAAGATCCCCCTCATATGCAATAATGTTTCGATTAATTCTACAACGGTTCTATTAAAATTCTGAAAAATCCGTTATTTGATTTTACTTATAATAAAAAACACTTTTAAAATTTTATTTAGATACAACGTTTCAATCAAAACGCAAAAGATAAGGATTTATTTACCACACCGGAGCAAGAGTAATTAACGTTCATGATATTGCGTTCAATCTTAATAGTGAACAAGCCAATCATGGAATATTCATTTCGTCAGATATTTGAAATAAAATTGTGGGGAACTATTTTAATTTTTTTTATCAAACGACTTATATTCAAGAAGTAAAAGGTTAAAACAAAAATCAGTAAAGGCTGTTCTTAAAGAAACTTCACACCTTTCAACCAATTTGCAAACTTTACTATTTTAGAAAGCGTTTAATTATCATTTTACTTTTAAATCATTCTCCATATCAACCACAAGCACAATGAGATTAGTTGTTTGAAAGTTATGTTCAATGCATAGAATACTATAACGTTAAAAAGTTTTTATGTCGTTTCATTGGCTATACTACGAAAAATATAATACTAACTTTCTACTATGATATTGACATAGTACATTTATATATTTGAAGTAGTTTTTCAATGACATCCAAAAGATTTTTAAGGAAAGGGAGCAGATTTCAAATCGCTTTTTTATGTTTACTAGAAAACATTTAAACACTATCGAGTTAAACCAAAATCTGACATGTTTGTGTGGCAGAGTTAATATTTCGAGTTGTAAATAATTTTGTGAATAAACATATATACTGAATATATTGGTTTGTCGTATTTTGATGAGTAATACATTCTCATTAAATAAACTATATCTAAACCATTTTAATCATTATTTTATATTCAACATTTTATATCATTAACATATCTCTTTAAACATCAAACTTATCTTAGGTCAGCATTACTAACTTGCACTGCATGCTTTTTCCCACTGCAATCTCTCCCCAAGCGTGTCCCATGCTTAGGTCAATGCAAGTTCTATTGTTCTAGGTTTACCCAAGCATAGCATTAGTTTTAAAGGTTAGGTGATTTCAATTTCTTGGTCAGTCTCATTAGCTTTGTCAGACACGTTGTTGGATATGTGATTTTGTGTTGTATCCTGATACATTCATAGGATCGAGATCAAGGAGATCTGGATTGTGTTAATTATTCTAAAGCTAAGGTAAGTCATATTTAGTCCTGTATATATTTGGTGTTGTATTTATATGCATTTCTTAGTTGGTAGTGATATCAGCTATAGTTTATAATATGGTTAGTTCCATCATATATTATCTATCATGTGTAAATATTATATATAGTGATAATTCACAGTACAGTGAGTTATGACAGTTATATGGTTTTAGTCTATAACTACAAGTATAGTGGGTTGTGTGAGATATACATTTATTTCCATAAATGTACTATACATTTATTTCCATAAATGTACTGTATATATCATTAATTACATCAAGGCAGTTTATAATGTTGCTTTTACTTCTGCTTGAAGTTCACAGTACAGTGAGCTGTACAAGTGTAATATTAATATTTATCTCACAGTACAGTGAGATCGTTAAAGTACTTTATCACCTTATCCTAAATCATAGTGTTACCGTAGTTATCCATATCATTTAAGTTAACGTTAAGTAATCAGTTTAGATTTCCATAACTACCATTACCATAAGTGAATGCAAGTGTGAATGTATGTTGGTAAGTGTGATTGGTTAAAATATGGTTGTATGTAGCTTTTACCGTATTTATTCTTTTAACCCTTTGTTGTAAATAGTATAATCTGCATACGTCATAATTTATCCTGCAGATGACGTAGACATCGGCAATAGACCAACTTGCTTGGTATGCAGTAGTTCAGGTCATACCAACCTGGTACGTTGTGGTCCTAATTATTTCCATATTTGTCTAAATGTATGTCTTAATGTCTAATTCAATGTTTATCACATGTTTAATATTATTATTATAATTAGGTAATACAAAGAACACATGTGAAGTTATCATGTATCATTTATTACTTTACACCCTAAGTATGTTTGCTATAATGGTATGTAACGATTGTCATTGCAATCTATTGGCAACATCAGTTATCACCCACGTATATGCATATCTATGTGCAACGACGTATGTTAAGCTTAAGATTCTTTAATCATCACGTATTAATGGTTTATTCATCTTCATATATTATATTGTATATTCATAATATACAAGTACGATTGGATGTATTTATATTTGCACCATGTGATGTATATCATTTATTGAATGTAAACTTATGTTGTTATTTTAATATGTTTCAGGCTTTCTTTATTGCATACTTTTGTAATAAACCATGATCCCCTCACACCCCCAGTGGCTTTGTGGTCCTTTGCTAATATTACCACTCTCAACGCTACTACATTTGTATCGGATAAGTTCCGAAAATAAGGTTTGATTTAATATATCTCGACAAGAGTTGTCATCATTTCCGTTGAAAAACACGACTTTAGCCTATACATTGTAACTAAACTGAAGCGAAAAGGGTAAAATATTACTAATCAGGACTTTTCACTTAGTTCTATTTATTACACCATTGAAGACAATTCGGTTATCGCACTTTTCAAAGTTCATGCTTATAAAGTGGTTATACAAGGTTGTTTCGCCTCATTGGAAAATCGGTCATTATGAATTGATCCATTAAAATAGATATCCGTCTATGGAAACGATCATGATAGGTGATTTACCTTTTTCACTACATTCATATCACAAAACGGCAAAGGGGAAGCTCAATCGCAAATCACTGAACTGACGTGCTTCCGCTTAGAGGAACAGTTTGTCCACGATGCTGTTGGTGGGAAAACGCAATAATTTTGAACAATGTCATACTTGCAAGAAAAAAAGAATCCCCTTTAGGACTTCGATGCCTGACAAATAATGTAAACATTAATGTATTTGTTACCAGTTACATGTGAGTTTTACATACAAGTACATACATTCTTTTACAGTTGGTGTCCTCATTAAACATAATAAACATACGCGAGTATCGTACTGGTAGTGAATTATAAGCATTTATAGTCCAAATGGTTTTACAAATACGATGACACAAAAAAAGTTTAAAGAAATCTTTTTCTCTACTCAGACGCAGGGCGTACATCAACGCTAAATGCAAGCTTAAGATAACTTGGAAGAAATTTAGCCTTTCATAAAACGAGTTTCAACGCGTTATAAATGATTATTTTCATCAGCAGGTAGACCTATGCTAGTATACAAACACGCATAACATAAATCTCTGTCTCCACTAAATATAGCCTTAGCAGCATTTAGCGTGTTTTTAATTCATGTCTCTTCCTACCAGACATTGATATGAACATGATTGTCGCATTGGATCAATGGTGGATATTGAATTAAGTTTTTATCTAACAGGTTTGATTTCAATGGCCGATTTGCAATTTAGTTGAAGTTTACTTCAATGGTCCCGAATGTTCGGTGGATTCCTTTTACCTTTGACACGAAATCTGGACTCAAGTGTCGTTTCTTCCGACAAAGGTATCTCACAGCTTTGGACTCTTTCAGTTTTTTTCTCTTTACATGGATATCTATAGGAAATATTTCGATGTAAACTGAAGTAATGAGCTTAAAATTAGTTAGTACTAAGCTAAGAGCTCTTGACAATGCATTAAATACATTGACAGTCCTTGTTGAATTTAGGTCGTTGTGAAGTTGTGTCGCGAATCAATCGATCATGAGAGCATATGGACACATCATAACCCAAATCAGTGACATTTGACTAGCGACTGTGAGTTGTGGCTGTGGTCAAAGTTGGAGCAAATTTGATTTTGGATCTTATGTAAGTGAAACTCTTTTAAAATGTTCGACATATAAAATCTGTATAGTTCCTAACTACTGCTTAACGATAACTCAATATCACAACGTTTTAGATAATCCATTGATGCGTGTTAAATGTCAGTTGATTTTCAATTGTTCAGCTTCGTTCAAAACGTTATAAAAGGTTTTAATAAAAGGCTTGAAAACCTTTTTGCGGGGAAAATCAATTGCGAGATTCTAACCCACACAAACCATTAACCTTTTGACAGCACCTTATGAGGGTATCCTGACTAAGGAATGGCGATTTTGAAAATCCTTTCCACCTTTTGGACATTTCTTGCTCTTATAACCCTCGTGGAATCCCAAGGTATGTTTTTCTATTGCTGATAACATAGCAAATTACCACAGCATGTATTCAGCATATGACGAAAACCTGAATGCATTTGGCGTTGAAAGTGTTTCATGAGTAATGATTACCTTAAAACCAAATGTTTACTACAATTCTTTGTATTGCTTTTTTGATAATGAACTTTCATTATTTGTATGACAAAAATCTTATTATTACAGTATAGTTTTTCAAGAAACGTTGTTCCCTACCGCACCGAAGAAAACCATCTATAGACAGTTCCTCAAAGTACAACGTTTATAAATAATTATCATGGAATGTATGGGTCTTAGCATTACGTATACTCAATCAAATCACAATACTTATGAAGTTGTACAAAGTCCATATCTCTTCGAGCCTTTTCGTTGAATTCGACCTGTAAACACTAATTTCATTAAATTGCCTATCAATGGTGGTAACCTAACCTGAATCAAAAGTTCATCTTTTTCTGGAAATGGAAATTTGATTTTGTTTAATGCTCAACTATAGTTTTCAGTTTATCAGATTGTACTCTTTCCCAAACCTCAAATATGTTAATCAAAATGTATGTTGCGGGTGATATGTCATTAATTCAATATCTTTCAAATTTACTATAAAGAAAAGCATGAAAAATAAAGATAGAATCATTAGAATAAGCCCCATTCTCTCCCAACAGAGGAAGCTCCGTCATAAATTTCTATACTACCTCTGTCCTAATACGAAGGTTTCTTGCGAGCGAAATGTAGAAGTCTGATTGGATGCAATCAAAGTTGTGCAATCATCGACGCCGTTTCAAAAGGTATCATTTAAATCGTCTAATTTATTTCCGTTAGCTTTCCTAAAGCAAAACTTTATTCGAATATGCACCTTGCACTTTGAGTCTTCTTTACAAAACACATTCGCCTCATTTTGCGACTGCATCATTGCATAGTCATGTGTGTCAACATATAAGTTATTCATGCCTTCGGTGTTTTCATTGGCTGAAATATTGCTAGGTAGTTTAAGTTTTAATATCGCGCCGGTAGGGGCAACTGCCGGAAGCCCGAGAAACCTTCGCATTAAGACAGAGGTTGTAGGCCTATAGGAATTTATGACGGAGCTAACTGTTTTGGGAGAGAATGAATAAGCCCATGTTTAACGAATATTGTGGGAGAACGGCAACGTATGTAATGTATGAATGTAACTTTATTTGATCAGTTAATATTAGGAACAAAGCAATTCAAAAGCTTACAATTTTAAATTTCTCTTTGATCTCATCGTTCCAACTTACCTCCATCTAACCATGTTTGATATTGAGAAGTTTCATAAATAAATGCCACATTATCTTTGTCATTTTCAAACTTTGAAAGTGTAATTTGGTCCTTGTTTATAAGTCAAATAAGTAATAAATAAAGTAAAACATCACTTAAAATAATTGATTTGAAATTCATCATGTTCTTAAATGCAAGGTTTCAAATACAAGTTAGCTGTGTTTGCAGATGTCTAACACTGTGGATTATCTGAATGGTCGGAATGGAGCGTTCCACAATGCAATGTAACGTGTGGAACGAATGTATCTGAGGTTGTGCACAGATTCAGAACATGTACCTACTGTACCTACTGAAATTAATTATCATATTTGATATTAATTAATACAGATATCATTATAAAAATGGATGAGTAATTCGCTTCATGATAACGTTTTTACTGCAATAACTTCTTATCATCTTTTAAAGCTTTACACGAGAACTAGTAAACAACTGTTTCACACGCCATAATGAGGCAGATGAGCTAAGTTGATGAGCAATATGAGCAATGTCAGTTTGTTGTCGTAAAAACGAAAGAAAGAATTATAGAATTTAAATACACAACAATTGCATAGAATTAAAAACAATTGAAAACTGATTCACAATTTAGGCGTAATTTTGTGATGACTCAACTGATACATATGTCATGTATTATTCCTTATTATTTTGCAACACATACATGTATCTGTCAAATGGTAGTTAAATGCACAATTTGAGTTTTTCATTTAAGAGAAGTCGCTAAGTGATATCCTTCGAGGCAGAAGAAGCAGAAAGCAAGTAATGTGTTCTATCTTATTATCACAATTTAGAACCTTTTTCATATGATGACTTTTCAGATGTCACACGTGTAGATGGTGGATTTACTGAATGGTCAGAATGGAGTCTACCAAATTGCAGTGTAACGTGCAAACCCCTTAGTGGGATAGTATTTAGAATCAGAAGATGTTCGAACCCAGTTCCACAAAATGGTGGGGCAGACTGTACAGGACAAAGGTTTGAAACGAAAGAGGAGATGTGCATTGGTTTACTATGTTCAGGTAGGATAGCCAAAAAATGTAAACTGATATGTATAGTGACTTACACACTGACTAGTACATAGATTACATCATATGCTAAACGTTGAATAAGTCAACGTTTCTTTAACATAAAATCGCTATGTTTTTTATGTTTAAATGTGAAAATGTTTATGAAAATGACAAAAATATGTATCTCTATTGGAAGAATAAATCAATTGCCATTGAAACAGTCTTCTTCAAATCTTAATTCTCTGAAAACATGTTTCATTGAAAAGGGCATAATGTTAGATGTTCACCATGGACTTTTCAGAAGTGATAGATAGTGGATTATCGTTATTTTTCTAAGCATATAAAAGTTTAATATTTACGTTTATCACCTTTATATGAATAGAGATTTCTAACGTTTCATTAAAATTGCATATTCAAAGTGCAAAGGTGCAGGTTTTCTTAAATCAAAGTTTCTCTAAAAGCATTTTCATTGAAAGAATAAAAATATTGTATATTTCTTATTGACTTTTAGATGTTGTACATGTGGATTATCCATAAAGGCACAAGGGAGTAAACCAAGATGCAATGGAACTTGTGGGCTGAATTTAACTGAAGTTTTGGTCTTGTGAAATCTTAATTTCAGTTAAAAAATTGTTTCAGTGAAAAGAATTAAACTTACTTAGCAGTTATATTGTCTTTTCAGATGTGGTAGATGGGTGATTATCCACATGGTCTCAGTGGAGTGGCCCAAAATGCAATGTAACGTGTGGACTGAATTTAACTGAAGTTTACAGGTCCAGAACATGTACGAGTCCAAGTCCTCAGAATGGTGGAGCAGACTGTACTGGAATACTCAATGAAATAAAAGAAGTGGCCTGTAAAATTACAGAATGTCAAGGTATGTAATATGTATCGTGGATATGATGACCTAATATTGACTGAACGGCTGTGTTAGACAATTAATGAAAAAGTAGAAATTCAATCGCCAATGTAATTTGAATTTTCTGTTTGATTCATTGCGAGTGAGAAAAATATTCCTTCGAAACAAAACACAACTTCGCGCTATTTATGAGCAATTGTTCTAGTGGTCAACGGTGTATGGGGTATGTGGTTAGTGTCTGCCTGTCCAGCAACATGGGGATGGTCAATGAAAAGTCGGAACCGAACCAGAGCCTGTGACAACCCGGCTCCTAGAAATGGTGGAAGTGACTGCTCTGGGGAATCTGAAAATATGGAAAAAGAACCTTGTGGAACAAATGCATGTAGTGGTAATGTTTCCTTGATTACTTTTCAACAATAAACTTATCACTTTGAGGTTTGAAAACAAAATTGTTTTTATAAAAACATCATTAAAACAGCTTTTTATCCTTTCATCTTAATTCCTTTAAGACGATATAACATGAACATTTGTTTTAAACGAAATGGATTATTCATTATAAAAAGTCAGATAGTTTGAAAATTTTAATTCTAACGAATTTAAGAGAAAAATGGTCAAGGTATTTTAAACTTGTATAGTTAGACACCAAAAGGATTGAAAGGGTATGTGTCAGTGAGCGAATTGATATTTCCCTCTTTTTGATTTTTCATTACTTATATTTTCTTTCTTGTAAAAACATGTAATTCTTATCATTCCTGTGCTTAGCATAGTTACTAACATAGAAAACACATGGAATCGTACCAAGGCCTCTTACTTCTTTACGACAATCTTTGCACAGGGGATTCTGAAAGTTACAGCTGTGAAAGAAGACAAATGTGGAATAGACTCATGTCGTGGTAATGTTTTTATTCTAAACACAAGTTTGACACCATAACATCTATGGGAATCAAGGTTGCTGTTGTATAAATACCCTTCATACCTTTAAGACGATAGCTCATGTCTCTATCTTACGACCCTTACACCCAGTTGATAGGAAGTCACCAAGTTGGTATGCAGGTAAGTGTAGGATATGGTCCGAAAAAGTCTCCATTAGTTGGTACGAGGGACTCGTCAAGGCCGTTAGGCCGTGGGCGAACCAGCGTGCCAAACTAATGGAGACTATTAGGACCATATCTAACGTTTAAAACCTTTTTTTGGCTCTAAACAAGGTTGACGTAATCAGACCTGATAGATAATTTTTAAAATTATAACAAACAGAAAAAAACATCTACAATTCCCTGTAATTACTTATAAAAACGCTTCCAAGATCTAAGGAATTAAACATCAACCTCGATATTATGGAAGCGCATTACTGCCAGAAGGGAAAAACATTATACATAACTTCTAATTAGATGATAGTTTCATCTAATTAGACAAAGTTTCAACTAATTATATAATAGTTTAATTTATGTACATGATAGCTTCATCTAATTAGGCATTAGTTTCATCTAATACTACAATGAATTATACATAAAACGTATGCATCTAATTAGATGATTATTTTAACTTATTAGATGATAGTTTTGTCATATTAGATTATATTTTTAACTAAATACATGTTAATATAATCATTTATGAGAAAGAACATTAAATGATTACATGAAAAAATGTCTAGTTAGATTAACCTCTCATATTATTAGATGAAAAGTTCTAATAGTTAGACGAACAATTCTAATAGTTAGATGAAAAGTTCATATAATTAGATTAAACAATTATCTAATTAGATGAAATTCATTAAGATGAAACTGTCATCTAATTAGATGAAACCATCATCTAATTAGATAAAAGCGTCATCTAATTAGATAAAAGCTCATCTAATTGGATGAAACTTTCATCTAATTAAAACTTTTGTAATTTTTTCTCGCTGCTGGCAGCAATGCGCTTCCATACGATATATCAGGATAAACGTTATGCAAAATATTTCTGAGCATCTCCAAGTCCTGTACATGTCATACCAATCAATCATACCAACAAGATATTTCTATCACTCAAATGAATCTTCTTGTCAAGTACTTAAAGAATAAAAAATTCCTTTGCTGTATTATTGAGAATACCTTTACTATAGGATCTCCCTAAAACGTTAGTGTTCAAGTTTTTTACAGAACCAACACAACCAAATAGACTATCCACAAGAGAGAAAGCATAACAATAATATGTTAAAATACAGAAGACAATGGACAAATGGATAACAGAGTGAGGATATATGGTAAGAAAACTGATGAATAGATATGTTGTTTATATATATATATATATATATCAGTATATACATATATAGTAAATTTATATGATGGACTCAGATCTGTGACGGGTCTCTAATCTATGGCGGATATCCTTATCTGTGGCGCGTTTGACTGTAAGATTGTTTCATGACGTCATGCAAAGTGACGCACTTGCGATGACGTCATAATAGTTAACTGTTCCCGTCGTAATTCGCAATTGCATCGCTAGAGAAATAAATGAAGAAAGTCACAAAGGGATATTGTATACGGATAACGAACAAGTAAGTTAAGGAGATGCTTAGTTTGAAGCCTTAATTATTCGAGGAAATTTACTTGTCACTTGCCCTTTAAAGATATTATATCCCAGTTTTGTATCCGACTTCAATCCCCATTTTCATAAAGACAATACATTCAAGTAAATAAAACACCAAACAGAGTTTCGATGCGTCCTTTAATTAAAAAGATATAACGGTTCAAAACGCGTAGAAATTGGCCACCTCGAAAGCCAAATTAAAAAAGTCCCTAGAGTGGCCTGAGCTCTCCTTCGGCAGATGTGACGTCATAGACAGGACTCGCTCCGCGTTTGTTTGTAAACAAGTATATATCAATGCAGATATGGGTCGCATTCGTCGACGTTTTCATTGCGATAGAGACATGTCTTCTTCCTGCGTTGCTGCCAACTGTACTAATAAGAAATCAGGAGACATTCAACTGCATCGGTTTCCGAAGGATCCTGTCCAATTCGCGAATTGGACAAAGTTTGTTAGTCAGAAAAGAGCGAAGTGGAGTCCCAATGACAGGTCTGTTATCTGCTCCGATCATTTCGCAGAGGACTGTTATGATCTTTCCTACGATTTCAAAGCGGACTTTGAACTTGCCCCACAAGGGAAAGACTCGTCAAAAATGCCTTACGAACAGTTAATAAACAAATGAAGATGATAACATGCCCGCTACCCGTCTGTCCAGCGAGATATGACAGTCAACCATATCGGAAGAGAAAACGGACGGAATACTTTGAGAAGAGGGAACGAAAGAGGGTAAGGAATTTGAAAGAAAGGCTATTTCAAAATTCTATTCCGGGGGAGGTGAGATAAATAATCATGAAACTTTTGGGGAGTTGACTATAATTGATGATTTTGCAGACGAATGTTAAGTTTTTATCTGCATTATGAATTTATGTCTCTTTAGATTAGTCGCAGAATTTATTAATTCAAACCCCATTAACTGTTTGAATTTTTAGTATTTGATTGCATATGGGGTTGAAAAATTCATCGGGTTGAACTAAATAGTTATTTCAACATGTTGGAGACTATAATTAAATAATGTGCATATATATATATATATATATATATATATATATATATATATATATATATATATATATATATATATATATATAATTATACACAGTGACAGGTTTGTAGTTTGTTACATTACTAGTTTTGGGGTATATATCATTTTTTTTGGTGCTGATTACTCTAAGGATACATACAAAAATGTGGGCAAGTCACTTATGTTTGTATGTTGACACTACAGTTTGGGTTATAACATTTATGAAAAATTAAAATTTCTTGCTACAGCGTCATTTTAGAAGCAACAAAAAGCAAAATTAAAGTAAAAGAGCTGCCCCGGAGAAACATTTACCATTTTATGTAGCCTTACAGTGGATAACTTATAACCTATTATATATTGATAAACATTGCAGAATGAAATAAGATATTTAGTAATACAGATTTGTTAATATATTGTCATGTGTCACGTGTATTTACAAACCTAATTACCTTCATCAAGTTTCAATAAAGGCTGTTGATCATGGGTGAGGATAATGTTTAGACAGGATAACTAATCAGTGCCTTGTGTATTACCTATTGGAAATGTGCCAGGTGCTGAGGTCATTAAGTTTATTGCTTAATTGCCATAATGTACAGGTGTGTGGCATTTCATGTGGACTGTTAGGTAATAACTTTATGACTATATTGTCTGTTGTGAAAAAGTAGTGTTAGGTAACTAAACACCTCTCTCTGATAAAATACCGGTACTAAAGTACTGAAGGAAATAATATGCTTTTCAGCGTTAATATTTTTATTTGGTTGAAATAGTTGAAACTGAAAATGAATTTCATATTTACGATACATTTCCAAGCAGGCTTTAACTTACATCACAATCAACAATAAATGTTGACAATATTGGCCTACGTCACTCTAGATTAGTACCAGACTCTTAATCTCAAACTGACCGTTACTCACACAAAAGAACAATAACCTGTATCCTTACTATGAAAAATACATAAGTACGTAACTCATAAGTTTTTATGAAGGTGGCAAATTGCGAATCAAGAGGTACATTTACTAAACACATCAAAGATTTGATCTTCATTATCACTAATAACTGAGTAATAAGGCGAAAAACAGCTGCTCGGAACCTCGTATCCCAATGACGAGATCCGGAAGTTGCCGAGAGACAGACCATCGAAAGCGGACCATCGCTAATCGTACCCCCTATGAGGATATGTTATCTTTAAGTTAGTTTTATTGTAATAAACAATTTTGTAATGAACATAGACTTTTTACCTAAAAGTTGTTTTTATTAATGCAAAAAATTTCCATAGCTGTAAAAAAAAATGTGCAATGCGGTTTGGGGCCAAGACTTGTGAGAGATTCATTGAATTGACAACACCCTAACGAATGAGAATCAACAAACGATTTGCCTTGCAACATGAGAACATGTCAGTCTTGACCAAATCATCGCTGCTTTCATCTAAATAAAACTAATCTAATTGTCAAAGTTTGCGGATACAAATAATAATAGTCCATATCCCAATTACGAAAACACACTAAACAATACCTCAAGTAAAACAGTTGCAGCTTCATGCCACATCAATCGTGTTTATTTTGTATGATCTTTTTAGCCCTCGTATTCCCGTGAGTGTGTCTTCTTTAGCGCTAAGGTATTGGGAAAATATGTTTTGGGAGCCTTGTATTCCTGACGACGATTTTTAGGGTTAGTTTGTCATGCGTAACGTTTGGTAAATCATTGCAGTTGATAATTACTAGTGTCCGATATAGTGCAATACTCCCATCTTCTTTTGTCTAATATAATGTAATAAGTCATCTGTATTATGTTAACAGAACACGGCTCGTCTCCTGCATGCAAAACGGTCAGCGATGTGAGAAAACTCTTCTACAGAGATGGGAAAACACTCCATTTCAGACAAAAGCCATCAATGAACTAAGACGAAGTTAAGTACAGTTGTTTTTACATCGCTAAGGCCGACTGTGCTATTAACGTAATCAAATCCGCGATCGGGGTTTAAAATTATATCATGAATAAATTAATGTCATACCCGTCACACTTTCTTGACTCTCTTTACGCAGTTTTATAAAGGTGAATAAATCATAAACCAAATTAATTTTCTATAATTTTAATTGATTTTAAAAATATGTCTTAGATAGTAATAGTTCGGATCACATCAAATTAACTGATTTAATTGCAGTTAACAGGATAAACAATTAGACGAATGTAATCTAACGTATTGTACAATTTTTTAATCATGATGAATTCGAAATCCGCCACAGATCTGTGTAGCGACGTCATTTGCCAGGCTTTTGAAAATCTGTCATAGATTTGGAAATCCGCCACAGATTTGAGGCCTGCCATGGGTCCAAGTCTTACATATATTCAATCAATTATGAAGGTCGTGGAGAGTAATAAAATGCTAAAAGTTAATGAAAGTTAAATGGCTTCAACAAAATGATATCTTCATATTCGTAGTATGACTTTTTCCCACTTCTGTTTTGCAATTTTTAGTACAAATTGTTAAGTTTTTAAAAACACATTGACAAAACAGATTACGTTAATTAATTTGTCGAAATTATGATACCTAATAAACTTTGAATGTATACATTTATCAAATTAGATGTTATTTCAATTATTTCTATAAATTTTGTAATACAATAAAACAAACATTTTCGTTAATTTCATTGAATTTCAATGTTCAATTTCAAGTGGCTTAAAATTTGCTCACTAAGAAAAAAATGTCACGGTATAAATGCGATAATTATAGAATAGGAATTGTATGAATGAATCGCTGC
The DNA here is from genome assembly GCA_921293015.1 of Phorcus lineatus. NCBI lineage: Eukaryota > Metazoa > Mollusca > Gastropoda > Trochida > Trochidae > Phorcus > Phorcus lineatus. Next base: position 39,235,872 of record OV121096.1, read on the forward strand.
CAAAGTATTTAATATTTCAGCTCCAAACATTGTGTTTCTTGAGAACAAGATCCATCTCTGCACCAGCGACAGTGTGAGGAGCGCATCTTGCATTGCGAGTATGTTGCAAACTGTACCTTTTAATGGAAGTTTTGATTACGTGAGTAGAAAATCAGAGGAGTTATAACGCTTATGTAACGTAAATGTAACGTTTATCCCTAATTATAACGGGGTTTTTTAAATTAGCGAAAATCACAACTGCTGTTTGGGTTTAAGAAAAGATGCATGGGGAAATATGATAAGTCTCTGATAATTCAAAACGCAAGTTGAATAACGATATGTCAAACACTTTTTTCTGTACTAGTGAATGGAACGAAATTAATGCACCTCCCTAAACTGACAGCCTTCTAATCCGAATTTTCTTTACAAACCGTCTCATCTTATTCAGTCACAAATGTATCCATTATATGAATGACTAACTCTAATTCGAATGCATCTATATATCTACATAGACCATTGTATATACTCATCACTGTTGTTCTCATTACAGGTGATGATTGATATGTGTGATGGCGATCTACTAATTTGAATAGGCTCACTTAAATCGATTGACACTTTTACCAATAGTATAAATAAGATGAGGGAAGTGTAGACATATTTTTTCTTTTTAAACGTATTTTTGTGATTGAATGACATAATCAAATCCGAATGTATGGGTTCTTTTTATGTTTGCATTAAATGACTTAATAATATGTATATCGCGCTGCAACTGGCTGTAGACCCTTTTCTCTGGGAAAAATCACGTGACGGCTAGCTCATGAATATTTAGATGAGGCAGAAAGCTCCATAGCGTGCCTCCACTCGCCTCAACATTTGTAGCGTGTAGTTTTCAAATGTTTTGGGGTAATTCCATGAAAGTTTCATCTAAATGAATATAATTTTTATTAAATAAAGGTTTCACCTCATTATATATTTCACTTCAAATTATAAGAAAGTTTCATATTATTATAAGAAAGTTTCATCTAATTACTAGTATTTTATTCTAATTACATAATGGTTTTATCTAATAATTGATTATATATAACATCTAATTAATTAAAAGTATCATCTAAGTAGCTAAAAGCATAATCTAATTGAATAAAAGTTTCATCTAATTAGACTAAAGCATCATATTAGCATTGTATTAGATAAAAGTATCATGCATGTAATTAGACAAAACTATCATCTAAGTAGATAAAAGTATCATCTAATTAAATAAAAGTTTCATCTAATTAGACAAAAGCATCATCTTATTAGATACAAGTATCAACTTATTAGACAAAACTATCATCTAAGTAGCCAAAAAAATCCTCTATCTAGATGTTGAATACAAAAATTTGTATGTATAAAAACATTGTAGCATCAGATGAAACTAATGTCTACGTAGATTAAGCTATTATATAATTTGATGAAATTGTAATAATATGAAACTATCATAAAAGTAGTTGAAACTTTGTCTAATTAGATGAAACTATCATCTAATTAGAAGTTATGTATAATGTTCTCACTTCTGGCAGTAATGCGCTTCCATGGAAATATATTAACTTTGCTTTAGTCACGTCTATAAATATATGTGGTGATAGTGCCTCATATATGTAAGTGTAAAACTTTTGAAATTATCGTCAAATTCATTTCTGTTTTCTAACTTAAATGCAACCCATGGCCCTTTGTCATCAACAGATTAAAAAATAAATGGTCTTTCTTTATCGAAAGGAAGAAGTTTTTAGTTTATGGATTTACAATATGTATGATCAGCGTTTTGTTGTATAGTTTAACAGAACAATAATGTTCTTAATTTACGTGTTTCCTTGTATTAGCGATTTTTATTAATAGATCTTGTGTAAATCTTTTGTTTAATTTGTTCCTACATTAAGAGGAAAAATCATTTTTTGGTTGATCAATATTACTAACTCTTGTTCTATTTACCGAAATCTTACAGTTGAAATGTTCACATACTGAAAGATATTTGACTTTTACAAAATCTGCAAAATTGAGAAGGGCTTTAACAAAGTTTAGATGCTGATCAAAATATTTTTAAGTTACTAAATACAAACATGTCCAGAATCTTAACCCTGCTGAATTTATATGTCTGTAATGCGGAGAAGGCGAAGAAGATGAATATCATGTTTTTTTCTTATGTCCATATTATGCCCAATTTTGTGAATATTATTTATGTACTCAACATTTTATTCCTTGTTATCAACAACGCACAGTAATCTGTTTCTCCGCTAAGCCACCTACTTATATAAAGTATTTAAATTAAGATAGCGCTCTAGTATTTTCTCACATACACTGGAAGACTGTAATTGAACTCTAGGCCTCCTGGCCCCGAAATGCGATAAACTTCTGTTCTGTTCTGTCCTGTAATGTTCACAGCATTAATTTTTCCTGTATAATTTGACGTTGAAATAAAAACATGATTTATTTTTTTAGTCAAAGTTCTTTTCTTTTCTGTATGAAATCATGGAAAGTACAAAATAAATTGTTCATACAAATTATGGTATCATTTCAAGATGAGAATGCACTGTCTCTTGCTTGGTGTAGGAGGTTACGAAATGACTTTTAACAACAAAAATTCCTCAAACATTACAATTACCATAATAAATGATACAATACATATTAAAAAACATTCGCTGTTTTCTCATAATGATAAATGGATAAATGGAAAATTATTATACCAAAGTTCATTTATTAATCTTTGTCACACTCGTAACAAGGATATTCACATACTATTTCCATGATAACTTTAAATTTTTAGAATAAAATATTTCAATATTACTGCATGGTGCTACTTGACCGCCAGAAGGGAACTTTTTCAGCAACTTTGGTCGCGGCTCGTCGGATAGATGGGTTAACTCGTCATTTCTGGATAAAATCACTTTGAATCTTTATTAACTGCCCCATGTTGAGAAACGAGTTATAATGTAAGAGAGTGATGGTGTCTTCTCGGACAAGAGACTCAAATTGAGTTCAAATTGCGCCTCTAATCACCCTACAGGAAATGTGTACCTGGCAAGGCAGTGTGTTGGTTGTGACTTTCCAGCGACAAATATGTCAGCTTGGGTCACACCAGTGTAATTATGTTGGTAGCGCCTTGAGTATGTTCTAATTGATGGAAATGTGCGCTCCTAAATATTCACATTGTTAGATGAGTTGATATGATGATAACAATAACGTTCATAAATACAAAATCAAGTGGCAGATATGGTGAAGTAGTCTAACTTTTGTAAGACAAATATACTTGTAACTTTGTAACAATTAGGTTAACATCTGTTTTCATCAAAACAAAAAACGAGATAATTTTGATTACTCTTCAGCGAGAGACATTATCGTTTATTGCATTGCGTCCTTCATAATAAGGCAATCACGGAATATTTCGTCGCATAATTTTGGCTTTCAGAAAATGTTTATGGATGTTGTTTTTTTGAAATATCATATCATACATCATATTTGTGATATTCTAATCAGCTACTGAACAAAAGTGTTTTCAACTGAGTAAGAGTTCATATATAAAATGATAATTTTAAGAAATATTTTACTGTCACCATTTGTTAAAAAATACTTTATAGTCTAATATTTGAGATCAATTTGTAAAAAGGTCATCTTTACACTATATTTACTGTGGACAGCTATGAAGGCTGCCATAATCAAATCAAATATGGTATTCTTCAAAAGAGGTAAAATTGCGATTTCCTTATTTCTGCTATTTATATCGATTTAAAATAGATATTCGGTATTAATTTTTGTCAACATTATGTTATATTCTACGTTTCTTACAAAAACAAATAATTCAAAATGAAATATTTTTAGTTTTAGTTTTTTTGCATTTGGACCCAATTGATGTATAAAAAATCACTGTCAACTGTGATCCCGTAGTAGTATATCATGTTTAAACACAACTTTTCAAGGTTACCTCATTTGTGCATTTTAAATTTAGGTTTCATGTATTTGTTTTTGTAAGTGAAATTTTATTACAAACCATACTGATATAACTTGTGACTATCGTAGCAGTAGCGAATAACCAGACATTTGTAAGAAATAAAATGCCCAGGGTATTTGTTAAAGACGACACCAAACCATTGTTAAAGAGCCACTCCGTGATTTTCATAACATAGTATTTACCTTTGATATGAGGTGATATAAAATCAAAACATCAAAACTTTCCATGCCCAAAAGACATTTATATGACAAATACTGGTTTTCCATGAAAATCTAAAAACAGCCTTATAAATGCACAGAGGTGTAGATATCACGTCCGGTATACATGGATACTAGTTATATAACCTAATCAACACCTCCTGGCTGTTTTAAATAAGTCTCCAAAATTACGTTGGACTATTTGACGCGCGCCACTGTCCGGTTTTCGATCATAATTGCGACGTTCTACCTTCATATTGTCACTGTAAAAAACCAATAAGCTTTCAAATGTGTCATTTTGGTAACAGTCGATACTTCGCGATCAAATGACTCCATTGATTAAGTTTGGCATATTTGACTCCAACAACTCACGGAGTGTCTCTTGAAGTTATTTGCGTTCTATACTCATGTGTTGGGCGTGTGTCAGAGCATTGTCGCATTGGAGTGATGGTGTGTATTGAATCAAGTCTTTATTGCCACCGTACGATTGAGACGCTTCCTGACAAAAACCTAAAGAATCCTTCTGGTATAATACTGCCGTAGGAAGCCATAATAGACAAACATGCAAGTATTCATACATACGTCGTATACGATCATACCTTCCCATTTGGGTAGTTAGACGATACATGTTTTATTCACTGGTATAGCTCATTCAAAGACTTTAATGGCCGGTTTACAATGTAGTAAAAGTTTGCGACAATGGTCCCGAATACTCGGGGGATTCTTTGTACCTTGAGGACACAACTTCTGGACAACTCATTGTCGTTGCTTTCGATACAGGTTTCTTACACCCATGGTCTCATTCAGTTGGCTGGTTGCCTTAAATGAATATCAATATGCAATATTTTCTATTGAGCAATCTACAGTGGTGGATCTAGAATAGTACTAACTTGGCGGAAAAGAAGATCATGACAAAGGATTGAATAAACGGACTATCCGTGTTGATTTTAATAGAAGGTTGTGTCGTGACTCAGTCGATCATGGGAGTATAACGATTTAAGTGAGTATATATTTATTCAAAATATCTATTTCCCAAAAGACTCGTTATGACCATATTCAAAACATTGTTTTTGTATTTTTGGGTTTAAATCTGAGCTTAAGTTTTCAAAATTCAAATGGGTGAGTACATTGTAGAAAAAATGGACTAGTGACAGTGAATTGCGTCAGTAGCTATAGCTGGAGAAAAGTTGTTTCCCTTTGATAAGCTAGATACAAATAACTATACATATATATATATATATATCCTTGATAAGGCTGAACATCAACTCGACATTTTCGAATATCTTCAATGCATGTAAAATGCCCTTTAAAAATCCTTCTGAGTGTTATAATATTTTTAACGCTTCCTTGTTTTTACAGACTCCAGTAGGAGATTCCAACCCTCACAAAAAACCCTTGACGGCACCAAGTGCAGATACCCTGACCGAGCAAAGAATGATGATATTGAAAGTTCTTTCAACGGTTTGGACATTCCTCGTTCTTGTGACCAACGTGGAATCCCAAGGTAGGATTTTTCATCTTTAGCTGAAAACAAATCAATTTACACGTTATTTGTTTAACAAGTGTTTCCCCTCCAGATGTAGAAGCATTACATCCACAAAAAGTAACTCCGAATGATAATAGGTACGATCTAGAATGAACTTATTTTTTCTTTGTGTAAGAAAGTATTACATGTAAAACGAGAACGTCCGCCAGGGGGTTGTTATGAGTAAGGTGCACGTATTCGTACGAGCCTCGATGACAAGTGAAAGTATTTGTATGTTTGTTGTGACGAGCCTTGATAATACGTGCAATTATTTGTATGGCTGTGCTAACGAGCCTTTGTAAAACGTGCAAGTATTTGTATGATTGTGTTAACGAGCCTTGGTAATACGTGCAAGTATTTATATGGTTGTGCCAACGAGCCTTGGTAATACGTGCAAGTATCTGTATGGTTGTGCTAACGAGGCTTAGTAATACGTGCAAGTATTTGTATAGTTGTGCTGACGAGCCTTGGTAATACGTAAACATATTCGTATGGTTGTGCCAGTGAGCCTTTGTAATACGTGCATGTATTTGTATGGTTGTGCTGAGGAGCCTTGGCAATACGTACATGTATTTGTATGGTTGTGCCAGCGAGCCATGATAATACGTGCAAGTATTGGTATGGTTGGGCTGACGAGCCTTGGTTATACGTGTAAGTTTTTGTATGGTTGTGCTGACGAGCCTTGTTAATACGTGTACGTTTTTGTATGGTTGTGCTGACGAGTCTTGGTAATACGTGCATATATTTGTATGGTTGTGCTGACGAGTCTTGGTAATACGTGCATATATTTGTATTGGTGTGCCAGCGAGCTATGATAATACGTGCAAGTATTGGTATGGTTGGGCTGACGAGCCTTGGTTATACGTGTAAGTTTTTGTATGGTTGTGCTGACGAGCCTTGTTAATACGTGCACGTTTTTGTATGGTTGTGCTGACGAGTCTTGGTAATACGTGCATATATTTGTATTGTTGTGCCAGTGAGCCATGACAATACGGCAAGTATTTCTTTGGTAGTGCCAGTGAGCTATCAAATACGTGCACGTATTTTGTATTGTTGGGCTGACGAGCCTTGGTAATACGCGCAAGTATTTGTATGGTTGTGCTGAGGAGCCTTTCTAATATGGGCAAGTATTTGTATGGTTGTTCTGACGAGCCTTGTTCTGACGTGCAAGTAATAGTATGGTTGTGCCAGTAAGCCATGATGATACATGCAAGTATTGGTATGTCTGGGCTGACGAGCCTTGATAAAACGGGTGAGCATGGGTAGGAGAAGAATGGAATCATTCAATCCTTCCTCAGAGTAAAATGTTTTCAATAAAACTACTTTCGAATATAGGTTCTTAATAAAGATTTTAATTGAATTATAACACTTACAATTTGACATTTAATTATTTTTATTTCGATTAAAAAAGAAATATGTTATATGGTGTGAGATATCAAGATTGTCATAAGGTGAAAATATATTCATTATTTCCATATTTAACGATATTCCCAATACAACGGACATCAAATATCTGAAACTAGACCTGTACAAAATTGACTTATAACTTTTGATGAATACATTTTTTCAGATTGCGACGATGCCTTTACAGCGTATATCGTGCTCGATGGTTCTAAGAGCATAGAGTCAGCTAACTTTGTTCTGGTCAAGAATTCAGTGAAAGATTTCACAGCACGAGCCATTCTCAGAAACTCTGCAAACAGAATTGGTATAGTCGTATTTAGCGATGATGTGACAAATAACATAAAAGCTTCTTCAAATATAAGTGCATTGGTGAACGAAATCGATGACATTCAGTACCCAAAGTCAGGGACGGCAACCGATTTGGGAATATCGTTTGCCAGCGGAGAACTCCAAAAGGATGAATCCTTCAATCGCAGGGTTATGATCGTAATAACCGATGGTAATTCAAACGACCTCGACAAAACCATTGAAGCAGCCAGAAAAGCGAAAGATGGCGGCATAACAATCATTGCCGTGGGAATCGATGAGGTAATAAAGATGCTTGTCCCTCTGTATGAATCCTTTGAGAAAGAGCTTCTCAACATTGCCAGCTATAACAGCCTTATATACCGAACGGGTTTCTTCAGAGATCTTTCTACACCGCTTAATGAGGCTTTGCAGCACCTGTGTCAACATCTGGGTAAGACATGGACCTTACCTTTATATTGCACCGGAAACTGCAGATGATTTAGTTTATTATTTTGAGATTTTTAAGTATTGATTGATAAGCAATATGTAACGGTATGGCATTAAAGCATGAGACAGGTAAGGTTCAAATTTCCTTGCTCTTTAGGTACACACTGTATGGGAATTATTGTGTAATAGTTACACAGAAATGAGAGAGGGTGTTATTCAGAGGTATTAAGTCAAACAAGGTCAGGAGAACTCACGTCGAGATAAAATATGTTTGAAGGTATGGTGAGGAATTACGAAGAATATATTGTTCAACATTTACCATGGAATGTATTCTTTATATTTTTGTCAGATTGTAAATAACATGTTCAGTTTTGAACTAGACTCATTTAATAATCTTACGCATTTAGTGAAAGATTGATAAAGCTATTCAGAAAAAGATTACTGCCATTACACCTGAATAAACCACCGAGGATCAAAAATGCAAAATTTATGGTGTGCATGATTGATTCAGACATCACTACATGGCTGTTTCTGTATGTCACACATGTTCATTCATATTTCAAAACATTCAAACTATTTAATGGACAAAAATTTTTGGTCCTTCATTTGGTCCTTACCTAAAGTTGAACAGTATGTTTTGACTGTCGTACCAACAAATGACTGCGTTTGATAAACAAAGCCCTCTTTTATACAGTCAAGAGCTCGTCAATAGCATGTATGTAGCTAATTTACAGAAACAATATGTCCCTAGAAAAAAAGAATGTAAAATAAATATGTTTTTTTTTTTAAATTAAAGCGTTTAACGATTATTTACATCTTTCTCGGCTTATCACTAGTCAATATCTCAACCTGTTACAACGAGGTATGGTATCGATTGCAATGTCTTCATTTTTGTGTGATCCATATGATCAAGTCATAGTGTAATACCTACCAACTTCTTAATGTCAATACCAACTTCTTAATGCCAATCAAGAACTTTATTGAAGCGTGTGAATGTGTATGAATTATCGTACATTGTCTACTTCAGTTTCTATTGTGAGTCCACTAGAAGACCTGACAATCATCTCTGGAGCCAGAGCCATTCTGCGGGTCATGCTAACCGACCCAGATGTGACAAATGTTGTGTGGAAAAGGTACGGAAAAGAGCTGAACAATACAGTTGGATATGATCAGCGTATAGAAGGTCGCGAACATACGCTTATCCGCTTCAACACACGACTCGTGCACTCAGGAGAGTACAGCTTTACCGTGGGCAACGCCCATTCACAGTGCACCCTCACTGTGATAGGTGAGCATGTCGTTTCCTATTCTAACCCCACAGCGGTGGCGGATCCAAGGGTCCGGCTGACCCCCCCCCCCCCCCCCCCCCCCCCTTTTGAAAATCAATTATAGATTCAAGTCAATAAAAATAATTTGAAAATCATATATAACGTAACAATAGCCCAATACAATTCAATTTCTGAATCCGAACCCCTACCCTTTCAAAAATCCTGGATCCGCCACTGCACAGAGTTTGCTTAGTCAACAATTCCTACACTAAACTCTGTCCTAATATGAGCTTTTCGCGGTTCAGAAATGTAGAGCCTTCAATAAGTACAATCAAAGTAAGTTGCAACACCGTTTCAAAATGTTCATTCCAAAAATGTCGAAAGTTCAACCTTTCTTGTTCAGTTTGCACTCTCGCTTTATTTTGGAGGCTCAATCATTGCACATGTCTCGGTTACGTATGTTATCCAGGTGTTTTCCTTGGCTGAAAATTAAGATAGTTTGTATTATGGTAGGGGAACATATTCCATTTAAACTGTTAGAGAATCATAGATATATAGAATCTATATTTACGAAGACCTGATACTTGAATGTTGACATTCTTTTTGTGACTCCCTTCTTCATGGGCGAACATGGTGAGTCTTAGCAGGTAGAAAACATTTCATTATGTACAAAACATATCACTATTTTCAATGACAAATTGATTCAGTAAAACATCAAGCAGCTTCCTTCCAATGCGTTAAGGTACAATTAGCAAGAACAATATTAGAGTAATTCATAAATCTTACGTTTCATTAGTTCGTTCAGTAGTATCTGTTCTTAAGTGAAGCAGATCTTCCTGAAAGATAGCTAAGTTAACTGTTTCCTTAAAAGTGAAGATGTTTATTTCTTATTATTCTGCCCAGGGAGACTTCGCAACAATAGCGTGAAGGCCGGAGAAGAAGCATTTTTTCAGATCTTCGTCTTACCGGCACCTGTAGCAGGAGGCAAATGGTTAAAAAATGGCCAACTTATATTATTTTCCGCATCAAAATACGCCATTACGCAACAAGGGAGCATAGGAAGCTTGTCAGTACTCAACGTTCAAGATTCTGACGAGGGCCTCTACACCTTCACCCTGAACAACGTTTCAACGTCGGCGAACCTCAATGTACAAGGTATGGGTCCTTTGATATCATTGTATCTCAGTGTATAACGTATGCCATTTGATATCAAAGCATATCAGTAAAGCGAGTACGTCATTCGTTATCATCTTATCTCTGTTTACAAGATATACCTTTTGATATTAACGCATCGCAGTATACAAGATAAAGCAGTTGATGAACACCGTTTCTCATTGTACAAGGACTGCTATTTGATATCATCGTAACTCATTGTACAAGGTCTGATATTTGATATAATCTTATATCATTGTACAAGGTCTGCTATTTGGTATCATCTTATCTCAGTGTACAAGGTATGTCATTCGATATCATCGAACCTCATTGTACAAAGATGCTATTTGATATCAACGTATCTCAATGTACATCAGTTTATCACAGTGTTTATCAACTAACAAGCCGCTTAATGTTATGTTTGTCAGGACCTTACTAAAACATATCACCCGGTAGATTAGATATATATTGTATTTATCATTAGCACAGAAAACACTCAAAAATGGATAGGGTACATACAGGTAAATATTCATAAAAATTGTGATATATATAATAGAACGAATATATATCAATGAAAAAAATAAACGCTGAAATATATCATACAGTACTTAAGTGATTTTAAGTGACTCATTTAGTTTAAATGGGTTGAAGAGTTCTTACTTTGACACGCCCACATCTGTCAAACCGGTAGAAAAGATAAGTTCCTACCATTGCTTTTCATATTAGGACATGATACTATGAAGTGTTCTACTGTCTCAACTTGGTTCTGGTTACACTGCCTACAGAGACGGCTGTCTACTGGGATTAATGTTAGCGTATCTCCCCTGCTCAATCTCAAGCTGATTGGCACTAAGTCTTTTCTTACTAAAGGGGCACAGAGTATGTTGATGGGGTCAAATATGGTAAACTTAAAAAATGGTATTAATACATTGTGGTTGTTTCTGGAAATTGAAAACGTCAATGCTTATCAGTTAGCCTTGTCAACATCAAACAAGAAAATTGTTGAGTTACATGACCGAAAACCGGAAAAAGTCGCGCGCCAATGGATCAAACGTAATTTTCGAAACTTATCTATGGCAGAGACAACGAGAAATATAGGTTAAATATATGTAATGGGGACGCTAAATTTTGACTTTTTAACTTTATATGGCTGTTTATAATTTACAAACTGGGACAGGAAAATGTCATTTTGGTATTAAAGAAGTAAAGATGCAACTGTTGATACACGATTTGAACTTACCTCAGGTCATATGATACTTTGACTCTATTTAAGCCACATACGAATTTCATGACACATAATCTGTGTCATTCAAATAGTTTTCGATGTTTTTTATTTTGTTTTTTTTTGCACGGTGTAACGAAATCTAAACTCAGACGAGACCCGTGTAACCGACATAAAGATAAAACAATATGAAAATCAAGCCAATAAAAGTAAGAGAGAAGCAAGGAGTGAATAAAGTGATTAATTTGCAGTCTAAAGAAGACGATAACTTGGTACGACCACAGGCTACCCGTAGACAACTCAACAGGAGTTAACAGCCAATTAGGGACAACTACCCGTGAATATCAATAGACAAACGCTAAGCCAATCAACAGAAGCGTAACACTTCCCCAGACCTTGAACCAACAGGACAGGGCTAATGACCGTCTTAATGAGATAACATCAATCGGCCAAATCAGTACTTTAGATAATCCCTAATAACTACTTGAGTGAATAAATAAATAAGACTACTAGATATGTATAGTAGAACTTATAAAAAAAATAATGGGATGTGGATGGTAAGGTAAACTGTATGTCTTTAAAGGAAGTGATCACATTCTCCTAAAAGGTACAGAGAAATAAAGGAATATTAACCTCACCAATCCAACTTCAAGTGTCCCAGTTTTGTTCCATGAGTTCCCAAGCGACCGCTCAGAGCGGGCCAACGCCAAATAGATCACTTGCCCACTGGTAAGAGCTTCAGCTGTATTTAGGGAGAGGATGCGGACGTCTGTGAAGACATCCAACACTTGCTTCAGCTTATCCTCGTGCGAAACTTAAGTCGTGTTTCTTTGTTAAGCTAAAATAGCCCTATCTCCACAAATATTGGGGATACAGTATCATACAATGGCTTATTGTAAAGACCACAAACACCTCTACATGTACATATAAATATGAATAGTATATATTAACATAGTAATGCTACATGTAAAAAGGCTGGTAAATGGGGCATGAAAATGACATTTGAACACATAAAAATAGCCACGGTCGGCGAATAAAGACATGAATGATGAAAATGGATACATGAATGTAAAGGACATAACATGTACTATCAATATATACAATAATTGGTGACATATCATAAAAAGACATTAGATGAGAGGCGGGCTAAAGGAGACACGCTCGAACATCATCACAACCTAAAATTTACGATCTGTATAATTCCTCCTGACAAGTCTCACGATTACTCTGTAAACCCTGTTGGTTCGAGGAATGACTGAAACCCTGATCCTGTAAACTAAAAACTCTCATAACAAATATTTTCATCGAAGATATTCCAACATCAGAATATCCAAATAATAATATTTTTTATGTTTTCTTAATAATGCTAGTGGGGGATATATACTCTTTTAAACCATCAATTCATTGAAAGCACATTTTTTTCGGAAAAGTCGGACATTTCTTTGTTACATGAACCATCAATTCATTGAATGCACATTTTTTTCGGAAAAGTCGGACAGTTCTTTGTTACATGATGTCAACGCAGTCGATATACTGTGTATCCGGTAGTGATGTTTTATAGGGTCATATAGAGTGTTTGTATCGAATAGATAGATACTTTAAAGGACGTTTTCACTTTGAAGGTTCATAATCAATCTCGGATATGGTAAGGTTGTAGACCTTGAAAGTCAGGAAAACCCTAGGAAGCTCCGCAAAGGTATATGACATCATTGGCCGTTTTTTCAGAGCCAATACCATGACAAACCTTGTTTGAAATTTGAACTAATGACCTGAGTATCTTAAGCGAAGGATACAATTTTATTTGACACTTGTGCCCTAACAGGACCCCCTGTGCAAGGTGGATGGTCCGCTTGGAGTAGCATCTCATCTACTCCCTGTCCGGACTGCGGTTTGAATGCCACAAAGAATGTGACGTGGGTTAGAACCTGCACCAATCCGGCGCCGGCAGACGGAGGACGAAACTGTGAAGGGTTAGCACTGAGAATTAATAGGGAGAACTGTAACCTTGGATTAGAGTGTCCAGGTAAAATATTAACTACTTTAGTCTGCGTAACATCACTGAAATAAACAGGTTTAACATAAGTATATATGCTTGTTATCAATTTCGTGAGAAATTCTAACATTTTTTTTAATTGATTTAATTTAGTTTATTTATTGTTGAAACACATATATATGTTTAGATTTGTTTTACGGATTGTTTTAAGATTCTTTTATATTGATGACTGAATTTTATTGTATCATTATACATGCATACATTACATGAAGCTTAAGAGTAGCAAAGACTGAAAGGTATTTTGAATGGTATATATACTTTTTCAATTCTTCAAATCAATTGGAGCAAATCTTTATGAGATCACTAACTTTATTGACAATATTATGTAGCACTTTGTAGTTTTGTGAGGTATTATTTGGTATATTATCTATAAGTATCAATACTATATTCATCATCATCAACAACACTATCTTCATCATCTTTATTATTATTATTATTAGAATTATTATCGTCATCGTCGTTATAGTGAACGGTAGTTGGAGTGAGTGGACAGCGTGGAGAAGTAACTGTGATAACGACACTTGTGGACAGAGTTACGTTAACAGTGCTATCCGAACACGGGCCTGTAACAACCCTCCCCCTTCCGGCGCCGGTCTGTTCTGTCGGGGGGAGAATAACGAGGTTATTACAACTATGTGTCAACGTGTCCCCTGCCCAGGTATTACTAATTACAACTTGGATCATAACATTTCGAATCTTATGACACTCAACGAGATGAGCTTTAGGCGTTTTACGTCACTTCACTTTAGAGAATATTAAATCATATCGAAATAAGATGTAGCCATTCGTTCACATTTCGTTATACAATTTTTATACACAACTGTAGATGTGCTATGTTTTAATCAATTGTGGTGTTTGGCCCGGCGGAAGAAACCTTTGACGAATCAGATGGTTCGCTATCTGTACCTGAGTGCACTTTCTAAACTCTGAACACATAAAAAAACCAATCTCTCCCAACAGAGGTAGCTCCGTCATAAATTCCTATACAACCTCAGTCTACGAAGGTTTCTCGGGCTTCAGGCAGTTTCCCCTAGCGGGAAAATTTTGCAACTTAAACTACCTTGCAATATTTCAGCCAATGAAAACACCGAATGCATGAATAACATATTTGTTGTCACATAGGCCTATGAAATGATGCAGTCGCAATATGAGGCGTATGTGTTCTGTAAAGACGACTCAAAGTGCAAGGTGCATATACGAATAAAGTTTAGCTTTTGTAAAGCTTCCGGAAATAACTTAGGCGATTTGAATTATAACGTTTGAAACGGCGTCGCTGATTGCAAAACTAACTTTAATGGCATCAATTCAGCGTTCTACATTTCGTGCCCGATAAACCTTCGTATTAAGACAGAGGTTGTATAGGAATTTATGACGGAGCTACCTCTGTTGGGAGAGAATAAAAAAACCTGTTGTTTGGAATGATTTAACGCTATACAGAGTAATTTTGGGGTCATTTCCGGACCACCGAAACCGAAACATTCACTTCAATTTGAATGTTTGAGATCTTATTCTAATGCGATGGCAAATAAAATACTTTAATATTCTATATAATTTGGTCCGACACTTAAATGTATGGTGGAATCAATGACGCAAAAGAGAATCTGAATTTTTAAAAATCTTTTTTTTAAAAAACGGATCTTGATTTTTTAAATATCTTGATTCATTTTCAAATAGATGACATGTTTTATTCTGAAGTTTTTGATGATTGACAACTCTTATTGACACCATAATGGTAAACGAAAGTAAAATATCTATTACTTACAAGTTACAAGAAAAGAATTGCAAACAATGTTTCTGGCTAATTCAGTTCGTTGTATCATTTGTGACGACATAATATAATTGAGGTTGCTAACATTGTCATTGCTATGGAAATTCAATTCAGTGAAAGCTGTAGGTTAAATAGCCAATTAAATGTGGAAGTCTGCCGTTCAACTCACAAAGCTTCACACTCATTTAAAATACTATTTGACACTCTTATTGGGGCAGTTTTATCTAGCAACCTTCGTATAGCTTTCAGTGAACCTTATCAAAAACAAAGGTACTTATGATATATTATTTATAAATTAAATACTGAAGTAAAGCTGGTTAGAATTACTGATGTAACTAATTATTGAGATATTTTGTTCCTTTGATTTTGATTTATCTGAATGGAAAATATTATTTAACCTCCTTATGAACCTTTTGGGTTAAGAGTTATATTTCTTTGGAAATAAAATCATCTTCTTCTCTCGCGTTATATGTTAAGCCTCCGTCAAAAGAAGTTTTCGTGGAATATAGAAATGACCTCCGTCCGTCCGTGCAAACTCTTTTCCGGCCAAGAACATAAAAGGTGAAGCTTATTGAAACTTTGTATATGTAACAATCATAATGTGAGCTGGTTAGTTTTTGGATGTTCGGAAAACATTGTAGTATTTCGTTCCTCGACAAGAACTCAAAAACTATGAGCTCTAGCTCATCGAAAATGGTTAAGAACAAACATCATGTGAAGTGTCTTTTGGGGTTTTAAGCATCTTCGTGACTAAGAATTTTGTGTCAAAAACAATAAGGCCAAACTCATTGAACGTTTGTTTCTTGGACAAAAATCATGTGAACTGGTGCCTTTTGGGTTTACAAGTTCGTCCTTCATTTAATTTTGGCCGTTTCAAAGGACACTCAACTTAGTATTTCCTTAGACCAGAGCTCTGAAACTTAGAATATGGAATGTTCATAATGTGAAATAGTGCCCTTTTCGGATTTTCAACTTCTTACTATATTTAATTTTTTTATTCTTTATTGACCAGAGCTTATTTGGACTTTTTGAAACTTTTCTTTTGACCTTTTCCATGGAGACATTAAGTAGAATTTAGTTTCCGAACCAGAAATATAATACCTCATAAATTTAAGCTCATTGAAACTTGGTGTGTAGAACAATCATCATGCTAAGTAGTGCCTTTTGGGTTTTGAATTTTGAAGAATAAATGACTTCTTCAGATTGTTTTTGACTTTTTCCATTGAAACACAGGTCGGCGTTCTGTTTCGGAAGTTGAACTTTAAAACCTTAAGCACAATGAAACGATGAAATAATCTTCTTGAGGATAAATATATAAAAATTATCTGCTTAGGAACGTTTTCAGCAAAGCACATGAGTTATTGAGGAATCAAATTTTACAGCTAGTAGTCACATATTACACACGACAGAGGATACAACCGACTCTGTTAGTTTCTTTGTTTTCAACAAATTTACTTTTGTTGGTTTTTTTAGAATTATCAATTTCTGTTTTATTGTGTTTGGAAGATAAAATAATATTGATAATTAAACCTTATGGGAAAATACATTCTCCACGGAATGAAGGTGATGGCGCGTGAAGCACGTGGACTTACACTGCATGTTTCGTCACCTGCGGGGAATTTTTCACGATTTTCGTGAAATACTTAATGAATATTGCATTTTCATTCATTTGATGTTGAATGATAAATGTTTTCAATTTATGATGACTAACTGGTTGATACGTAATTAATATTTGAAATTATTCCTATAACCATATGGTGGCAAAATGTTAACTCATTTTAACGCTGATTAAAATATAGCCAACGATCTGTTGTACATACACAACATTTAGAGAACGGAATATTCTCCAGTAAATAACTGCAAATCTTATTTAAGACATTAGCAACAGAGCTTCACGGGAGTCCAAATAAGGGTATTGCAATGTATTTCAAAGTTCTGGTAGTTAATGTTTATGTAGTAACATTCACGTTTGTTCATGTTTAACTCTCGTGTTTAAGTTGTGCAAGCGCTTACAATGTACACTATTTACATTCCGTAGAAAACCATATGAGTTCAGGGATTATTTGTTATTTTTAAAACAATTATAGTAAATGGAAGCTTTGGCCCGTGGAGCACATGGACCAGTTCTGCATGTTCGGTCACTTGCGGTGGAGGAAAACAGGTGATGTCTAGGCTACGAAGATGTGACTCCCCTGAACCAAGTAACGGAGGGGCGAATTGCACGGGAGATTTTCAAGAGTCGAAATTTGAAGATTGTAATCAGTCTTTTTGCCCAGGTACGCTTAATATAGAGAAATAGTTTTCATTTCAAATGATAATATATCTTTAGGGTGTGGATCAGTTTTCCATTAGTGTTTTTCCTTTTTACAAATGATCAAAATATTTGATCATAAATATGCCACAATTTGGTATCATTTACCACTTAGTCTGACCAAGAATAATATGATCTTATTAAAGCAAAACAGCTATAAGCATGAAAAGGATTACTTTTGAGAGTTACAGTGTGATGCTATTTGCGGACGTCACTTCATTATAATCTTATAAGTGCAAACACCATGACAAAGGTTCTTATCCTTTTAATGATTCTATTACGGAATATCTATTTTTCGTTCGTTGATGAAAGATGATGTTCAAAATGTTCAAGTCATTTTCATGAGCGATTTCATTAATATACTTTCATAATCTAGCAGTACTACATTAAGCTGAGTATAATCTGCCTAATGTAATTTAGCAAAATTAGGAAGTCAATTTAAAGACATTAGATTTTTATCAGTTTTCCATTAAAAAATCTGATAGACTCATTTGTTGAATGTTGAATTACATTCCAAACAGGGGCTTATGAATTGTTAACTCATTTTCATGCTGAGTGACATAAAACCAATACATACACCGCATTGAAAGGACGAACGATTTGGCCCTTAGAGCACGTGGAGCAATCCTGCGTGTTCCGTTTTGCAGGGGAGGAAAACAAATGTTGTCTAGGCTACGGAGATGTGACTCTTCGGAACCTTGCAACGGATGAGCATTACGGGATATTTTAAAGGGTCACAATCGGAAAATTACAATATATTTCAATGTTGTGATAGTTTTTGATTCACATTTATGTTTGTTCATGTTTAACTCTCGGTTGAAGTTGTGCAAGGGCTAACATTATACAATATCTACATTCCTTCGAAAACAGTTTGTGTTAAGCCATTATTTGTTATTTTTCAAAACAGTTATAGTAAATGGAAGCTTTGGCCCGTGGAGCACATGGACCAGTTCTGCATGTTCGGTCACTTGCGGTGGAGGAAAACAGGCGATGTCTAGGCTACGAAGATGTGACTCCCCTGAACCTAGTAACGGAGGGGCGAATTGCACGGGAGATTTTCAAGAGTCGAAACTTGAAGATTGTAATCAGTCTTTGTGCCCAGGTACGCTTAATATATAGAAGTAGTTTTCATTTCAAATGATAATATATCTTTAGGGTGTGGATCAGTTTTCCATTAGTGTTTTTCCTTTTTACAAATGATCAAAATATTTGATCATAAATATGCCACAATTTGGTATCATTTACCTCTTAGTCTGACCAAGAATAATATGATCTCATTAAAGCAAAACAGCTATAAGCATGAAAAGGATTACTTTTGGGAGTTACAGTGTGATGCTATTTGCGGACGTCAATTCATTATTCTCTTATAAGTGCAAACACCATGACAAAGGTTCTTATCCTTTTCATGATTTTATTACGGAATATCTATTTTTCGTTCGTTGATGAAAGATGATGTTCAAAATGTTCAAGTCATTTTCATGAGCGATTTCATTAATATACTTTCATAATTTAGCAGTACTACATTAAGCTGAGTATAATCTGCCCAATGTAATTTATCAAAATTAGGAATTCAGTTTAAAGACATTAGATTTTTTATCATTTGTCCATTAAAAAATCCGATAGACTCATTTGTTGAATGTTGAATTACATTCCAAACAGTGGCTTATAAATTGTTAACTCATTTTCATGCTGAGTGACATAAAACCAATACATACACCGCATTGAAAGGACGAACGATTCGGCTCTTAGAGCACATGGAGCGATCCTGCGTGTTCCGTTTTGCAGGGGAGGAAAACAACGTTGTCTAGGCTACGGAGATGTGTTTCTTAGAAACCTTGCAACGGATGAGCATTACGGGAGATTTTTAAGGGTCACAATCGGAAAATTACAATATATTTCAATGTTGTGATAGTTTTTGATTCACATTTATGTTTGTTCATGTTTAACTCTCGTGTTGAAGTTGTGCAAGGGCTAACATTATACAATATCTACATTCCTTCGAAAACAGTTTGTGTTCAGCCATTATTTGTTATTTTTCAAAACAGTTATAGTAAATGGAAGCTTTGGCCCGTGGAGCACATGGACCAGTTCTGCATGTTCGGTCACTTGCGGTGGAGGAAAACAGGCGATGTCTAGGCTACGAAGATGTGACTCCCCTGAACCTAGTAACGGAGGGGCGAATTGCACAGGAGATTTTCAAGAGTCAAAACTTGAAGATTGTAATCAGTCTTTGTGCCCAGGTACGCTTAATATAGAGAAGTAGTTTTCATTTCAAATGAAAATATATCTTTAGGGTGCGGATCAGTTTTCCATTAGTGTTTTTCCATTAGATGTTTAAAATGTTCAAATCATTTTCATGAGCAATTTCATTAATATACTTTCATAATCTAGCAGTACCACATTAAGCTGAGTATAATCTGCCTAATGTAATTTAGCAAAATTAGGAATTCAATTTAAAGACATTAGATTTTTATCAGTTTTCCATTAACAAATCTGATAGACTTATTTGTTGAATGTTGAATTACATTCCAAACAGCGGCTTATGAATTGTTAACTCATTTTCATGCTGAGTGACATAAAACCAATACATTCACCGCATTGAAAGGACGAACGATTTGGCCCTTAGAGCACGTGGAGCAATCCTGCGTGTTCCGTTTTGCAGGGGAGGAAAACAAATGTTGTCTAGGCTACGGAGATGTGACTCTTCGGAACCTTGCAACGGATGAGCATTACGGGAGATTTTTAAGGGTCACAATCGGAAAATTACAATATATTTCAATGTTGTGATAGTTTTTGATTCACATTTATGTTTGTTCATGTTTAACTCTCGTGTTGAAGTTGTGCAAGGGCTAACATTATACAATATCTACATTCCTTCGAAAACAGTTTGTGTTCAGCCATTATTTGTTATTTTTCAAAACAGTTATAGTAAATGGAAGCTTTGGCCCGTGGAGCACATGGACCAGTTCTGCATGTTCGGTCACTTGCGGTGGAGGAAAACAGGCGATGTCTAGGCTACGAAGATGTGACTCCCCTGAACCTAGTAACGGAGGGGCGAATTGCACGGGAGATTTTCAAGAGTCGAAACTTGAAGATTGTAATCAGTCTTTGTGCCCAGGTACGCTTAATATAGAGAAGTAGTTTTCATTTCAAATGATAATATATCTTTAGGGTGTGGATCAGTTTTCCATTAGTGTTTTTCCTTTTTACAAATGATCAAAATATTTGATCATAAATATGCCACAATTTGGTATCATTTACCTCTTAGTCTGACCAAGAATAATATGATCTCATTAAAGCAAAACAGCTATAAGCATGAAAAGGATTACTTTTGGGAGTTACAGTGTGATGCTATTTGCGGACGTCAATTCATTATAATCTTATAAGTGCAAACACCATGACAAAGGTTCTTATCCTTTTCATGATTTTATTACGGAATATCTATTTTTCGTTCGTTGATGAAAGATGATGTTCAAAATGTTCAAGTCATTTTCATGAGCGATTTCATTAATATACTTTCATAATTTAGCAGTACTACATTAAGCTGAGTATAATCTGCCCAATGTAATTTATCAAAATTAGGAATTCAATTTAAAGACATTAGATTTTTTATCATTTGTCCATTAAAAAATCCGATAGACTCATTTGTTGAATGTTGAATTACATTCCAAACAGTGGCTTATAGATTGTTAACTCATTTTCATGCTGAGTGACATAAAACCAATACATACACCGCATTGAAAGGACGAACGATTCGGCTCTTAGAGCACATGGAGCGATCCTGCGTGTTCCGTTTTGCAGGGGAGGAAAACAACGTTGTCTAGGCTATGGAGATGTGTTTCTTAGAAACCTTGCAACGGATGAGCATTACGGGAGATTTTTAAGGGTCACAATCGGAAAATTACAATATATTTCAATGTTGTGATAGTTTTTGATTCACATTTATGTTTGTTCATGTTTAACTCTCGTGTTGAAGTTGTGCAAGGGCTAACATTATACAATATCCACATTCCTTCGAAAACAGTTTGTGTTCAGCCATTATTCGTTATTTTTCAAAACAGTTACAGTAAATGGAAGCTTTGGCCCGTGGAGCACATGGACCAGTTCTGCATGTTCGGTCACTTGCGGTGGAGGAAAACAGGCGATGTCTAGGCTACGAAGATGTAACTCCCCTGAACCAAGTAACGGAGGGGCGAATTGCACAGGAGATTTTCAAGAGTCGAAACTTGAAGATTGTAATCAGTCTTTGTGCCCAGGTACGCTTAATATAGAGAAGTAGTTTTCATTTCAAATGAAAATATATCTTTAGGGTGCGGATCAGGTTTCCATTAGTGTTTTTCCTTTTTACAAATGATCAAAATATTTGATCATAAATATGCCACAATTTGGTATCATTTACCTCTTAGTCTGACCAAGAATAATATGATCTTATTAAAGCAAAACAGCTATAAGCATGAAAAGGATTACTTTTGGGAGTTACAGTGTGATGCTATTTGCGGACGTCAATTCATTATAATCTTATAAGTGCAAACACCATGACAAAGGTTCTTATCCTTTTCATGATTTTATTACGGAATATCTATTTTTCGTTCGTTGATGAAAGATGATGTTCAAAATGTTCAAGTCATTTTCATGAGCGATTTCATTAATATACTTTCATAATCTAGCAGTACTACATTAAGCTGAGTATAATCTGCCCAATGTAATTTAGCAAAATTAGGAAGTCAATTTAAAGACATTAGATTTTTATCAGTTTTCCATTAAAAAAATCTGATAGACTTATTTGTTGAATGTTGAATTACATTCCAAACAGTGGCTTATGAATTGTTAACTCATTTTCATGCTGAGTGACATAAAACCAATACATACACCGCATTGAAAGGACGAACGATTCGGCTCTTAGAGCACATGGAGCGATCCTGCGTGTTCCGTTTTGCAGGGGAGGAAAACAATGTTGTCTAGGCTACGGAGATGTGTTTCTTAGAAACCTTGCAACGGATGAGCATTACGGGAGATTTTTAAGGGTCACAATCGGAAAATTACAATATATTTCAATGTTGTGATAGTTTTTGATTCACATTTATGTTTGTTCATGTTTAACTCTCGTGTTGAAGTTGTGCAAGGGCTAACATTATACAATATCTACATTCCTTCGAAAACAGTTCGTGTTCAGCCATTATTTATTATTTTTCAAAACAGTTATAGTAAATGGAAGCTTTGGCCCGTGGAGCACATGGACCAGTTCTGCATGTTCGGTCACTTGCGGTGGAGGAAAACAGGCGATGTCTAGGCTACGAAGATGTGACTCCCCTGAACCTAGTAACGGAGGGGCGAATTGCACAGGAGATTTTCAAGAGTCGAAACTTGAAGATTGTAATCAGTCTTTGTGCCCAGGTACGCTTAATATAGAGAAGTAGTTTTCATTTCAAATGAAAATATATCTTTAGGGTGCGGATCAGGTTTCCATTAGTGTTTTTCCTTTTTACAAATGATCAAAATATTTGATCATAAATATGCCACAATTTGGTATCATTTACCTCTTAGTCTGACCAAGAATAATATGATCTCATTAAAGCAAAACAGCTATAAGCATGAAAAGGATTACTTTTGGGAGTTACAGTGTGATGCTATTTGCGGACGTCAATTCATTATAATCTTATAAGTGCAAACACCATGACAAAGGTTCTTATCCTTTTCATGATTTTATTACGGAATATCTATTTTTCGTTCGTTGATGAAAGATGATGTTCAAAATGTTCAAGTCATTTTCATGAGCGATTTCATTAATATACTTTCATAATCTAGCAGTACCACATTAAGCTGAGTATAATCTGCCCAATGTAATTTAGCAAAATTAGGAAGTCAATTTAAAGACATTAGATTTTTATCAGTTTTCCATTAAAAAAATCTGATAGACTTATTTGTTGAATGTTGAATTACATTCCAAACAGCGGCTTATGAATTGTTAACTCATTTTCATGCTGAGTGACATAAAACCAATACATACACCGCATTGAAAGGACGAACGATTCGGCTCTTAGAGCACATGGAGCGATCCTGCATGTTCCGTTTTGCAGGGGAGGAAAACAATGTTGTCTAGGCTACGGAGATGTGTTTCTTAGAAACCTTGCAACGGATGAGCATTACGGGAGATTTTTAAGGGTCACAATCGGAAAATTACAATATATTTCAATGTTGTGATAGTTTTTGATTCACATTTATGTTTGTTCATGTTTAACTCTCGTGTTGAAGTTGTGCAAGGGCTAACATTATACAATATCCACATTCCTTCGAAAACAGTTCGTGTTCAGCCATTATTCGTTATTTTTCAAAACAGTTATAGTAAATGGAAGCTTTGGCCCGTGGAGCACATGGACCAGTTCTGCATGTACGGTCGCTTGCGGTGGAGGAAAACAGGCGATGTCTAGGCTACGAAGATGTGACTCCCCTGAACCTAGTAACGGAGGGGCGAATTGCACAGGAGATTTTCAAGAGTCGAAACTTGAAGATTGTAATCAGTCTTTGTGCCCAGGTACGCTTAATATAGAGAAGTAGTTTTCATTTCAAATGAAAATATATCTTTAGGGTGCGGATCAGGTTTCCATTAGTGTTTTTCCTTTTTACAAATGATCAAAATATTTGATCATAAATATGCCACAATTTGGTATCATTTACCTCTTAGTCTGACCAAGAATAATATGATCTCATTAAAGCAAAACAGCTATAAGCATGAAAAGGATTACTTTTGGGAGTTACAGTGTGATGCTATTTGCGGACGTCAATTCATTATAATCTTATAAGTGCAAACACCATGACAAAGGTTCTTATCCTTTTCATGATTTTATTACGGAATATCTATTTTTCGTTCGTTGATGAAAGATGATGTTCAAAATGTTCAAGTCATTTTCATGAGCGATTTCATTAATATACTTTCATAATCTAGCAGTACTACATTAAGCTGAGTATAATCTGCCTAATGTAATTTATCAAAATTAGGAATTCAATTTAAAGACATTAGATTTTTTATCATTTGTCCATTACAAAATCCGATAGACTCATTTGTTGAATGTTGAATTACATTCCAAACAGTGGCTTATAAATTGTTAACTCATTTTCATGCTGAGTGACATAAAACCAATACATACACCGCATTGAAAGGACGAACGATTCGGCTCTTAGAGCACATGGAGCGATCCTGCGTGTTCCGTTTTGCAGGGGAGGAAAACAACGTTGTCTAGGCTACGGAGATGTGTTTCTTAGAAACCTTGCAACGGATGAACATTACGGGAGATGTTTAAGGGTCACAATCGGAAAATTACAATATATTTCAATGTTGTGATAGTTTTTGATTCACATTTATGTTTATTCATGTTTAACTCTCGTGTTGAAGTTGTGCAAGGGCTAACATTGTACAATATCTACATTACTTCGAAAACAGTTCGTGTTCAGCCATTATTTGTTATTTTTCAAAACAGTTATAGTAAATGGAAGCTTTGGCCCGTGGAGCACATGGATCAGTTCTGCATGTTCGGTCACTTGCGGTGGAGGAAAACAGGCGATGTCTAGGCTACGAAGATGTGACTCCCCTGAACCTAGTAACGGAGGGGCGAATTGCACAGGAGATTTTCAAGAGTCGAAACTTGAAGATTGTAATCAGTCTTTGTGCCCAGGTACGCTTAATATAGAGAAGTAGTTTTCATTTCAAATGAAAATATATCTTTAGGGTGCGGATCAGTTTTCCATGAGTGTTTTTCCATTAGATGTTCAAAATGTTCAAGTCATTTTCATGAGCAATTTCATTAATATACTTTCATAATTTTGCAGTACTACATTAAGCTGAGTATAATCTGCCTAATGTAAATTAGCAAAATTAGGAAGTCAATTTAAAGACATTAGATTTTTATCAGTTTTCCATTAAAAAATCTGATAGACTTATTTGTTGAATGTTGAATTACATTCCAAACAGCGGCTTATGAATTGTTAACTCATTTTCATGCTGAGTGACATAAAACCAATACATACACCGCATTGAAAAGACAAACGATTCGGCCCTTAGAGCACATGGAGCGATCCTGCGTGTTCCGTTTTGCAGGGGAGGAAAACAACGTTGTCTAGGCTACGGAGATGTGTTTCTTAGAAACCTTGCAACGGATGAGCATTACGGGAGATTTTTAAGGGTCACAATCGGAAAATTACAATATATTTCAATGTTGTGATAGTTTTTGATTCACATTTATGTTTGTTCATGTTTAACTCTCGTGTTGAAGTTGCAAGGGCTAACATTGTACAATATCTACATTACTTCGAAAACAGTTCGTGTTCAGCCATTATTTGTTATTTTTCAAAACAGTTATAGTAAATGGAAGCTTTGGCCCGTGGAGCACATGGACCAGTTCTGCATGTTCGGTCACTTGCGGTGGAGGAAAACAGGCGATGTCTAGGCTACGAAGATGTGACTCCCCTGAACCTAGTAACGGAGGGGCGAATTGCACAGGAGATTTTCAAGAGTCGAAACTTGAAGATTGTAATCAGTCTTTGTGCCCAGGTACGCTTAATATAGAGAAGTAGTTTTCATTTCAAATGATAATATATCTTTAGGGTGCGGATCAGTTTTCCATTAGTGTTTTTCCTTTTTACAAATGATCAAAATATTTGATCATAAATATGCCACAATTTGATATCATTTACCTCTTAATCTGACCAAGAATAATATGATCTTATTAAAGCAAAACAGCTATAAGCATGAAAAGGATAACTTTTGAGAGTTACAGTGTGATGCTATTTGCGGACGCCCATTCATTATAATCTTATAAGTGCAAACACCATGACAAAGGTTCTTATCCTTTTCATGATTTTATTACGGAATATCTATTTTTCGTTCGTTGATGAAAGATGATGTTCAAGTCATTTTCATGAGCGATTTCCTTAATATACTTTCATAATTTAGCAGTACTACATTAAGCTGAGTATAATCTGCCTAATGTAATTTAGCAAAATTAGGAATTCAATTTAAAGACATTAGATTTTTTATCACTTGTCCATTACTGAGTGACATAAAACCAATACATACACCGCATTGAAAAGACAAACGATTCGGCCCTTAGAGCACATGGAGCGATCCTGCGTGTTCCGTTTTGCAGGGGAGGAAAACAAACGTTGTCTAGGCTACGGAGATGTGATTCTTAGGAACCTTGCAACGGATGAGCATTACGGGAGATTTTTAAGGGTCACAATCGGAAAATTACAATATATTTCAATGTTGTGATAGTTTTTGATTCACATTTATGTTTGTTCATGTTTAACTCTCGTGTTGAAGTTGTGCAAGGGCTAACATTATACAATATCCACATTCCTTCGAAAACAGTTCGTGTTCAGCCATTATTCGTTATTTTTCAAAACAGTTATAGTAAATGGAAGCTTTGGCCCGTGGAGCACATGGACCAGTTCTGCATGTTCGGTCACTTGCGGTGGAGGAAAACAGGCGATGTCTAGGCTACGAAGATGTGACTCCCCTGAACCAAGTAACGGAGGGGCGAATTGCACAGGAGATTTTCAAGAGTCAAAACTTGAAGATTGTAATCAGTCTTTGTGCCCAGGTACGCTTAATATAGAGAAGTAGTTTTCATTTCAAATGAAAATATATCTTTAGGGTGCGGATCAGGTTTCCATTAGTGTTTTTCCTTTTTACAAATGATCAAAATATTTGATCATAAATATGCCACAATTTGGTATCATTTACCTCTTAGTCTGACCAAGAATAATATGATCTCATTAAAGCAAAACAGCTATAAGCATGAAAAGGATTACTTTTGGGAGTTACAGTGTGATGCTATTTGCGGACGTCAATTCATTATAATCTTATAAGTGCAAACACCATGACAAAGGTTCTTATCCTTTTCATGATTTTATTACGGAATATCTATTTTTCGTTCGTTGATGAAAGATGATGTTCAAAATGTTCAAGTCATTTTCATGAGCGATTTCATTAATATACTTTCATAATCTAGCAGTACTACATTAAGCTGAGTATAATCTGCCTAATGTAATTTATCAAAATTAGGAATTCAATTTAAAGACATTAGATTTTTTATCATTTGTCCATTACAAAATCCGATAGACTCATTTGTTGAATGTTGAATTACATTCCAAACAGTGGCTTATAAATTGTTAACTCATTTTCATGCTGAGTGACATAAAACCAATACATACACCGCATTGAAAGGACGAACGATTCGGCTCTTAGAGCACATGGAGCGATCCTGCGTGTTCCGTTTTGCAGGGGAGGAAAACAACGTTGTCTAGGCTACGGAGATGTGTTTCTTAGAAACCTTGCAACGGATGAACATTACGGGAGATGTTTAAGGGTCACAATCGGAAAATTACAATATATTTCAATGTTGTGATAGTTTTTGATTCACATTTATGTTTGTTCATGTTTAACTCTCGTGTTGAAGTTGTGCAAGGGCTAACATTGTACAATATCTACATTACTTCGAAAACAGTTCGTGTTCAGCCATTATTTATTATTTTTCAAAACAGTTATAGTAAATGGAAGCTTTGGCCCGTGGAGCACATGGATCAGTTCTGCATGTTCGGTCACTTGCGGTGGAGGAAAACAGGCGATGTCTAGGCTACGAAGATGTGACTCCCCTGAACCTAGTAACGGAGGGGCGAATTGCACAGGAGATTTTCAAGAGTCGAAACTTGAAGATTGTAATCAGTCTTTGTGCCCAGGTACGCTTAATATAGAGAAGTAGTTTTCATTTCAAATGAAAATATATCTTTAGGGTGCGGATCAGTTTTCCATTAGTGTTTTTCCATTAGATGTTCAAAATGTTCAAGTCATTTTCATGAGCAATTTCATTAATATACTTTCATAATTTTGCAGTACTACATTAAGCTGAGTATAATCTGCCTAATGTAAATTAGCAAAATTAGGAAGTCAATTTAAAGACATTAGATTTTTATCAGTTTTCCATTAAAAAATCTGATAGACTTATTTGTTGAATGTTGAATTACATTCCAAACAGCGGCTTATGAATTGTTAACTCATTTTCATGCTGAGTGACATAAAACCAATACATACACCGCATTGAAAGGACGAACGATTCGGCTCTTAGAGCACATGGAGCGATCCTGCGTGTTCCGTTTTGCAGGGGAGGAAAACAACGTTGTCTAGGCTACGGAGATGTGTTTCTTAGAAACCTTGCAACGGATGAGCATTACGGGAGATTTTTAAGGGTCACAATCGGAAAATTACAATATATTTCAATGTTGTGATAGTTTTTGATTCACATTTATGTTTGTTCATGTTTAACTCTCGTGTTGAAGTTGCAAGGGCTAACATTGTACAATATCTACATTACTTCGAAAACAGTTCGTGTTCAGCCATTATTTGTTATTTTTCAAAACAGTTATAGTAAATGGAAGCTTTGGCCCGTGGAGCACATGGACCAGTTCTGCATGTTCGGTCACTTGCGGTGGAGGAAAACAGGCGATGTCTAGGCTACGAAGATGTGACTCCCCTGAACCTAGTAACGGAGGGGCGAATTGCACAGGAGATTTTCAAGAGTCGAAACTTGAAGATTGTAATCAGTCTTTGTGCCCAGGTACGCTTAATATAGAGAAGTAGTTTTCATTTCAAATGATAATATATCTTTAGGGTGCGGATCAGTTTTCCATTAGTGTTTTTCCTTTTTACAAATGATCAAAATATTTGATCATAAATATGCCACAATTTGATATCATTTACCTCTTAATCTGACCAAGAATAATATGATCTTATTAAAGCAAAACAGCTATAAGCATGAAAAGGATAACTTTTGAGAGTTACAGTGTGATGCTATTTGCGGACGTCAATTCATTATAATCTTATAAGTGCAAACACCATGACAAAGGTTCTTATCCTTTTCATGATTTTATTACGGAATATCTATTTTTCGTTCGTTGATGAAAGATGATGTTCAAGTCATTTTCATGAGCGATTTCATTAATATACTTTCATAATTTAGCAGTACTACATTAAGCTGAGTATAATCTGCCTAATGTAATTTAGCAAAATTAGGAATTCAATTTAAAGACATTAGATTTTTTATCACTTGTCCATTACTGAGTGACATAAAACCAATACATACACCGCATTGAAAAGACAAACGATTCGGCCCTTAGAGCACATGGAGCGATCCTGCGTGTTCCGTTTTGCAGGGGAGGAAAACAAACGTTGTCTAGGCTACGGAGATGTGATTCTTAGGAACCTTGCAACGGATGAGCATTATGGGAGATTTTTAAGGGTCACAATCGGAAAATTACAATATATTTCAATGTTGTGATAGTTTTTGATTCACATTTATGTTTGTTCATGTTTAACTCTCGTGTTGAAGTTGTGCAAGGGCTAACATTGTACAATATCCACATTCCTTCGAAAACAGTTCGTGTTCAGCCATTATTCGTTATTTTTCAAAACAGTTATAGTAAATGGAAGCTTTGGCCCGTGGAGCACATGGACCAGTTCTGCATGTTCGGTCACTTGCGGTGGAGGAAAACAGGCGATGTCTAGGCTACGAAGATGTGACTCCCCTGAACCTAGTAACGGAGGGGCGAATTGCACAGGAGATTTTCAAGAGTCAAAACTTGAAGATTGTAATCAGTCTTTGTGCCCAGGTACGCTTAATATAGAGAAGTAGTTTTCATTTCAAATGAAAATATATCTTTAGGGTGCGGATCAGTTTTCCATGAGTGTTTTTCCATTAGATGTTCAAAATGTTCAAGTCATTTTCATGAGCAATTTCATTAATATACTTTCATAATTTTGCAGTACTACATTAAGCTGAGTATAATCTGCCTAATGTAAATTAGCAAAATTAGGAAGTCAATTTAAAGACATTAGATTTTTATCAGTTTTCCATTAAAAAATCTGATAGACTTATTTGTTGAATGTTGAATTACATTCCAAACAGCGGCTTATGAATTGTTAACTCATTTTCATGCTGAGTGACATAAAACCAATACATACACCGCATTGAAAAGAAAAACGATTCGGCCCTTAGAGCACATGGAGCGATCCTGCGTGTTCCGTTTTGCAGGGGAGGAAAACAACGTTGTCTAGGCTACGGAGATGTGATTCTTAGGAACCTTGCAACGGATGAGCATTACGGGAGATTTTTAAGTGTCAAATTCAGAAAATTACAATATATTTCAATGTTCTGATAGTTTTTGTTTCACATTTACTTTTGTTCATGTTCAACTCTCGTGTTGAAGTTATGCAAGCGCTTACAATGTAAAATATCTCCATTCCTCCAAAAGCCGTTTGAGTTCGGCCATTATTTGTGTATTTTTAGTAAACGGAAGTTTCGGCCCGTGGAGCACATGGACCGATCCTGCATGTTCCGTTTCTTGCGGGGGAGGAAAACGGAGGTTGTCTAGACAACGAAGATGTGACTCCCCTGAACCTAGTAACGGAGGGGCTAATTGCACTGGAGATTTTGAAGAATCGAAATCAGAAGATTGCAATAAGTTTCCATGTAATGGTAATTCGTCTTTCATTATAGAATTTTGATCTAATAATGCGTCATCTTTTAAATATTCCTAGTGCGTTAATAATGATACATTTTCAATAATACTTAATGAATTCCTTTATTAGTATACATTTTCAATATTTCCGTTTTGACTCTGTTGAATTTTGGATCAGGTTATTTTGTAATGGCTTTTTAAAGTTTGTACATGCTTATTTTCTAACTTAACTTTCTGACTGCGTTCATGATTTAGCATGTTACTATTTCTGAGTGTGTAGAAAATTGGGACAATATGCAAAATCTACCATTAAACCATTTTTTGCCCGGAAAAAGTGCTGTATATTATATAAGAAATGTTATGTCATACAGTTTTTTAAGCTATTTTATGTTATACATATGTGAAAAATATTGTATGACGTATATCTGGTAAAGCTTTTAGCCTAATGTATGAAGTTGATTGACAATGTGAAAGCAATAGGTTTATGACTCGTAGAATGATGCAAACGAGAATGCATTTTAAGCGTTGCATAAATAATCGACCTCCTCACCAACAAAAGTCGTTTAGCTGAGACAGCATTATCCCAATGAAATCATTAGTAGAGTTTGCCTGACGACATTTCTAAGTAAGTTAATGTTTGCAAATATTGAACTTTTACATAAAGAACTTTTCTTGCTCTGCAGGGCTTTGTGATGATGTCATCGAGAATGATGACGTTGGTTACCGGTATCACCAAAGCGACTGCGATAAGTACATCCAGTGCTATTCTAATCTAGATGGTAACGTGCTGGCCGTTGTTAGAACGTGTCCTGCCGGATTCTACTGGAATCAGGCCAAGTTCAAGTGTCAAGAATCCCGACGTGTCCTCTGTCCTCTAGGTATTGTAACTTTTTTTAAGGTTCCAAGGAACGGAAAAAAATTTATTGTTCACTTCCCTCCTTTAGATACTTACACACATGGCTTCGAAAATGCCTTGAAGCCTTTTTTTCTATACCTTTTGTTCTAGGAAGTTAACGTTAAGGAAAGGTTCGAAAGTTTTGTTTTAAGCATGTTTCATTGCATCATCGGTGACACAATAGATAAGAGAGTTGGTAGGGCATTACGACTCATATTTTACAGTAGGAAGGGTGATCCTGAAATTTTTTATTAAATGGCCCGATTGACCGATATAAGGACGATTATTTATTCTAAGATTTATATTGGCTTTGAATAGATCCTAAATAAATATGGTATATTTATATATGATATCTAACGTTCTTTCGCTCGTTTAACCTAAATGTTTCACCGTTTAGTGAAAAACATTTACGAGGAACGCAGAATTCAGAATCAGCGAGGAAACCTGACCTTTTATCCGTAACGTTTCAGAAAGTTATTCCAGTTCGAGGATGTCTATGAAGAAGATTCCTGGGAGTTGTCGCTCATATTGGCTCAAAGAGGAGAGGGCTCAGGCAAGGTGCTGTCCTCTCTCCTTCAGTTTTGTGGAAGGTAAAGGGTGTAGACCTAACAAGGACTGTCAAGACCTGTGCCCCCAGCCTTTTGAGCACAGATGTAAGTGCATTGTAATTTCGTTTCCGAAGGTGTTTGAGCGTTGAAGTTAACCCTGACGAAGGTTATCAAAATACTTATTTCAAAATCAATTAAATGATTCATTTATAATCATGAATTATGAACTATGAATTCATAAAGCGCTGGTATCCAACTAGTTCAAACAGATCCGTTTGAGTCCACAAAGGACATGTATTGCAATCATTCCTTCACTCGATCTAGTTATATGCCTGTCTAAACAAATGAGTATTTAGCCTTGACCGGAACGTGGTATCTACTTACATAAGTTGCTCTCTGAAGTCTTAATTTTCTCAGAGACATCAAGTTCATCATATAACATTGTGAATCGTGAATGTTGAATGTGATAGACTCGCTAGTTCTTTTATTTTCGAATGTTCTTGTCGCTGTGATCTAAATAGGTAAAAATGATTGGAAAATCGCCTAAAATATATATTTTAAGGGATAGAGACCCTAATATGTATTTAAATTCATTATGATGATAAATATTCTTTCTTTTCTATTTCTTTTTGCAGATGTATGTGATAAACGTCCCTTATCCCTGACCAGGTCCCCATCCTATCAGTTCTACAACAGTGCACGTGGATGGGTGAACACAACCTGTCCCACTGGTACATTCTTCAATCTGGTAGACTGTGGCTGCCGCGAACTAGCTAAGGGTGAGGCAAATCTTAAAGTGCAACCCCCGGGTGATTTTGCTCCAAAATTGTCCGTCTATATACACTATGCTTCGTATGTACATATAATAGACATGAAAAACACATTCATTAGTCAAAAGGCATCAATATCATAAAAACCTTAGTTATTAGGATGAAGGATGTTTTTAGAAAATCGTAAAATAAGTTGAGAACTACCGTTTACGTGGCTGTTTAGACGTATTGGCCATTTTACTTTAAGGAAAACACCGGAAAAAATTCGATTTCGTCCGATTGAATGTCTGACGTCACCTGTGTAAAACACATGGCCTCTGTCGTATCTTTACACTGTCAGACAATGAAATAGCGCGGATTGCACGAGCACTTCCAGTCGACCACTTCATATAAAAACTGGCAAGATATCTCCTTATGATCTTCTGACGCAATGGCAAAAAGGAAAGAAAATTTGACGATAAATTTGAATAAAAGTCCATTTCATAACCCGGAAGTGAGTCTCTTGAAATTGAACTTGAACGACCAAAAAAACAGTACTGTACTAATTTCGGTCGAAAAAACATTGGCAAGCGTACGTGTTTTTACTAATACCTTTACCAATGTATGGTCAGATGATGATTAAAACAAATATAACTGTGTGTTACTTTTTTTTTGATTTAGCGAAATACCGCTCGGTTACGTAAGTCAACTTGCACGTACAATGCAGCATTAATTATACATAAGTGTGAAATAATTTAATGAATCGTGGACAGGTTCAATATGAAATTACCAGCTGCATACTTATTACTTATTATAAAATTGAACATTATAATATCATGTTACGAACGCATGGTAAAAACATAACTGGTGGTTATTGAATCTGCCGGCAAAATCTTTCATTTATACTGATTTCGCTAAATGATATATGTGCATGACGTGTCGATGTTCGAAATGGACTTTTTATTGTAAGCTTTCCATGTAAAATCCATGAACAGTCTTTATTTTTATCTGACCAAATTAAAAAATTATCAAATATTCTAAACCTTCATTCATATTTTCGTCCATTTTCATATTACCTTTGGAATTCTAAAAATAAATTAGCCTATGTGCAAATAATCTGATCAACCGCCCTTCACCTATTCACTAGGAATTGAGATTTTTTAAACATAAGTCTATCAAAATATATGTTATTACAAACCAAGTATTGAGAAAAGAAATACAGTGAAATAATTTTCTAAACGTGGATATCAATACAGAACACTATGAAACTTATTATTGGTGCAATTATTTATTTTTTTTAGGTGTTGCAATAAAAATAGATAAATTATTATTTGAAGTTTACAAATAATAAATGATAATTCTCAAGCACACTGTTTTGTTTGTGATGTTACTTACTTGCATATTGACAGCACACAAAATTCCCTTGTTTGCTTTAATTGCTATTTTCCCCTAAAATATTAATTGCATAGCCTGTTACAATAAAATAAACTGCTGTGAATGCTGAATAAATTCATGCAGTGATGTAAATAACCAAGATATTAAACTAATGGCATTGTATGTTCAATTACAATTTGTTTTTAAAATTTCAGTCATGTACAGACATCTTCTGTGTTTTGTTATTCGATAGTAGGTGAGATGATATTTGAGATGATGTTTGGCACACAGAATTATTAGGCTTGACATAATTTCCAAGCTTTGCACAGATTATATTTAATTTCCCGATGAAGGAGAATAAGTTAAACAATCTATTGAATAACTATGATATTTAATCTGATTGAATAAATTAAATTAAATAAATCACCTCTGTTTAGATAATAATAAAATTTATTTTATTTACTTTATTTTGCTTTGTATTTTAAAGTTTATATACAAAAATTCTTGGAATATTAAAAGTATTTAATTCTATAATTTAGAGTTGAAAAACTAAAATGTAAATGGGGTCATTTGGTCATTTTTCACCCTTTTCAAAATTCTAATATCAACAAAAAATTATTTGTGTGCAGTTAATTTTTAACCTCTATGATTTTGTGATTTACTCAAATTCCCTCGTACAACGAATTAAACTTCACAGATTGTTCAAATGTTTTTTCACACACTTGTACTGATGTAGATGGAGGCCGCCTTTCGAAAGTCACGGCAGCGAAATAATTTACGATGACTTACGATGATAGAACAGCTGTTTCATTGAGGCTGAATAAGGAAGTGATAATGATACATTCGACAGTAAACTGAAGAAATTAGGAAAATTATTACAAGGACTCACTCACCGGTGTTTTTAATATTGGGTGCATTATCCGCGTAGACACAGTGAAAAGCAGTGGTTTGAGACGTCGAATTTATCGTGTGAATTGTTTCCATATTAAAGTCATCATAAGGTTTGTTCCCTTTTTATAAAATTTCCGTAGAGCACTTAAATTTGAAAACCACCACCCTAAAACGTCCTGAGTTTTCAATAGCCACAATAACACGATCACCTATTTATGAAACGTGGTGTTGTTTGCGTTTGTTCTTCTACAGATAGCTGTGACTCTGGCTTCTCGGTGATGTTCAACACAAGCCAAATTCCAGACTGGATGTCGAGTACCGGAGTCACTTTCAGAGACGGGGCTGCCAATTTCTTTGGTTTTGGCATGATAAACTTTGACATCAATTTGGGTGCAAAGTTCAACCCAATCAAAATAGAATTCCGATACAATGAAACAGAGGTCATCCTTGGCAGCAGAATTTTACTTCGTTCCAACTGTTACGACCCTGACGATGACCTTTCAGTTCGTGTTGACGACGATGCAGTGAATGTCCGTGTTAAATCTGGAAATAAAGACGTGCAACAACTTGATCTATCTACTCTAGTAAGTTTTAAATTTCACGACCGATACTCGTATGGTTCAGCGTCCAATCTTGCAAGGTACTCTGCTAATAGTTAAGGGGCGGAGTTTGTTTTTTGGTTCAAATATCGCAAACTTCATAAATATATAGAACGTCATACTAGTGCATTTTGATGTTTTGTATTGAACGAGAAGATGTCATGGGAGCAGAGAAACAACGATTTCGAGAACGAGTTGTTTCTCTGCTCCCATGACATCTTCTCGTTCAATACAAAACATCAAAATGCACTAGTAAGACGTTCTATATTTATTACATACCCGATCTTAATTGATAAAACAAATCATTTTGTGATTTATACAAATAAAAGGTTGCGTAGCGATACACATTTTCACGCCATACATACTTCCGCGTTGAGGTTACCTTAACATTGGTATTAGTACGCTGATGACCGAATAACGCAATTGACCTGGAAACCACATTCCTCCGCATGACGTCAAGTATAGCAAGTCCGACTTTCACATCTTACAATAACAACAAATAGATAAAAAAACAAAACAATATTTTCATCAAATTCAGAATTGATTTATTATAATAAAACATAAATCAAACAATGATCAAGCTATTTTGTTTATAAACAATCGATTAGAAATCTGTAGGCCTAACTTTCAAAGTTCAAGGTCATTTTAAAAAATTTCAAATACGTTGTCGTCATTGGCTCGAACCGTCAGTTAGTCGGAGTCACTGTCGAAAATAACACGTCTACGCTTTCGCTGCTGATTTTCAAGGTTCATGGAATTTGTTTGAGATGACAAGTTGAAATGACAATCATGTTTTATAAGAGCTTTTGCGCAACTCTCGCAAACTGGGAATCCCAATAACCTAAATTTATATCTATAAATAGCTGCTTCGGGAAATCCAGAAAGTCCCAAGGTTCAGAAAAAGTAGAACCGGCAGGCGTACAATACGGATTCTCTAGTGCAATACGGAATTTGAAGACGTATGCCGTATTGCACCCTTGTATTACTATCCTAAGTTAATATGGGTATATAATAAATGGTGTTATTTGATTGGTAAGTGTTTTTTCTGAAAAGTTAAATTTTAATGCCTTATAGTCAAGTATATTGATAATATACAGGTTCAAGTCGAAAGCTGTGATTGAAACTGGACAGTGTCGCGCCAATTAATCAAACGGGATTTTAGAAAATTGATTGCATAAGACACAACGATAAATATATAAGTCGTTAGTAATTAGTAGGTTTAACTAATAGATGTGAAGATGGAACGCAGAATTTCGACTTCTTAAAAGTTTTTCATTTACAATTGAAAACAAGAAAATATCATAACTTTGGCATTTGAGAGAAAAAATCAATCTTCAGGAAGGCAACTTTAACTTAACCAAGGTCATATGCTATTTCGTCTATTATCAAGCAACAAACAGAACTTATGAATCATACTCTAGGACACATTATTGGAAGTTCAGGTAAACCTTAGTGAGGTTGCCTAATTAAAGGATCCACGGAAGCTTGGCTTCTGTATATATCATAGAAATCTTGAAACAAATGAGTTTTATACATAGATTATGATGGTTAGTTATGACGATTTAATGCTGGCAAGTTTCACCATAATTCATGGAAACAGTTGTATTGCTTTCTTTCAAAATAGACACTATAGTTACAAATCAATATCAAATAAAAGCATACCAATAAAATTGGCAGGGCTTGTAGGACACATTATTGTTATATTGCCAATAAGTAACAAACACATGGGTTATCTCAATTCTGCTCATATTGCTTTTCTATTCATTCACGACCTATATGAACTTAGTCTCTTACATTATTTCATAATTTTTAGCGTCTTCGTCAATTTGCAGGGAATGAAACGTTCCCACTGGAAGACGGTGACGCTAGAATATGATGGCCATCGTTTTGTGATTACTATCGTATCAGGAAATGTCCGATACTCAGGACATCTGTATGGTAAGAAAAAAGTCAACAATTTGATCTATTCATTAATATGAAAACTGTTAAAAATATATGTCGTGCTGCAAATCTAAGCTTTTGATGGAGACAGTCACAATTCATGGCTAGAAGGATAGTTGAATAGTGCACGTAACCACAAATTGTGTCTCAGGAAATGGTGAAATATGAGGACCTACATGTCCATGTAGCAGAGAACACTGTTATTTATATAATCCCTGGAAAAGGATAACAATGTATCAAAAATGTAATATGGGAACATATGATGACTGAAACAAACCGCCAAACTGGTAACAGGATTATCCAGCCATTATACAGTAGATAATTAAAAGAAATCTATTTGATTAACATGACACACCCTCTATCCAAGGGGCAAAATATGTTTTGATGCTTCATTTGATTGCTTAATATTTCAGTGTATGGTTCCGATTTTGCGCAGTGCCAAATGATTTTCGGTTCTGAAACAGCACCAAGTTCAACGAACGCTTTCAGCGGGTCTCTAAGTATGGTAGGTCGTATATCAACTCAATTTAGAATGCAATACTTAACAACTTCACTGACATCCGGTAACGTATTTCTCTACGTAAAATCTGACAGTAACCTAGTAAAAGTCAAGAATCGTTCTTGCCGAAGACCCGCCTAGCTTATTACAAAACAAAATTTACTATGAATGTTGGTACCAATATTGGGGTTTATTTTTTTCAAAAGAGACCATAGGATGAAATAATTAAAACATGATGACGTGTAAAAAAGTAATAAAATGACGATTAGTAAAATGTCATCCTCGTGTCGTGATTTCAAATTAAAAACTTTGGTTAAAATCGATTTAATTTTTTGTAAACATTAGCTTTTTATAAAATCGAAAATCTCTTGTTTGTGTTGTGATTAAAATAGTTCTTTGAATGAGATTTTATATAATTTAAGTACTTTTTTTTAGCGTTGAACAATTTATCGCAACCGAAATATAATGCACATCAATAACTACAATTATTTGTTTCAGATATCATTTTCCCGGTGCAATTTGGGATTAACAGCATAGCGACATGTGTCTTTAGTGGATTCAGATTATCTAACTATAACTCACCTTTCAAAGACCTGCTTTCAAAGTGAACTCATGAATTGCAAAGTAACACAAATACTAAGTTATACTGTTAATGTGAATTCTTCATCAAGAAATCTAATGAGTATATTTCAAAATAAAGATCAATATTTTAAATGCCATGTATACATTATTGATTAAATTAGTTTTTATAATTTTATATGCATGCTTTATGTTTAATAGAAATCATATGGAATGAAGATAAAAACCATTAATTACCATCATAGTGTATATGGTTTGTTGTTAGTAAACTTAAACTTTATATCCCCTCCAGAATATATCATTTACTCCAGTTAAATTCAGTCTACCCTACTGAAACATTATATTGTCTGTATATTTTATATGGATAATTTACTTGACATACTTTCTGATAAATAGTTATTATGCGAAATGAAACATTTTCTAATTCATGATAGTTTATAATTTATGTTTTCCTTGTTTTATAGAATAAAAGTTATGTCGATTGAATGTAAATAGTTTTACCTCGTATGTTACCACGTTTTTTTTTTGTTTTTTTTTGTTTTGTTCTTTTACTCAGTTACAAAAAAGTAATTATTAGTAATATATAATATTAATGTGTTTTTGGTAAATAAAGATATGAAAGGAAGAAATCGTTTTTTCACTTATTGTAATTTTTTGGAGCACGGTGGTGGTGTGGATGCGTGGTAGACTCTCATGGCCCCGGCTCGAATCCCAGAAGAGGCACCAAACCTTTGTGACCCGGGCCTCGTTCTGTGTCGTGTCCATGGACAAGAAACTTCAATGACGATGCACTCAGCCTGGTGGCTGTTCAAATGAACACGGGGAAGATTGGGCATTATAAACATTATATAGACTTCATCGACGTTGTATTCCTTAAGATTAATGATAGACTCTTGCGCTTTGACCATGCTTATGCTTAGCGATTGCCTTATATCATATCACTTTATTATAACCAGATACTGTTCTTGTAACAAATTACTATTTTGACCATAGAATACATTAGAGGACACTTGACCCTATATTCTGCAACAGAAAACAGACTTGATGCAGTTGTTTTAGGCAATTCTTTGTTAAAGTTGAAAGGATAGAGACAAGTCGAAATTAAAAACAGCTAAAATACCTCACTGTAATTTTTTCAGTTCTCAGTTGAATCAACTGATTAATGCATCTTTAAAATTGCGATTTATGAACTGAATGAATAATGAAAATACGCATTTCTTTTATATACAGTCAAGGGATCAATGTAACAATCAATTATTCTAACATATAAAGAGAATCTTTCAAATGCGGATGAAATTATTGGAAATGTAGACACACATATACATATAAATGCAAATTTATAATAAGTTTTTGCAAATGGTACAATTAGAAAATCTACTCAAAATTTTCACTAACTTCTTTGGAAATGTATTGAAGAAAAAACGTTTGAAACAATATCGAATGAAAATTTATTCTTAGATGAATCACCCGAAAAGAGGTACACAATTTGATCATCTTCTGAATTTAATCCACTTGAAAAAATCCTACATTGTATTCGAGTTTTATGGCATTATATGCCACCAAAGCCTTCCTTTGGGGTAAGTATAGTTGCAATCAAATAATTTAACACAACACACATTCTTTTTATAACATCATTCAATATACTGCGCAGAACCGAAAGCTTTGACTTCGTAAGAACGGACTGTTTCGTATATCATTCAGTTTTATTATTAACTGGTTCGATTGCAAAACCTATGTACTCCTGCTTTCTGTAGTTTTACTGCTTGTAACAAAAGATATAAAAAGCTTCGGGAGAAGTGAAATGTAAATAACATTTACAATATTGGTACATAGACCAATAGACATGTCGAATAATGATGAGTCGTATCTGTTTATAGTTGCAGGGGATTAGTAAGACTGGTTGAGAGCGGTATTATGTTGATTAACATATCAAAGCAATCCAAAGATCAATATAAGAAAACTATAAAAACAAATGTAAAAAAGCTGAACTGGTTCGGATATTATGGAATGTATTACGAAAAGGAAACTCCCTGTATTGATTCATCTGTCAATAATAACCGTACTGGCCATGTGAAAATCACTACAATGTTCATTATTGGAATCGTGACTGAGGGCTGTCAGGCGAATAATCCTCCAGCATTGATAGCTGCATTTATTAGTTCAACGCTATCCTGCATGGCTCTTAAACATTTTAGGTTATCGATACGAGGGGAAGTCAATAAGTTACAAGAGGTGAATATAATATAGAAGCCAATGGTTGTGATATTGATTTTATTTTGCACTGGACCTCAGTGCACTTTGCCCATTTGTCTTTGAGACTGTTTATGCCCTTGAGGTGGAAATCTTCTGACTGGCCCCTCAGTCACGCCTCAGTAGCTGCCTTGAGTTCATAAACATCGACAACTCTTGTATCACGCTAGTGTCATTTTAGATTTCGAAACACATATATAAGTCGCTTAGGCTAGATTTGGAGTCGCGAGCCTGCGGTTCTTTCCCATACACATTGGTCATATGTTTATGTATTACGGTCCTTTTCACCCCCTTCTTTCGTGAGATTCTTGATAACCCCACGATGCTCAGTTTTAGAACTTACCATGATTACAGGAGAGTACAGCTGCATACTGTTCACATACCTGCATAACCTAGTGCAAATATCATATAATTTGGCATGTCTTTGTGGCATTGTGGCATTGCGAAAAAGAAACGGATAATTTTTAAATTTCAATACAGAAGAGAATATCAATTTCACCTTTACGCAATCGTATGCAATATCCAACAGTTAATCATAATAGTTTTTGGCAGGTCACTAAAGTGAACAGGGGTAAAAATTTCGAAAACAGTAATTTTTTATTTCTCTCTACAAAACCTTGATTAGTGATCAACAACTTCAAACACAAGTCATGTATGTTCGTTTGCATTAAGTCGATATGATTTTGCTGATTTTGTCCTCAGGGAGTCAAAATGGAATATTTACATCGAAGTTTTAGGAAATCGTAATTTCGAAAATGTGACCTCTTCTGTCGATTTAATCATGCCAAAATTCGAATTTTGGTACGAGACACGAGCCAATGAGACCATTCATTGGAAAATGGCTGTTTTACACATTGACAATTGGAGATCCTCTGTCACTTCTGCTGAAGTTATTTTATTGACGTTCAAACCAAACCCAAATTACATGATATTTGCACTGATATATACATTAGTAGGTGAACAAACTTTTGATACGCAGCTGTACATGTGTTCAACAGGCTGTAAATGTCAAGAAAATGATCGGGAAGGGTTGTTTATTTCTGTAAACTGTCTTCAAATGGCCTATCTCAATTATGACATCAACGATGATGTCTTCAGGGGTCTATCAATGCTCACTCCTATGAACTTATTGACTTCCCCTCGTATGATAAGGGAACGGTGTCGGCCGGGTTTGGAAAGCATACCTGTTTTACATTCATATGCACCCACGCTAAGTAAGAAGATTATAACCACGTGATAGAAAATATAATTCACATCTTTAATTTTTTTTCGTCTGAAAACAATATAGTAAAATCTTCTGAATTTACTTTACGAGCTAAGGCGACCAAGGCAATGTTTTCAATTTTCATTATGATGGAATCAGTCAAATACACATCGGACAATGAATACTTTCGCTTGATAGGTACCTATTTGATTGAAAGGGTGTGCTGTATGAATGTTTTCTATATTTTGAACTTTGTTCATGTTTGATTCTACCATGAAAGTGCTGGATACACGATTCTGATTGTTTGTTTTGTTCGATTCACAGGGTATCAATTAACGATTGAAGTTGTTCTGTTTACCCGAAATCAGTTTACAATGTATTAATACATACATTGACTTCCGACTACCCGACTTGAAACTTCAGAGTAGGTATTCTGCTTTTAAATGGGATTAATCTCTTTCCAAAAGGAATTTGTTTTCGTGTGTTTACATGTTATATTTTGCACACAAAAAAGAAATTTGAGTGATCAATCAGGGACAACTAAGCTTTCCGCTTCTGGGCATGCAGCAGCATTCCTTCGAATACGGCAACAAAACAATGACGTTATTTCGCGAGCATTTCTGACGTTATAATCCTTATCACGACGTCATAGTGGTTTACTGTTAGAGTGATCTATTTGCTTCATAGGGAAAACAACAAGACACAAGAAAACAACCTTTTTAAACGATTCAATGTTTACATTGTACTACGTACTATGACAAAACTATTTAGTGAACATGCAGTATTAGCTTTTTACTTTGTTAACGGTTTAGTCTATTTTCAATACTAAGACGCAAAATCCCCGATACAGACGAGTTTATTTTTGTCTCCTGAAGTCGAACCTTTCACACTGTGCATTTCGCTAGGAAAACGAGTTCAGCATTAAAATCGTCATGGTAGAATGGCGATAAACCTAGTGTGTTTGCACGTGAGGTTTCAATTTAAAATTTACTCACTATCAATCCAGTATAACATGTCTCTGATTTTCAAACACACTAGGTTTATCTCCTAAACATTCCCGCTTAATACGGCGCTTAATAATACATAATTAATTTCCTGAAGGAATGCAGCAGTGAGGGCCATTTACGGGGTTTTGGGAAACATAATTCATAGAACATTTGACATTTCTCGTCGAATACCATGAATATCTCATCTCGTGAAGTACAAAATCATATATTTACACTCGTGGCTACGCCACTCGTGAAAATATAAATTTGTACTTCACTCGATGAGATATCCATGGTATTCGACGAGAAATGTCAAATATCCTCTATTTATTAACAACTAGGAGGTATCTCTCCATAGAGAATCTCAAACGAGTTGATAAAAGTTACAAATATCCCGAGGGCATTTTTACTTAAGTCTACGAGTGTCGATATATTTGATATCAGAAGAAACGTGGGTGAGATTCTACATATCATCCGACATCATTTTTCATT
Organism: Phorcus lineatus; assembly: GCA_921293015.1. Taxonomy (NCBI): domain Eukaryota; kingdom Metazoa; phylum Mollusca; class Gastropoda; order Trochida; family Trochidae; genus Phorcus; species Phorcus lineatus. The sequence continues at coordinate 39,279,981 of OV121096.1, forward strand.
ATATTTCCACGAAATATGTACATTTCTGAACGCTTCACTACCCTAAAGCTGCATTCACACGGCAAACTAAATTTGGACAACGAAAGTAACGTTGTCATTCTAAACTTTGAGAGTGTGAACGGTCAAACAACTCACCAACAAAAATTCGCTATTGTCAAACTGTTGGCGTGATATACAATCGGTCTCTATTCCTCACACAATTTTTATCAAAATTGTCTTGTGGAGAGTTGTCAAACCCACGTTGTTCAAAATTAACCAAATCCTGTCACATGACTTTTAGACGGCATGGATACAATATCTCTTGCGCATCGAGTTTGACATGTGTTTGACAACTGTCATAAGTTAGCCCATTTGTGTTGTCAGACATATGTTTGCCATGTGAATGCCATTCCCAGTGCAGTGCAGTAATTTCTTGACGGTTGCAGGGCATTGTTTAAAATTCACTGTCAAAACGATATCTGCTAGATGATATCGCTTAAGGATGTTCGCTCCTCAAATTTAAAGTATTAAACTTTTTTTCTAACTTGTATTTTTCAAAAGTTAAGTGTATTTGCTTGAAATATGAACCCCAAAAAATAGGGGTTAGTGTGGGTTTTTTCGAAATATTCTAAGACAAAGATCCCTTTGTGAGTCACAGTTTTAACATGGGAGTCTATGGAGAAATCTTGACCTTTTCTGAGAAATCTTAAATTTTAATTATTTCCTGTATTAAACTTTTTTTAATATGAAAATATGTTAGAGTTAACATAATTTTCTTCCAGAAAAAGGTAAAAAATATATATGGTAGTGTGGGTTTTTAGCCACTACGGCGCAACATGTATTGAAACATTTCAATTAAATAAACAACATTCAAGCTATTTTTGTACTAAAACCATGCTTTCCTCCACTCATTATCTAAAAATCTAACTGAATGCATACATACAAATCATATTCATTCAACAACATCTACTTGCTAAGATAAACAGTAAATAAAACTGGCTCAAATGATAGTTACAATTGAAAATTGATGAGTCAGCAAAATTATGAATTAATTCAAAATACATCAGACACGTTTTTTCCCTTTAAACACACCATATGTCTTTGATTTATAATAAATCAACATGAAGAAAATACAAAACAGTAGAAATAACACAAAAATACAATTTATTTCTTTTCTTACACCACATTTCAAAAGGTACAGAAAATCAAAAAATCATAAAGGGAAGCAACTGGTCAACTTGAAGCGCACATAAAATACCTAGAGAAATGTGTCTTGTCAGGTACACAAAATATTAATTTAACTCAACCAGAAACTATAAATCCTTGTTTATTGTATGTTGTCCAAAAAGGAATGTATCAAGTCATTATTCTCCAACTGAGATTCACAGACACACTGGGAAATCATAGGTTTGTATGATCTGTATGTCACAGCATCCATTAGAACGGTTTATCCTCTACTCTGCATCGGATGAAAGTACACATCTACCTGAAAAGATGAATAAGTTTGTTAACTACACTCATTAGAATTGATTCCTTTTCATTTCATAATGGCAAACAGCCAATATTGTCATATCTTTTTAAAAATCCATTACAGTTTATACAATGATAAACATAATTGATAATTTGGCCTTTGGAATAAGAGCAACAAGCTTGTAGGAAAGATGTGACTTTCAATGTCATCTTGTTTTAAAGAACATTGTACACCTCACATAACATAATCACTAGCCTCAAAAAACTTCCCAACAATATTTTATGAATTTAAGGGGAATTAATTTTTTAAAAATTTGATTATGTTTAGTCTCAAAGACCTTTTTGACCTTTCTTCTCTCATTAGGTTAATATTACATGATCATTCATGAACACAGAAATATACAAAGGTTTTATTATTACAAAAAATACCTATGATTAAAGTAATTAATTCTTGACAATGGTCAATTAGGATTTTTCCTTCTTGATTTGTCATAATTAGTATGATTCTTCAAACATATATAATTGTGACCTAAAAACAATATAACTTATTGTTATGTAATGAATTAATTATTCAAATGAGTAGGCTGTCTAATGCTGCTAGGGCGTAGGCAATATTTCAGTCATTGGCCGCCAAATAATTATAAAAACTTTTTTTAATATTCATCATTTCTGCTTATACATTCTACTTTTTGCAGCAACAACATATATAAGTTTTCAGTTCAATAATATATTCTCATCAATGATGATTTTTTCAATGATCAGAATAAATCAAATACAATCAGTGAATCAAAAGTGTTTATTTGCTTTATATATTTGATAATTATCAATTTATTACCTCAATTTATGCAGCTTTAGCTGACAGCATCTTTTTCAGTGGTGATCTCAGGTTCTAAATGACAAGAATAATGAATATTAAGTCTACAATAATGTCTACAGTGCATTCAATGAGAAAAATGTGACAGATAAATGTCATGACCCATTGCTAAAATTCACAAAAAATATATAAGTATTATTTGATTTGTTTCAGCAAGAGAGTAGGTTATTTAATTACAATAAGATACAGAAATAGATAATTAATCACTATGAAATGAAATTAGATAAGTTAAATCATAAATTGAAATGATGTTGACAGAAAAGTAAGAAGATTTAGAGTTCATAATACATTTTACATACCGGTGCCAGTGATTTGTTGTTTTTTGTTGGCCTCGCCCTGTCGCTCGCATCGGAATCAGCTGACAAGCATGACCTAATTTCAACAGGGTACTATCAGCCGACAAGCATGACATGTGTTTACTGTTACTCTTAGTTTTCAGTGGCAGCGGTTTTAGTCGAATTTTTTCCTGTCACTGTCGGGCAGTATATAATAGGGAAAGCTTGATTATTTCCCTCATCACCTTCAACAAATAAATCGAGAAAATCCATGTAAAGTGTCGAGATTTGGTGGTGTTTTGTCTAGCCATGTTTGCCTCGGAGAAATGGTACATTGGTCATTGCTTCGCGCGGGGTTTGTAAATTCATTACACACTTTAGGCAGCTTCATAACCTCAATTTGGTGACTTGATATCTTGTGTTTCAACACTTGTATACACCGGGAACTAAACTTGAGGGCGAATGTAAACACATGCGACTGTAACATGAGACTGGGCCGCCTCTGTTTATTTCCACTGTTCACTGACTATGCGCAATCGGCCGAAATAACCACTTTCCGTAACTTCATTTCGGTTGTCGTAAAAATACTACGTTTGTTAATTTTGATGAATATTTAATCAGACATCATCAAAATTGAGAAATTACCGCTTCATTTTGGTTTATAATATAAGAACATTATGATTTCAGGCTTTTTAGGTTTTGCAACTTTGACTTGTAAGTTGACAATTTGGTCATGCGCAGTAGGTGAGGAGCGAACATCCTTAAGCTTGATCTCCCACAAGCAAAATCTCTTGTGGAACACAGTTTTCAATGATACAGCCATTTTTCGCACTTTGTTTGTCAGTGACGTCACGCCGAACAATGGCTATTAAATGATTACATAAATATAACTTGATTATTTCGTGAACAATCGATCCCATGAAGGAAGTAACAACAAGTGAAAAACAACAATTGATTTTCATTTTAAGAACAATTTAATAGCAATCTATGAAACAAAGGAGTAACAATTCACGTTCATTGATCTATTTCATGAAGTACGTCTCTACTGTTTATAAACAACACTTTTTCAGTATTTTCTTGGAAGGTTTTCACACACAAATACATTGACTGAATAATGAAAAGTTCAGCATTCTAAAGTTAAAATTTCATTAATTTCCGAACATTTTTATATATCTTGTGTTTGTACAAAATGTTAGCAATAGCGTGAACTGCCGGGTTTTCAGAGGGCAAGGGGGAAAAACTGTGACCCCCTATTATTTTTTCGAAATTCGTTTCTTTATTAAACTGAGCACATCATATTCCTCTTTAAGAAATATCGAAATTAATTGTATTTGTCAGTCAAAAACCGTGGTGACTGTGGTTACGAAAATGCCGTTTTTTCTTCAAAACGGGCTTATATCAATTGGGGGTCTTCCTCGAACACTGTCGATTTTTTAAAAGTAATAAACCCTCTCACAGGGGCTTCAAATGTGTCGGAAAGGATTTTGATTTTATTCAAGGAGATCGCGAACATTTTTATTAAGAGAAAATCGGTCAAAAATAGCGCAATGGGTCGACAGCAGCGTTGTTGTCAATATCTATGTATCTTTAAATCCTTGGTGACCCCCATATATTAAAATAGAATAGATAATAAACTTGCTATCTTGAAACAATAAACCAATTCTAAAATATTCTATTTGGTCATCTCTAATCATGTTACATAATTGTTTATCCTACACATAAACATGCATATTTGCTTTCCCTGTGTTAACATTAGGGTAAGAATAGTTGATAAATGATACAAACTGAACGGAGAACAAACGATGAAATATTTTGGAGATAAACTTAGTCTGTTTGACAATTGGTGACATGTTATATTATGAAGTATTGTCTTTATAACCCGAAAATGCACATATTTTCTTAATAACTTTACCCTAGTTCGTGTTATTAGTAAGTCGAGATATATGTATATATTAACCGTGTATTTCTTGTGGATAATGAAATATTATAACAATAACAAATAGCAATAGGAAAAATGTTTTGATGGATTAACAAACCAAAACAAAATATAATTTAAATAGAATAATTGTAAAATGACTTGGGTGAATTCTTTACTCTGATTGGTTGCTTTCAAAGATTTCCCCAAGTTGAATGGCTATGAATACCCGCAAATTAGTTGGGACGATACAATCGATTCGACTCAAGATTCAAATGCTAATATCCCAGCCTTACAAAAATTTGGACGGTGTCATTAATATTCTGAAATGCGTTAACTTGTAGACACCGTAAATTATTCTTAATAGGATTTTTTATATTATAACAACATATTTTGAACTCGCTGACTTTGACGCCTTGTTTCGTGTAATCGCTTTCTTTCGTATACCGTTCTCATGGCATGACGTCACAAAGGCCAACCGTTTTGACGTCACAAGGATTACGTCATTGTGAGTATGAAGGCAGGATTTTTTTCATGTAGTTTTCGATGTATGGTATTGCATGTAAGCTGCTTCGAATTTATATATAACCGGAAATTCCCTTTTGTTTCGACATTCCTATGAGTTTAACAAAAAGTGAACAGCCACAAGGACTTTTCCACTCAGAAGTTGGTACGCAACAAACCAGTTCATGTTAAAATATCGATAAATAGTTGACTTTGAAGAGTTACCGGCATTCATTGAACATTCGAAGAACCTCGGAAATTTACAAACGTCATTTATGTTATGAATTTCTAAACAGTGTTTCAGGGATTCAATTGTGAGATTCTGATGTAAACAAACTAGGAACCTATAGCCAGCACCAATGAAGATATCACGACCAAGGAATGACGATTTTGAAAATAATCTCCACCTTCTGTACATTCCTCGTTCTTTCGACACCTGTGCAATCCCAAGGTAGGAATTGTTTTATCTATTGTAGAAAACATATCGAGTCAGTTAACACATCTTTTGTTCAATACGTTTCTTCCCTCCGTCTGTTGAATGCTTTAGCTCAACGAACATTTGTTCTACATAAAACGTTTACGTTGTTTTGGGATTCGAATTTGTAATGAGTCCCTTTCAGCATTCATGTTAAAAAAAGCAAGTTTTAACAGAACTTTTTACAGCCCTAGCGCATCGAGTGTTTGAGAATAAATCATTAAATCCTTCCATAGAGTAGAACGTTTACAATATAACTACGCGTATCATTGAATTGTTTTTTAATAATTTTCAATGATTTGATAACACTTATTACATTTGACATATCTAAAATTTATGGGTTTTTTTTTATTAGATTAGACTGTGTAGAAATATCAAGATTATTGTCAAAAAGGTGTCATAGATCATCAGTGTCATATTTAAAGTAGCTGCAGAAATGTAGCTATATAACCTCTTCCCCCAGTATCATCGAGTTTATAAAAAGGCGACGTAAGGGTATCTAAGAGCCTATTATGGCGAAGCAACTGTAGCTATATTTACCGGTATTCCCAATATGGCGGACATTATCTGAAACTAGACCAGTACAAAACTGATGAATAACTTTGGACTTTTTCAGACTGCAACGATGCCTTTACAGCGTATATCGTACTTGACGGTTCCAGGAGCATTGGATCAGCAAACTTTGATCTGGTCAAGAATTCAGTGAAAGATTTCACGGCACGGGCCATCCTAAGAAACTCTACAAACAGAATTGGCATTGTCGTATTTAGCGCTGATGTGACAAATAACATAACAGCGTCTTCGAATATTAGTGCATTGATGAACGAAATCGATAACATCCGGTACCCACAGTCAGGGACGGCAACCGATTTAGGGATATCGTTTGCCAGAGGAGAACTCCGAAAGGATGAATCCTTCAATCGCAGGGTTATGATCGTAATAACCGATGGTGATTCAAACGACCCCGACAAAACCTTTGAAGCTGCCAAAAAGGCAAAAGATGATGGTATAACGATTATTGCGGTGGGGATTGATCAAGTGATAAAGATGTTTGGAAGTCAGTATGATATGTATGAGAAAGAGCTCCTCAACATCGCCAGCTATAACAGCCTTGTGTACCGAACAGATTTCTTCAAAGATCTTTCTAAACCGCTCAATGAGGTTTTGCAGCACCTGTGTCAACACGTGGGTAAGACACGGACTTAATGTTGCATTGGAAAATGTTGATATATAGAGGATACTAAACGACCTTCCATTTAATACTATTTTTATTAAACGAGTTAATGATTAAGAATAAAACGAGCGAAAGCGAGTTTGATACCAAATCATTAACGAGTTTAATAAAAATAGTATTAAATGGAAGGAAGTTTAGTATTCTGTTTATTACTTGATCTCAGTAATCAAGCATTATTACCGAAAGTGTACTGAACGAAGCATTTCCGCGACTTAGCCGCCATTGAGACGTCGGTGCCAAGATTGTGACGTCACAACCACACAATATTATGACGTCATACGTGCAGCGGTATTACACTAGTTTAATATCGCCGTATAAATATTACACTGCGGTATCGTACACGGGCGAGTAATAAAGGGAAATAAACCCAAGAATTGTCTGTCATCTAAAATATTTCAACAGGAGTTGATTAAAGTAAGATTTATCATCCAAACTGTGTTCCACAGGATATATCACTTGTGGAAATATCGTTTGTGGAGACAATTTCCCTATTGCAGTCAAGTTCATGACATCACAATTTTTTTACATCATCAAGTAATGACGTCACAATGCTATGACATCACTCCACTGAGAATCTTAGAGTAGTGCAGTGTTCAGAAATACACATTTTTCACAGAATCGAAATGAAAAATGATTTTGGATGATAAATAGAATCTCAGCCTCGTGTCTTCTGATATCAAATATATCAACACTCGTTGATAAGGTAAAATATCCTCGGATATTTGTAACTTTTATCAACTCGTGTTGATATATTTGATATCAGTAGACACGAGGGTGAGATTCTCTATATATCAAAGGCTTTTACTTTAATAAACGTGTTTATATATTTGATACCAGATGGCACGATGGTAAGATTTATTTTTATCGTCCTAAATCATTGTTCAACGGTTTCTGTAATAGAATGAATATCAGGGCCTCCTTTCACAAAGCAACCTTTACTAAGGTTAACCTTATCTCTCATGCTTTAACATTGCACTAAGGTTACCTTAAGGACATACGATCACCTTAAGGCTTTGTGAAAGGAGGCCCTGGCCGCAAAATATCTAAGTGAGGTCATAGGATTGTAATGTCAAAGCATTGTTACGTCTGCAAGATTGTTGCGTCATAGCATTGTTATCAGTGTTGTTTCTAATGCCAAAACATTGTGAGGTAATCAACTGATGATACAAAAGCATTATGACAATTTGATTGTTGCAATATCTACTTACGAAGTAGATATCGATTGATAATACATAACTGTTTTTTATCTGTTTTATAGCTGTTTTAATCTTTCTCGGTTGATCACGAGTGACAGCCATTAACAACAACGTATTTTATGGATTGCGACTTCTTTATTTTGTACGAATTGAACAGTCGTGGTCCACATGTACTTTACAGGGCCCACTTGCACAAAACCAGGTTTACAGACTTCAAGATGATGATAATCAAAGCCTTTAAATGTTTACGAATTCGCATGTATACACTCTCTTCTTCAGTTTCCATTGTGAGGGCTCTAGAAGACATGACAGTCGTCTCAGGAACCAATGTCACGTTCCGGATCACGCTGACCGATACAGATGTGACCAATGGGGTTTGGAAAAGGTTCGGAAAGGAACTTCACAGAACGGCCGGGTATACTAAGCGTGTAGACGGCCGCATGCATACGTTGATGAGGTTTAACACAGGGATAGAGCACTCAGGAGAGTACAGCTTTACCGTGGACAACGCTACTTCACGGTGCACCCTAACTGTGATAGGTGAGCATGTCTTTTCCTATTCTAACCCCAAAGAAGTAGCTCTGTCGACAAGTCTTACACTAACCTCTGTCCTAATACGAGCTAAAAAGCCTCACTGTGGAAGCCTGATTTGATGCAATTGGAGACAGTTGCTCAGTTATTTCCGTTTGCTTCGGCAAGGCAAAGCTAAACTGTACTCAAAGGCGGACTTTGCTTTTTAGTCTTCTTATTTATTGCGGAATAAAGGATAGGCGGCGCCTTTGATCTTTACCGAAACAATGCTAGAAATTGCAATAAAGTACAGTTTTCCCCTGAACTATTATTAACGTCAAACCACTCGGCCTTAGGCCTCGTGCTTTAACTATAATAGTTCAGGGCAAAACGATACTTTAATGCAAAACACATGATGGTTGAGGCTACTCTATTTCTTAAATGAAATATCAAGCTGCCTCCTTTCAGTAATTAAATATAGCCATATCATAAAGATATGGAAGAAATCAATAAAACTGATTGATTGATAAAATTGATTGACTAAAGCGTGAAGCAGTCGTTTCTTGCAAAAACAACGGTCACAATTTCATGAAAAGTGTACGTTTATTTCTTATGATTCGCAGGGAGACTTCGCGACTTCAGCGTCAAGGCCGGACAAAATGGGTATTTTCAGATTTTCGTCTCACCCGCACCCATAGCAGGAGGCAAATGGTTCAAAAATGGCCAACGTTTATTTTTCTCCTCATCAAAATACGTCATTACGCAACAAGCGAGCATAAGAAGCCTTTCAGTACTCAACGTTCAGGATTCCGATGAGGGTCGATACAGCTTCACATTGAACAACGTTTCTACGTCAGCGAATCTCCGTTTACAAGGTATGCTATTTTCATCCAATATCATCGCATCTCAGTACACAAGGTTTTGTCTTTCAATATTCATGTGTCTCAGTGTAAGTTAGTGTATGTATAAGTTATGTCATGTTATATCAACGCATCTCAGTGTACAAGGTATGTCATGCTATATCAACGCATCTCAGTGCACAAGGTAGGTCATGCTATATCAACGCATCTCAGTGCACAAGGTATGTGTAGTAAATAGCAACCTCCGCCCTCGGTTGATATAGAAATGAACGCGCGAGCGGTAGCGAGCGTGTTCATTTCTATATCAACCGAGGGCGGAGGTTGCTATTTGACTTACACACCGTGGTTAAGAAATGAAATTATTTTATGTAGTAAATAATGACCGGGTAACGAGCGATTATGGCAAAAACACTCGCGAGGGCGTTAGCCCGAGCTTAGGGTTTTTTTGCCATAACGCGAGGCAATCCGGTCATTATTTGGCTTACAAACCAAATAGTTTTTATAAAATTAATTTGTAAACGTTTTACTTTGCGTGTTTATGTGTCCTGACCTAACGAGTCCAGTAGGATATTAACAATATCTGGCTGCTTGAGATTTTAAAGCTAAATATTTGATTCTAAAGATTAGAAATTGACATAACCTTAAACCTATATATTTTCATGTATATATACATATACATGTACATATATATATATACCAGGGGGAAAACAGTACAGACATGACACATCAAAATGAACAGTTACAGGCAGGGATCCTCGTTAGCTCAAATGGTAAAGGCGTTACTCGCCAGCAAAGAGGTCCCGGGTTCGAATCCAACTTTCGCTAATGTCAAAATATCAAAATTTTACAAGTCTAATCGTTTGTGTAGGTTGAACATCTCATAACACCCACCTGCGTAAAAACAAAGGACATAAATAGAGGACATTATATGAGTGTCCATGACATACTATGTTTACGACACGAGTGCTTAATATTAGTATTTCCCGAGCGAGAGCGAGGGATATACTGATATTAAGGCACGAGTGTCGTAAACATAGTATGTCATGGACACGAATATGATATTCTAGCTGTTTATTACCGAAGTCGAGAAATCAAAGAAACTAATCAAAATCAACATCCAAGCATAGGCATAGGCGCATTTGGAACACAACGTCATAGGCGAACTGTGACGTCAAAGCATTGTTTTTTACGTGACGTCACAATGAAAAAGTGATATGTTGCCCTAGGGCATCGTATGAAAAATATGAACCCCGATATGATTGCCCTCGTAGGTAATAATATATGATTTGAATGATATGTGATAGTGCCCGAGGGCGATATGGAGAAACAACCGATGATAACGTCATAAGAGGATGAGAATGAACCAATGTTAAAAGAATGGGAACATATCACACCGAGGTGTGTAACATTCTTTATCAACGCATCTCAGTGTCCAAGGTATATCATTCTTTATCAACGCATCTCAGTGTACAAGGTATGTCATTCTTTATCAACGCATCTCAGTGTACAAGGCACCCTAGGTCATTCCACATCAACGCATCTCAGTATACAAGGTATGCCATTTGATATCATTGTATCCGTATCTTAATTCAGAAAGAATGCCATTCGTTTTCAACGTATCTTAGTGTATAAGGTGTATCATTCCGTATCAACGTATCTCAATGTACAAGGTTTACCATTCGATGTAATCGTATTTTAATATACAAGGTATGTCATTCTTTCTCAACGTATCTCAGTGTACAAGGGATGCCATTCGGTATTCACGCATCTCAGTGTACAAGGGATGCCATTTAATATTTCGTATCTCAGTGTACAAGGTATGTCATTCGATATCGTACAATTTCATTCCACGTAAGAACTGTGATAAAAGTAGAAAGTGAAGGTGATGTGACCAGCACCAATTTGTTACAGCATACCCATCCCTAGATGCACAGGGAGTCTAACATCATCTCATACCTCAGGGCTACATTCCATAATCTACTCAAAAGTTGTTGTAAGGAAATTGTAGTTTAACGTTTTGTTGAGAATATTAAATTCAATATCATATTTTACTTGTGTACTGCTAGTGTGCTCAAACATATTTTTTGCAACTTACTCACAATTTAGTACTGTATTAAGATTTACTGATTTTGAAAAAAAAACACACATCGTGTCCACAATTTGAATGGTCTTATGACAGATTAGTGAACATTTCATGCATCATCAAATTTCTTTTCGGGAAAATATCACACTGAATCTGCTTCAAAATATCATGCATGTGTGTTCCTCTTCAGTTTGAGTATATGTTAATCGATCTCATCGTAATTCAGGAGACAACATCAGCATATCTCATCGAGAACGCTTTAAGAATATCTCATTTAAACACGATTTTTCAATCGATATCAGTATGGTCTGTATAGTCTGTCGATCATTATAAACAAATCTCGATTATTATTCAAGGTATAAACAGCAAATGTCATATTAAAAGTTTTTCCTCCCACAAGCGTATCAGGCTCTACAGGCTGTCGGTCTACAAATATAATTGCATTTTGGATGAGAAATATGACGTTGTTATTAGGCGTCCTTACAATTGTAAATGAAGTTATTTGTTGTGTTCCGTAATAAATAATATATCCGAGTAACATGAGGTTTGTAACAGGAAATAAGTTAGCGGAGTTAGCCTAGTTTTGCTAGGTAATTTAGTTAAGTACCAGTTTCCGGGTTTTGGGGAAAAAGGACCAGTTTAAAGTTTGCTTTATCAATAACTAACATACATCATATTACATACAAAATAGTATCTACATTAATCCTAATATCATTGAAAGCCATTCTCCTCATTTATTCTCACTTATTTTCCCCACTTACCCTTTTTCCTACATTCCCAATAAACATCGTTTGAGTTCGAACCATTGACCTGGACAGCTGTAGCTAAAGATACATAAAGGATATTTGACACATTGCATTTGGCATTTCAGGACCCCCTGTGGACGGTGGATGGACCGCTTGGGTGACCACATCTACCATCTGTCCCGACTGCGGTTTGGATGCCATGGGGAATGTGACGCGGATTAGAACCTGCACCAATCCAGCGCCGGCAAACGGAGGACGAAACTGTGAAGGACCACCATCAAGAATTCTTATGAAGAACTGTAACCTTCGAGTAGATTGTACAGGTATAATATTATCCAGTTTTAGAAGGTTTTACACACGTATATCTAGTTGTTATAAACAAGATTATTCTCGTCATTTTATGATAAGTTATCATTATTACCATCATCAACAACAACAACATCATTATCTTCTCCTTCTTCGTCTTCTTCTCCAACAATATCATTATAATCATTGTTATTGTTATTGTTGTTATCATCGTCATTGTCGTCGTCGTCGTTGTAGTGAACGGTAGTTGGAGCGAGTGGACGGCGTGGAGTAGCAACTGTGATAACGGAACTTGTGGACAGAATTACGTAGTCGATGCTGTCCGAACACGGGCCTGTAACAACCCTTCCCCCTCTGGTACCGGTCTGTTCTGTCGAGGGGAGAGTTACCAGGCTATGAAGACTATGTGTCAACGTGTCCCTTGCCGAGGTATTATTAACTGTAAATTGATTAATATATTGCGTCATTGAATGCCGTAACAGGCAGAGGTCAATACGTTGGCCGCTGTCTATGTGTATTCACGTTTTGGTATGTGTAAGAATTTTATTTGCCATTGGAAGTCAACATTATGTGATATGTGATAACCTGTATCTTCAGGGAACGGAGGTTTCGGAGAATGGAGCACTTGGACCACTCCTACATGTCCCGTTTCCTGCGGGGGAGGAAAACGAACATTGTCACGAAAACGGAGATGTGACTCTCTCAAACCTAGCAATGGAGGGGCGAATTGTACGGGAGCTTTTGAAGAGTCAAAATCAGATGATTGCCAAACAATACCATGTCCTAGTAGGTTAATAACGTTATGACGTCACTAGTTATGACCCTAGTCGAGCATTTTCAATTCACTGCCAAATTCGATTTATTTCATTTAAGTTAATTTTGCTGAAATATAATTTTCACGAGTTAAAATCGACATGCTAGAAAAGAAATAGAGTAGCCTCAACATCATGTGTTTTGCATTAAAGTATCGTTTTGCCCTGAACTATTATAGTTAAAGCACGAGGCCGCAGGCCGAGTGGTTTGACGTTAATAATAGTTAAGGGCAAAACTGTACTTTATTGTAAAACACATAATGGTTAATTTCATTCTTATCCTTCTGCTGTTCATCTGCCTACAAAGTAAAATCCATATCTTTTCATGCATTAATTTGTCGTTTAAATATCATTATTAGAGAATGGAGGTTTCGGAGAATGGAGCACTTGGAGCATTCCTGCATGTCCCGTTTCCTGCGGAGGAGGAAATCGGACGTTGTCACGTCATCGGCAATGTAACTCTCCCAAACCAAGCAATGGAGGGGCGAATTGTACGGGAGATTTAGAAGAGTCAAAATCAGAAGGCTGCCAGACATTTCCATGTCCTAGTAGGTTTTGTTTCACTTTTCATTTTTGTTCACATATAATTCTTATGCTTAAGTTGTTCAAGATAGTTACAATGTAAAATCCATATATTTTCATGCAATAATTTGTCATTTAATTACCGATATCAGAGAACGGAGGTTTTGGCGAATGGAGCAATTGGACTGACCCTAAATGTCCCGTTTCCTGCGGGGGAGGAAATCGGACGTTGTCAAGACAACGGAGATGTAACTCTCCCAAACCTAGCAATGGAGGGGCGAATTGCACGGGACATTTCAAAGAGTTAAGAACAGAAGATTGCAATACTTTTCCATGTCCTGGTAGGTTAAACAAAGTTCTGCTTAAATTCTCATTATTAATTTTTTCAAGCGCCCAAAATCTAAAATCTAATGTTTTCTCATGCAATACATTTTGTCATGTCATCATCATTATCAGAGAACGGAGGTTTCGGAGAATGGAGCAATTGGACCACTCCAGCATGTTCCGTTTCCTGCGGGGGAGGAAATCGGACCTTGTCACGGCAACGGAGATGTGACTCTCCCATACCTAGCAAGGGAGGGGCGAATTGTACAGGAGCTTTCGAAGAGTCAAAAGCAGAAGATTGCAATAAATTGCCATGTCCTGGTAGGTTTGTTTAACCTTCAACTTGCGTTCGCCTTTAATTTTAATGTTTGAGTTGATCATGCGCCTAGAGTGTATAATCTATATCTTAACATGCAATAATATATTTTCAATTAACTTTTTGAGAGGACGGTCGTTTCCGTGACTGGAGCACTTGGACTACTTCTACCTGTTCCGTCACTTGCGGGGGAGGAAAGAAGATTTTGTCACGGGAAAGAAGATGCGACTCTCCCAAACCTAGCAATGGAGGGGCGAATTGTAAAAGAGCTTTCGAGTCAAAATCAGAAGATTGTAATACATTTCCATGTCCTGGTGAGTCATGGTTCACCATTTCCTTTTCTTCATATTACCTGTCGTGTTGAAGTTGTTCAAGTGCCTATAATTTTAAATGTCCGTTCACGAAATAATTTCTTGTTAAATCACCATTTTGTAGAGAAAGGAGGTTTCGGCGAATGGAGTTCTTGGAATTATTCATCATGTCCCGTTTCCTGCGGAGGAGGAAAACGGACGTTGTCACGGCAACGGAGATGTGACTCTCCTGCGCCTCCCAATGGAGGGACGAATTGTACAGGAGATTTTTTAGAGTCGAAATTAGAAGATTGTAATCAGGGATTGTGCCCAGGTACGTTGAAGATGGGTAATAGTTTTTATTCGAAATGAAAATAATACATTTTGGTTTTAGATTAGTTTCTCATAGCAATACAGTGCCATGTCCTGGTAGGTTTGATCTCACCTTTCACTTTTGTTCAACTTTGATTTTCTTGCTTCTGGTGTTCAAGCGCCTACGTCAATGTCACGCCACGTCTTTTACTGCACTGATTTGTCATTTTAATCACCCTTTCAAGTGAACGGAGGTTTTGGAGAATGGAGCACTTGGACCACTCCTGCATGTCCCGTTTCCTGCGGGGGAGGAAAACGGACGTTGTCACGGCAACGGAGATGTGTCTCTCCCAAACCTAGCAAAGGAGGGGCGAATTGTACGGGAGCTTTTGAAGAGTCAAAATCAGAAGATTGCAATACATTCCCATGTCCTAGTAGGTTTTGTTTCTTATTACTCTCCCGTTGAAAATACCGCCGTTTAATAAATATACAATGTTCATAACATCGCGTGCTGATTGACGTCACATGACGTCACACTCTTTCAGCATAACGTCACAATGTTAGCGGCGAAGCAGCAATGGTAATCTAGGCGATTTTCATACTTTTTATTAATGTAATTCTGAGAGTAATAAATAAAATACTAAACGTCGTCCCGTTGAATACCATTTTTATGAAACTCGTGAATGGTATCGGTATCTATCTCGCTTTCGCTCGTTAAATACCAAACAATTCACTCGTTTCATAAAAATGGTATTAAACGGGACAACGTTTAATATTCTCTATATCACTATTGTTCACTTTTAACATCGAGTTTCAGTTGCTCAAGTGCCTATAATGTAAAATACAGTTCATATATAAGATTTATTCTTTTTTCACATGGTTTTGGTTATGTCTGGATTTCGCAGACAGTTGGTGATAGAGTCTCTTTTATCAATCAATTTAAGACAGTTGCAATCAACATGTATTTTCAATCATTGACGTCTATATTAGACAACAGCTCACGATATTTTGTATATAGAGAATTCAAAAGTCTTTTAACTCCTGAAAAATATCTTACATGTATTGTTGACAGGAAATTCCGTAATATACTGGTTAGATTTAGATGTGGATTATTAAAATTGAGTCGTAATGAAGGTAGATGGGGAAAAATTTATGTAACAAGACGTATTTGTCCATTTTGTAATTGAGGAGTGGAAGACGAGTACCACTTTTTACTTGTTTGTAATGCCTGTGATGTTATTAGAATGAAATATTTACCATCACTATACTGTCAGAAACCTACTTATCATAAAATGAAATCCTTGTTAACAACAAACAGCAAATTATTCTGCTATATCTGTGTAAATATTTGTATCATGCCTATGAACTAAGAGAATTGAATCGTTTGACATTGCTAAAGTAACCCCCATGTTTTAATTCATCGTATTCTGCATAGCAAGCTCTATGTATCAACGAAAACATCAAAAATGTATAATAATTATGTTTAGGCTTTTTTTTATAAATGTATTTATATTGATTTTGTATACGGGCCTGTGGCCTTTAGACAAATAAAACCTACTTGACTTCCCTTCACGCAATAATTTGTCGTACAATCACCATTTTTAGAGAACGGAGGTTTCGGTGAATGGAGTACTTGGAGTTATCCAGCATGTTCCGTTTCCTGCGGGGGAGGAGAACGGACGCTATCGCGGCAACGAAGATGCGACTCTCCCACGCCTCGCAATGGAGGAACGAATTGTACAGGAGATTTTGGACAGTTCAAATCAGGAAGCTGCAACATATTTCCATGTCCTGGTAGGTTTTGCATTTGAGTTGGTTAAAATTTGCATTAAATCAAAATTTGACGGTATTGAAGAAGGGGGAAAGCAAATCTTATTTGAAAATGGTTAAGTTCAAACAATGTTATCCCTATCTGTATAATAATTTTTTCTCATATAATCACAATGTTAGAAAACGGAGGTTTCGGCGCTTGGAGCACATGGACCATTTCTACATGTTCCGTCACCTGCGGAGGAGGGATTCGGACGTTGTCAAGGCAACGGAAATGTGACTCTCCGGAACCTAGCAACGGAGGGGCGAAATGTACGGGAGACTATGAAGAGTTGAAATCGGAAGAGTGCAATACATCTCCATGTGATGGTAGGTTTTGTTTCAATACAATTTGAATATAATTTGTTCTCAGTCTCAGTCCGTTTCAAGATGCATTTCGAATAGTTTTATTTTCTTAGTGCCTAAACTGTTTTACACATGTATATTTTTAATCTTAATCTTCGGGATGCGTTCATGATCATACGTTTTTAATCTGATTATTAGTGCGTGGAAAGATTAACAGTTTTATTTCATACGTAAATCGCATCTGAGATAGCGCTTTAGCTCTATCTTCCGTTAAACACAGTTTTGGATAATCTGATCAACATGTTAATGCATTCACAGGGGCGTGTATCGCTTAGAAATAGCTTTAGAAAGACACATATACCTATAGACCCTACCCTACTACTATATAAAAGGGGTATATATGTCTTTCTAAAGCTATTTCTAAGCGATACACGCCCCTGTGAATGCATTAATACATCTGCAAATCAAAATTTTGTTCACTTACTACTGTATCTTAGTGAAAATATCATGTAATTTGGGGTTTGTTTGAACGTCAATAAATTAAATGCAGCAGAACTAAAAAAGGATCTCCAATTGTCAATGTGTGAAATAACCATTTCTCTCTTGTGAAAAAATTCGAATTTTGGCATGAATAAATAGACAGGAAGGTCACATTTTCGAAAATCCGATTTCCTAAAATTTCTATTAAAATATTCCATTTCGACTGTCTGAGAACAAAATCATTTAAATTAAACTGACTTAATGCAAACGAACAAACATAACCTTTGTTTACAGTTGTTGATCACTTAATTAGGTTTTTGTAGAGAGAAATAAAAATTACTACCAAAAACAATTACGACTATCTGTTGTATATGACATACGGTTGCGTAAAGGCGAAATGGATATTCTCTTCTGTATTGGAAATTCAAAAGTATCCGTTTCATTTTCGCAATCCTACGATGAATCAAAGACATGCCAAATTATATGATATTTGCACTACGTTACGAAAATATGTGAACAAACTTTTGGTATGCATCTGGACAAATATATAACTAGATTGTACATTCTTATCATTAATCTATTCCATATCATACATTATGTAATAATTATGAAATGTAGTTAAATCCTGTAATTGTTTTTATCATGTTTTAATTGACGGACAACGGGACCCGTGGAATGATTATTCAAATGATCATTAGGTTTGCAAAATGTTTGACAGACTACATTTGTAAGGAAATCAATGTTTGCAAATTTTTAACTGTTACATTTAGA
This sequence comes from Phorcus lineatus, assembly GCA_921293015.1. Classification (NCBI taxonomy): domain Eukaryota; kingdom Metazoa; phylum Mollusca; class Gastropoda; order Trochida; family Trochidae; genus Phorcus; species Phorcus lineatus. The sequence continues at coordinate 39,298,350 of OV121096.1, forward strand.
ACTTTTCTTGCTCTGCAGGGCTTTGCAATGACGTCATTGAGAAGGATGACATTGGTTACCGGTATCACCAAAGCGACTGCGATAGATACATTCAGTGCTATTCTAATGTAGATGGTAACGTGCAGGCCGTTGTTAGAACGTGCCCTGCCGGATTCTACTGGAATCAGGCCAAGTTCAAGTGTCAAGAATCCCGACGTGTCCTCTGTCCTCTAGGTATTGAAACTTTCTTTTTTTTAGGTTTCAAATATCGGGATATGTTTCAATGTTTCCTATCCCTTCTATAGATAACTATACACACTGTCATGGCTCCGAAAATAAATCTTTTTTGATGTAAAGATACTCAATTCCGTCTAGTAACTTTTTTTCAGAGAGTCGTGAATGCCATTGGTACTTTACTTGCTTAACTCGTTATGAACAAAACAATCACTGGTTCACAGACATCGTTGACTGTCTCTTATAAAAAAGCAGACTTCAGAATCAGCGCGGAAACCTGACCTCTTAACCGTAACGTTTCAGAAAGTTATTCCAGTTCGAGGATGTCTATGAAGAAGATTCCTGGGAGTTGTCGTTCCTATTGGCTCAAAGAGGAGAGAGCTCAGGCAAGGTGCTGTCCTCTCTCCTTCAGTTTTGTGGAAGGTAAAGGTTGTAGACCCAACAAGGACTGTCAAGACCAGTGTCCGCCTCCTTTTGAGTACCAACGTAAGTAACATTGTAATTTCCTTTCATAAGGATGCTGAAGGGGCAAAATATGTCTTTTGCGTCCAATTTATCAATAGAAAAGTGTATGTGGTTTTATTTCATCGAGACAAAATGATCGTTTCTATGAATTACGATTTAAAGAGTTATCACTTCAGTATAGTGACAATAAACTGATAATTGTGGTAATTTGTGATCGATAACCGAACAGTGGCGCCTGTTCTGACTCGGACGTAATTTCGGAAACCTATCTACAGCAAGAACGAAGTATGGTGTGTGGAGTTGAGTAGGTCATTAAGGACATATACATTTAAATAGGGGTCAAAATTTATATTTGTTAAACGTTAAATGGCCGTTTTTCGAGTATCGTTGCAAGCAAATGAAATAATTTGGGTATTTTTAGAGATGAAAATATAAGTTTGATTTGAACTGACTAGAACTTATTATTTTGCTGAATTGGTGTGTTATTTTGACCAATTTTCTTGAAATGAGACATAGACATTTTGAAACATTGTATTCACTTTATTCAAATCATTTGAGGGTCTTCAGGGCAGACCAATAATAAAGTCGACGATTTGGTTTTGTTACTATCCATCAGAATGTACAATACATGCATGTGGACAGGCAAGGACAGAAACCCAGTAGGGAATGAGACATGACAGCGTCTTAATGCAATCATCTTTTTCCAACTTGAAAAAATCCTTTCATGTAGAAATTATTGAGCAGTATGTTTAATTGGGTTTTTTTCGAAACAAGAATGAATTCTTTTAAATATTTAAGTCATTTAACACTTTTGAGTGAAAATCTTTCTTGATTGCCTATTTTGTTATGTTGAGAAAAAGTTGTGAATTGCATTGCTTTGGATTTACATTAATCCTTATATTTACAATGCCCCCCCCCCCCCCCCCCCCCCCTCTTTATAAAGTAAACATTTTAATGACCCTAAGTCTACCTTTAATTTATCTTTGGGGACACCGTACAGTTAATATTCTCATATAATAATAGACTGATATTCTATCTATATTGCAGATGTATGTGATAAACGTCCCTTATCCCTGACCAGGTCCCCATCCTATCAGCTCTACAACAGTTTACGTGGATGGGTGGATACAACTTGCCCTACTGGTACCGTTTTCAATCTGGTTGACTGTGGCTGCAGCGAGCTAGCTAGAGGTAAGGCAAATCTTAAGACATGCAATGCACTGTTCCGTACACAAAATTAAACAGAGGTTCAAATAGCTGTTACAAATTTAAATAAAAATCTTGAATTTTGGAATCGTATATCGTTGATATCAGCTTCTTGTTTATCTCAACATATCAATACGTTATATGTGAAAATATTCAGATTTTAATCTTTGATTTTTTTTTAATTAGTTAAGTCAGCATTTCGAATCTCTGTGAATAAGTGTTTTGTTTTGCAATCCTTTTTAGCGGGTCCTAAGGGCGTTGAATTAAAAAGGAAATCTTACCACCTGGTTAACAACATAAAACTCGATCACTTATAACAAGTCATTTTGGGGTTTTATCTTCTACAGATACATGTGTCTCTGCCTTCTCGGTGATGTTCAACGCAAGCACAATTCCAGACTGGGTGTCAGGAACAGGGGTCACTTTCAGAGATGGTTCTGCTAAATTCTTTGGTTTTGGCATAATGACCTTTGACATTAATTTCGGTGCAAAGTTCAATCCAATCAAAATAGAATTCCGATACAATGAATTTGAGGAAACCTTTGGCAGCAGGATTTTACTTCGTTCCAACTGTTACGACAACGACAACAACAACAACAACGACCTGTCAGTCCATGTTGACGACAACGAAATGAATGTCCGGGTTAAAACTGGAAATAAAGATGTCCAACAATTCGCCCTTTCTACTCGGGTAAGTTCTGAGATTCGAAACGATTATTTTTGTTTGGCATCAAATCGAGGCAATGGATGGCAATGCCGGCTTTCGCTCTGATATAAACACTATGCTAAGTTGAGCTTATGCAAAATTTCATGCAAAAATGAAAGGTATATGGTTTTAATTGGTCGTTATTGGTTTTTTGCTAATCCAAACAAATGTGAAATTGCAGTTTGGTTTAATTTTTTGGTCGATCAAGTTCGAAACATGTTTAGATAAAAAGTTAATTTTGTAAAAAGGTGATAATATCATTAAACATATTGTTCTTTTGCAGGGAATAAAACGTTCCGCCTGGAAAACGGTAAAACTACTCTATGACGGACGTCGGTTTGTGATCACAATCGAATCAGGAAATCTCCGGTACTCGGGAGATCTGTATGGTAAGAAGAATTCAACTCATTTGTAACCATCAAGACTTTAACCATTTGGAAGACAATGATTATGATGTAAAATGAGGCGTGTGTCTTATCATATTCCGCCAAACTGGTAGCTCCTGCAAATCATGAAATGAATTTTGAGTATAAACAGGCTCTATATTGCTGCATAACAACATTATTTCGCAAATAGCACTAATCCTAATCAAATTCATACCCTCTATCAAATGATTGTCACATGTTATGATGTTTAGTTTGTTTGATATTTCAGTGTACGGTTCAGATTTTACGCAGTGCCAAATGGTATTCGGTTCTGAAACAGCATTTAGTCCAACGAATGCTTTCCGTGGCTCTGTCAGTATGGTAGGTCCAACACTTCCTCGACTCGAATGAGAATACAAGGGGAAGTCAATCATAGTAGTGCCTATCGGTGTATACCCAAGACCTTTAGACCTCGACCCAATCCTCCCCCCTCCCCCTCGTTCCCCCATCATTGACCATATCCATGGTAAGATCGGTCTGATTTATGAACGTATTGACTTCCCCTTGTATTTTTATTCTCGTAGTTCTACCAAAACACTCTGTTTATAACCTGAAACCTATGGACCGAGTGAACAAATCTTATTAATGTTAAGAACTTCTCTTCCTGAAAAGTTGTCTTGCTTATGAACAACCAAATTTATTATCATTCTGGGCAACAATATTCGGGTTGATATTTCAAAAGATTCCTCGGGGTAAAACAGTTTAATCACGCTGACTTATACAAATGTAACAAAGCATATCACCATCGTGTCATTTAGTAGGCTTTCAATATTATTTATATCTGTTGAACTCAATTAAATCGTCGGTTAAATTAGATTTTTTTATGTATTTTAACAACTCTTGTTGTGATTTAAAAAAGTGCCTGAGATTCTAAAACAGTTTTTAGTTATATATATTGAATATTGAATAATCATAATTACTATTATTTGTTTCAGATATCATTTTCCAAGTGCAATTGGGGATTGGCATCGTAGCACCGCGTGTCTTTACCGGATCAGGAAGTTGAAAAATTATTTTCTTAACACGAGTTGCAGAGTTATATACATTTTTAATTCTTCATTTAGAAGTCTGATGTTTGTATATCAAAATACAGGTCAATATTTAAATATCATGCATCCTGCGGAGTTATTGATTAGAATTGTAAGTGTTAAGTAATGTAATAAGTATTGAAAATTTGAGAATCATGATGTGTGTTTATAGAAATCATATTTTTTACGATAAAGATTATTATTTACTATGATGTTGTAAAAAGATTTTGCTAGTAAACAATAACTAAGTATGTTTCCTTTTGCACTACTGTCTATATCATTGCTGCTTAGGTTGTCAATAGAAAATATGAAACAATGACGATTTTCCTATTGTGAATAGATATTGCCAGTGCTTTGTGCAGTTTCAGAGGTCGACTCTATGTCAGATACTAGAGTAAGTGTATCATCAGCAATTTCCCATTTCAATTTACAGCTATTGATTCATCAGAATTTCGGATCATCGGATTCTTTACTGAATTCATGTAGCTTCTTTGCGATTAAATTCAAATCCTCCCCTCTTGAATATTTCATTTAGAATTTCTTGGTACCGTTCAGATAAGTGAAACGAACATGATATATTCTATCAAATGAGGCAAATCTTAAGATAAAAAGATTCAATTTATTAAATTAAAGTTTGTATATCAAAATCAAAAATACAAAATTAAAGCTTTTTTCTTCATCTTAAAAATAGTAATAGCAAACATGGCCGATATGTAAATCATAACGAACAACAGTTGATATAAATTCTTGATAATAACCAACTTCCCCTGCAGGCAGAACTCTAAGAAATCCTAATCACTTAATAAAGCCTTGCAGCATTTCCCCATTTTTTGTGCATGCTTGCTGGCAGGCTTAGCTACTTCTGCCCTTACGAAGGTTTCTCGGGTTTTCTGCAATTTCCCCTACCGGCGCAATATTGCAACTTAAAGTATTTGGCAATATTTCAGCCAATGAAAATACCAAATGCATGAATAACAAATTTGTTGTCAAACAGGGCAATGCAATGTGAGGTCGCAAAATGAGGCGTGTGTGTTCTGTAAAGAAGACTCAAAGTGCAAGGTGCATAATCGAAAAGTATAGTTTTGGAAAGCTTACGGTAAAAACTTCGGCGATTTGAATTATAACTCATGAAACGGCGTCGGTGATTGCACAACTAACTTTGTTTTGCATCCAATCAGCGTTCTACATTTCTAGACCAAGAAACGTTCGTATTAAGACAGAGGTTGTATAAGAATATATGACGGAGCTACCTCTGTTGGGAGAGATTAAAACCACTAATTAATGAAGGCTGCAACTTATCGCTGGAGAGGGGGCTGCAATCAAACGGAAATGCTTTAATAAGCCTTTGATGGATGATGACGAAAGTTGGATAATGATAGGCCATAGGCATTATAAGATGGTGTTTAAAAAACATAGTGTTAAATCAATTCAACCACAAAAACGGATTATGAATACCAAAGGGCATTTTCATAAACGGAGGTAAATTCGTTTTTAAAGTCATGAAATATTTGGGAATCAATTTAGTAAAAGACCTTTAGACGTTTAAGTCAATCTTCCAAATCCCGCAACTTATTGGTAATTCCATCCACATAGGTCCATCAACATATTAATACGTATCCGGCATATATAAATTACATGCTAGAAATAATCATGGGTGACCAGCTGCCTGCAATGTTGGGAATTTGATCTGGTAGATGGACGGGTATTGTTGGGGGCTGCGGATACAAATATGCTGACGCACCAAAATGCGTCCTCGGATAAACATATGCTTATGTAGCAAGATGGTGTATATTTACAATTTGGTATCCATAGATACCAGGGTATATCTCCGCGGAAAAAAATAAGTTGGTGTAGCATGATGGTCTAATTTTGAAAAATGTGTATCCATGGATAAAAGGGTATTGTAGCGGTTTGCGGATACAGATACGCTGATGTAGCATGGTGGTCTATCTTAACAATTTGGTATCCATAGATACCAGGGTATAGGTCCGCGGATACACATAAGTTGATGTAGCATGATGATGATGGTCTAATTATTATTTTTTTGTATCCACGGATACCAGGGTATTGTAGCGGTTTGCGGATACAGATACGCTGATCAATGTAGCATTGTTGTGTATCTTAGCAATATGGTATCCATAGATACCAAGGTATGGTACAGATGCAATACGCTGAATAGAACGATTGTTTCTTAACATTTTTATATCCTCTTATCCTCCTTGGCTATCTTCTATCTTCTTATTTTGTATTCACATTTTCATCTCATCTTCACTCACGGGATTCGTATGCTCTTCTTTACGCTGATTCTCGAACATGGGAACAATAGCTATGAAAAATGCTGACACCATTAGACAGCTTCCTGTAACAGATAATAAACAGGGCCTAGATTTTCGAAGCTCTCTTAGCACAAAGATATTCGTAAGTACCATACATTAACATTGGCTTATGACTATCTTAGCACTAAGAGAGCTTCGAAAATCTAGGCCCTGATTTCATTCTACATCCACTTGAATAATATTTAACATACTGACTGACATAAGGCCATTTGTCCGTCAAAAATAAAATTTTGGCATCGGCTTTCGATCTCGATCAAAGGTACAAATATGCAAATTTCATTCATCCGAAGTCAAAAAGTGACGTTTTAATGGAAACGTCCAGAAAATAGAAGTCTAGAAATTTGTAAATGGGCTTTAACTTTAGAGAAGGTCATGGTTTACAAGTGTGCAAAGTTTGGTTGATATACATCTCGAACGGTTTTTCAGAAAATTGACCGTACGGGAAGGACGGGCGATCGGAATGACCACTATTATATATCCACCCGTAGCGGGGTATGATTATCCTGTTACACGTTGACATAGGAAGGTTCATTGTACGTGTAGAGGAAGTAATGAAATCGACTGAAACTTATTCAAAGTACATTTGTACTAAGATACACAGGTTAACAAACAAACTTTCGGGATGCAGTTATTAAAGGTGGTTCAGGTAATTACTCTATACTGTCCATTCGTCGACTGTACCACTGCGTACAGGAATTGTCTCTTTCTCCCTGATTGGTCCAATGTGACCAATTTCCTTCAAAGTCGCTTTATACTGATTGAGAAATTGGCACTCGTTACTTACAACCTCGTAGGATGTGGGAAACTAATATGAAACTAATAATAATTGATTGAATATTATGAAGCGTAGGTTTGATAGCTAAAGCTGTCTCAAAATATTGTTTTCTGTACTTTCTGCCACGTATCTATCACCAAAGATTCTACTTACCCGCAAAAATGTAAGAATAATCATAGATTCCCGTGCTTTCATACAGCAAACCTGAAACAAAACCATGCTAGAAAACTTTGAATTTCATTTGATCGACAACTGGTAATGACTAAAGGTCACATAATGACAGGACAATAAATCAGTGGAATTGTTAAGGGTTTGACGTTGGAAAATTGACAATCTGGTAAATAGTTTAGTAAATTTCACGACAGTAAAGGACATACTTGTTTGATAATATAAATACATGAATAGATGCGTTATATACTTACTTGCTACTGGTGGTCCAATCAAGTAGCCAATTCCTGTAGAAAAGGCTGCTAGTCCATAACCAAACCCCATGTTAGCAATCCCCACAAGTTGAACACAGATGGGTCCAACCATGACCCAAGGGGCCTGACTGTATAAGCCGTACACCGTACTAAACACCATTTGCAATGAATAGGTGTACGAATACAACGGAAACAGGAGAGTTACAATACCACACATCCCTAAGAATCCAAAATTCAGCAACATATTGCCAATGTTCGGATCTGAAGCAGCGAAACCAGCGAGCAGCCCACCTACAATTGCAGTGACCCCCATACCTGACAACAAGGTGGCTGCTTGGGCAGAAGTACTGCCCTTCACCTTTGCAAAGTATGGCAGGTGTACCATACAGGCCGATTCTCCTAAGGTCCAGAACACGGAACTTAACAGGTAAATATAGAATCCATTTTTCGTGAAAACGTCTAAAGCTTTTTTGAGAAGTTTCATTATCTCCGTCGATTTTTTCGTAGCCGTGTGTTCCTTGAAATTCGGTAATTCTACAAGTGATTCTTGGACCTTTTCAGAACAATAAGCCTGAGTAGAGTCATGGTTTCTCACCGCATATACGTCTAAATCACTCTTACAGTCTCGTCTTCCATCTATGCTGCCCATAGAACTATGTGACTTATTTGAGTGACTCGGGTCTCTGTCATGTTGTCCTTGTGTCACGGGCTTTTTACAGGTTATGACCTCAGCATATACAACGTCATCTTTTCCTCTTACAGAACTTTCAACTTCAACTTCTGTCAGTAAAGCATGGCTCTCTTCCGCATCAACATCAGCAAGGTCTGAGTGATGCTTTGCATGATCAAGATCAGTTTCAGTGACTGTTTTCACATATGTCGAGTCAACTGGTGTCTCCTCAGCATCTACTCGACAAACGTCAGACGATTGAACTTCAGGTTCGATAAGCTTTTCCTCATCTTTTATAACAGCATTAGGCCTGATGAGAGCTCCAACTAGAGACACGTGGAACATGATGGCTCCCAGGATGAGAAGAGTTCCTGACAGCTGGTACCTCTCCAAGAGGAACAGGGTCGAAGGTCCGGCCACAAACAGTCCACATCCTCCCCCCACCTGGTTTATACCATACGCGATGGACAGTTTCTTCTTGAAGTAGCTTCCCGGAACAACACCGCTTAAGTTCATGCCAAGACTTGCTCCGAATCCTGAAACATGACAAATTTCAATGATAAAATTGAAGCCTATTTGGCGACTGCATAATTGCATAGGTCTTGGTGACAACAAATAGGATATCCGTGCATGCGGTGTTATCATTTGCTGAAATATTGCAAGAAAGTTTATGTTACAATACTTTGCAGCTAGGGCAGTCTGCCTGGAAGACGAGTAGAGCTTGTTTTAGGACAGAGGTAAGGTTAGGAATTTATGACGGAGCTACCTCTGTGGGAGAAAATGGTTTACAACATGAAAACTTTATTTCAGGATATGAGACCAGTGACCATGTGACCATCTCATGCTTACCGTCCTTCAGTTCTACAATTTAACATGGGATGGGGAATATATAAATTTGTAGTGAGATTGATGTTTTCGTTCTCACCCGTGATGAGTCCGAATGTACAGATAAGTCCAGTGATGGATGTACAGAAAGAAGCTGCTATGAGACCAACAAGCATGAGAAATCCACTGACCAATCCAGTCCATCGATGACCCATTTGGTCATGTAGCAACCCTGATATTGGACCTGGGAAGGGATGAATAATTAGTATATCATTCAATAAGCGGTTCTGTCAATGAAATAAACCAGTTATGAGGAACGATAAAGTTTCGATATTTGCATCATAACTTGCATGATGTTATGGCGTCATTGTGGCAATTTGCCACGGCAGTTAATTACCGTTGAAATCATTTCTTTTCTTCAACTAACACGAACGTCCTAATAAGAACGTTGTACCAATTAATGTATATCCATGCAGAATGATGAAGGCGAGTTTATGTATGTACAACTTCTTTATTCCTACATGCATCTACATTAAAACTACTTAACGTATATCACCGAATATTGTACCCACTTTTCGTACATGAGTGGACATGATAACTTGCTGACTTGTAACACAAACTAGTAAACTAGAATTGTGTATATAATCGACGTATATACATGAACATTGTAACCATTTAACGTACATTAACATTTTAACCTCTTTACGTACAAATATTAACAGTTTCACCACTTTATGCAGATACATGAAAGTTGACATATTATGAGGTAGATTGTTTCAACATGTGTGTTGTCAATATGAAATCGAAAAATCTTTGGATTGAAGAGGTGTATAGCGTCAAAAGCAAATTCAAAACGTCTTTAGACTCTCAAGTCCTTTTTTCAAGAATGATTTGTAAAGATGTTGGAACGTACGTTTGATGGGCGCTTTCTGGCAATACATAAGATGCCAATCAATAAAACCCATATCCAAATTCAAACCAGTCACAGTCTGAAAAGAGTGAACTATTTTTTATATTTGAGTATTCGATGTATCATGTATTAAAGAAACTTTAAAAAGCATCAAGATTTTAAAACTCTTTTCTAAATGTTGTTAAAACAAAGTCTCACCCAGTAATGTCGACGACCCCAAGGTAGTGGCAGCAACTAACGAGGCTTGGGTGATGTCGTCCTCAATCTCGTCTACGATTGCTGTAGTCAACATGCCAACGGAGCACCAAAGAATTCCAAGAAGCATGTCACTGATAAACAGTCCTGCTAACACTACCCAAGCATACCCGCCATCAACGTCTTTCTGTTGTCCTGTCATGGTGTTGGTGTCTTGTCAAGGCTCGGATGAACCCATGAGTATCTGCGGGTGCGAAGTATCGGGAAATTGCATAAAGAGCTTGATCTATCGGCCCACATCCGGTCCGCCATCTTGGGTTTGGTGTGAAAACATGGTAAAAACGCTGTACTTTAGATTATTTACTACTTTTATATAAATTGATTAAACGTCTGGATAGAATCTCCAATAATTACAAATGATTTATGATAAGAGTAAACCAAAATGTCTTTTAAGGCCGTAGCGAGACTTTTCCGACTCGTAGCTCCGATGAATGTATTCACTTCTCGTTCTTGTGTCCTTCAAAGACTTGATTCTTGTTTTATTCTTACCAAGTGTGCGCTCTCACTATGTAGATAGTTGTCAAACAAACCATAATGTTACACTCGGTACCATTACTCAATTTGGTAATGTAGTAATAACATACAAATATAAACTAGAATTTCAAATTTGATGCCATCTCGACTAAAATTACCCCGCTAGGACTGTCCTCTTCATGGTGTTGCCGTGCAATTGAAATATTATGTGTCAAATAAAAGCACTTAATGAAGTTTTTATTTTCAATCGGAGAAATTATAAAAATTATAATAAATAAAGAGATTTCATTAGTTTTTAAAAATCTGCCCTACACGTTTCGTTTCGAAAACGTAATGACAGACGACTAAGATAACCGTCTATGTTGCCGAAAGTTGAAATAAAATGCCTTCAAAGTTTTGTGACAATGTAAAAAAAAAATCATAAGATATAACCAGAGTAGCCAATTTAAATTATATTTTCACAATCTACAAAATCAACAAAAATGTTCAACAAAGTATCATAAATCTCAATATTTATTGACTAATTTCACTTTGAAATTCAATTAACATAACATAACTTTTAATAATTCTTTCAGAAAACCCGAAACTTTAACGATAAACCACTGCCTGCGTGGATACGGAAACCGTGAAATAAACCTTTTTACATAAAGAATGTTTTAATATACAAGATTGCCAAGATAACGAAAATTAATCGGCAGTAAAATATCCATATCATGTCTGTACATGCATCAAAGGGGGGTAACTCTAGTCTTAAAGGTTTCTAAATAATTTCTGTTAGTATATTTCGACTAGCATCATTTCATCCATACTTGAAAAGAGACACGAATAGAATGATCTCTTAATTAAGTTGCTGTTACCGGAAACTTGGATACTGCATGTAGAGTTTCTGGGAGTATTCTTTCTGTTTTGTGTGTGTGTCGTGTGTAAGCGAGGGACGTATCTCCATTGTTAATCATTAGAATAGAGTAACGTACCTTTATTTATCGACCTATGCCATTCCGGCCCTCGGATCATTATAAAAAAAAATTTAAAAATCTAAATTAATTTTTTTTTTTTTTGAGAACACCCCCTAAATAGAATTGTACTTCTTTAGATTTTTTTTTTTTTTTTTTTTTTTTTTTTAAATATAATGATCCGAGGGCCTGTGCTTCCGGGACCAAAAGAGTGTATCATTCTTATGCACCACATTGGTCTACTCTTTGAAGGGGCAGAAACAGGATTTTTTAGTTAGTCATAGTGATATCACGAAAACAAATTTTAAGGTAATATTTTTTAAATCAGTAGAAGTTGTCAAACAATATATATTCGGTTAAGCTAATCGAAACAAGTTTTAATGTTTAAAGGTGTTCACAATAAAATGGCCGCTATTCGGGATGATAAATCAGGTGTTTTACCCTCTGATGCTGAGTGCATTTCGCATATAATTATAAACAATTGTTTTTAAATCCGTCTTACTGGCCCTATGAAGTGAAACTTAAAATCACAGGGGGCGTGTATCGCTTAGAAATAGCTTTAGAAAGACATATATACCCATAGACCCTACCCTACTACTATCCTTTTATATAGTAGTAGGGTAGGGTCTATGGGTATATATGTCTTTCTAAAGCTATTTCTAAGCGATACACGCCCCTGTGCTTAAAATTGTATTTTGTTTGGCTTTCATAAGTGACTAAGAACCAATTAGGACGCTATCCATTCATTGTGTATTATCGTTCACTGAATAAAGTTAGAGATTGACACTCAGACTGTATTGAGTGCTATTCTGACCTGGACACAACCCCTTGAAGAGCAAATTTATATATCCAAAAAGAGCTCTGGGGTACATTTCTTATATTATATAAAAAATGTTATTGTTCAGCGACTGAATTTAAGTCTTGTACATGTATTCAGAGGTCAAACTCTTGTTTATTAATAACATATAAACTTTTGTTACGTGTGCGAAACAAAATTTAAAACCAGGTACGACAACCATAAAACCTCCTTCAACAAACTCAGTAAAAAGAATGATTCATAACTTAGCAAATAAATCTTGCAAATTAAGGAGGATAACTCCAACTTCACAATCGAGTGTTCAGTTATCGGCCAGGTATCGGTAAAACAGACAAAATTAATTGTGTCATATACGAATATTTAACCACTAAATTTTGTTTTTTCGCTTGATATGGGTGCACACCAAAACAGATATCCCGTTTGCTCCCTGAACACAGATTCGATAAATGCATTTCACATAACTGAATATTTTATAAACTCATTCAATGCGCAGGAGGTGCAGAGACGCTATACCGAAATCAAAACTGAAAGTATTTGCACCGGTTGAACCAGCAAAGTGCAGTAGATCATTTGTATCATTGTACAGTAGTTAATCGTCAGATCAGTTTATAAGTATCTACGTCATGGGTGTCATATCTTGATAAAAAACGAACTAGAAATAAAGCTTTAAAGTTTTAGGCAATGACGTTACTGAACAGTGACAATACATCGGCCAATACTTAAAGGGGCACAGAGTATATTGTTGGGGTCAAATATGTCAAACTTCATAAATGGTGTTATTTCATCGACTAGAAGTGGTTGTTTGTGAAAATTAACATCGCAATGTTTACCAGTTATCATAGTGAGAATAAACAGGGGAAAAGTCAAGATTTATGATCTAAAACCAGACAATGGCGCGCGCCAATGACTCAAACGTAAATTTGGAAACTTAATTATAGCAGACACTAAGATAAATATAGTTTGGTTTTGCTAAGTAGGTCATTTACCTAATATCATTTATATGGGACACTATATTTCGACTTCTTAACATTCATATTGTCGTTTTAGATTTACAATTGAGAACAAGAAAATGTCCTAATTTGGCATTTAAGAGATAAAGATACAATTTGTAATAGGCGATTTGACCTTAGCTCAGGCCATATGATATTTTGGCTCTATTCATGTCACATACAAAATTCATGAAACATACTCTGTGTCACTCGGTGTTCATATGTTCCATACATTGACACTATATATATATTCTTTAGGGCTACCTTTAAGGAATCGTTATCTCCATTTTTATCATATAGGTAACATATATGTATACATACCTCGGTGAAGGTGTCCATGTCAATATATTCAGTGCACACTTCAAGTGTCACCTATATTCGGGGCAAGGTAAAATGACATCCATATTCAGCTATGGCGATGTAAACATATGTTTATAAATTGTGTTTTTAACTGTCTCACCATGTGTCGCGGCTTTCGTATTTACCTATACAGCACATTAGTAATATTATGAGTTCTCAAGTAACGGTTATGAGCTTGTTGAAGTGTTTGTATTACTTACCTTGGTGTAGTATATGTCAACACATGTACATTCTCACGTGCCAAGCCAGGCCGGGCACGTTTAAGAGATAGTCTACATGGTATTCTGACGTATGTATGAACTTGTTTTCTATGTCCATGTATTTAGATGCAATACGTCACTATGAGGGTCCAATATGGCATCCGTAGCTCTCTACCGTATAGCATAGTTAAGTCTGTACCCAAAATAATCGTTTCTACAAGACATACCATTATCGTTTCAACATGACAAACCATAATTGTTTCCACAAGGCATACCATTATCTTTATAACATGGAATACCATGTTCGTTTCTACAAGGCATGCCATTATCGTTTCTACAAGGCATTTCCTTATCGTTTCTACAAGGCATATCATAATCATTTTAACAGGCATACCGTTATCGTTTTAACAAAACATATCATTATCCTTAAAACAAGACATATCATTATCGTTTCTACAGGTATACCATTATCGTTTTCACAAGGCATACCATTATCGTTTTAACAAATCATATCATTATCCTTATAACAAGGCACATCATTATCGTTTTACAGGCATACCATTATCGTTATAAGAAGGCATACCATTATTGTTGTAACAAGGCATACCATTATCGTTTCTACCGACATAGCGTTATCGTTTTAACAAGGCATACCATTATCGTTTTAACAAAACATATCATTATCCTTATAACAAGGCACATCATTATCGTTTTACAGGCATACCATTATCGTTTTAACAAAACATATCATTATCCTTAAAACAAGACATACCATTATCGTTTTAACAAAACATATCATTATCCTTAAAACAAGACATATCATTATCGTTTCTACAGGTATACCATTATCGTTTTAAGAAGGCATGCCATTATTGTTGTAACAAGGCATACCATTATCGTTTCTACCGACATAGCGTTATCGTTTTAACAAAACATATAATTATCCTTATAACAAGGCACATCATTATTGTTTCTACAGGCATACCATTATCGTTTTCACAAGGCATACCATTATCGTTTTAACAAATCATATCATTATCCTTATAACAAGGCACATCATTATCGTTTTACAGGCATACCATTATCGTTATAAGAAGGCATACCATTATTGTTGTAACAAGGCATACCATTATCGTTTCTACCGACATACCGTTATCGTTTTAACAAGGCATACCATTATCGTTTTAACAAAACATATCATTATCCTTATAACAAGGCACATCATTATCGTTTTACAGGCATACCATTATCGTTATAAGAAGGCATACCATTATTGTTTTAACAAGGCGTATTATTATCGTTATAACAAGGCATACCGTTATCGTTTTAACAAAACATTGCATTATCCTTATAACAAGGCATATCATTATCGTAATAACAAGGCATACCATTATCGTTTCTACCGACATACCGTTATCGTTTAATCAAAACATTTCACTATCCTTATAACAAGGCATATAATAATCGTTTCTACAAGGCATATCATTATCATTTTAACAGGCATACCGTTATCGTTTTAACGAAACATATCATTACCCTTATAACAAGGCATATCATTATCGTTTCTACAGGCATACCATTATCGTTATAACAAGGCATACCATTATTGCTGTAACAATGCATATAATTATCTTTATAACAAGGCATACCATTATCGTTTCTACCGACAAACTGTTATCGTTTTAACAAAACATATCATTATCCTTATAACAAGGCACATCCTTATCGTTTCTACAGGCATACCATCATGGTTTTTACAAGGCATACCATTATCGTTTTAGCAAACATATCATTATCCTTATAACAAGGCATATCATTATCGTTTCTACAGGCATACCATTATCTTTTTACCAAGGCATAGCATTATCGCTATAACAAGATATATTATTATCGTTATAACAAGGCATGTCATTATCGTTTCTACAGGCATACTGTTATCGTTATTATAACATCCCATTATCGATTTAACATGGCATACTCGTAGTTCCCACAAAGCATGCTCTATCGTAATAACACATACCATTTCTCTTACTGCTTCATGTATCTGACAAATGTACACCTGACGTTGTTTACGTATAACCTGTGGTAAGGTCACTTAAGGTGATACTTTTACCCCATTGCCAAATTCAACTACGTTGCATACGTGTATGTGCATAAAATTCCAATAACATCTGAGATAAAAGCACTCAGAGGTACTAAAGGGACAGGGGTGGTAACTGTGTCTTCATGGCTATGCAACAACGTGTTTCCCTAACAAATCTAGGGCTAATTGATATGATGTTGATGTAGTACTATCAATAGTATTGCCGCGCCAAAGGAAAATGTGTCACACTCTTCGCGCAGATTATTGTCCTAATTTTCTTTAAATGTGAACAACTGTTTTCGAATTTATTTAAACGAATAGCCATGCATTAATATATCACGCAGTATATTTCAAGATTACTGTCACGATGATATACAGGCGGATTACCAACGTTTTCATCTACTGTAGATGTACCGTGGCTTTCATGACATTGTAAACCAACTATGTATTGACCTACAAACACCATACATGTACTGTATCGCTGTATCACGTTGCCTCGGGTCAGTGGTAGACACGAATTTTGATAAAAATGTTTTATCTTACCATCACTGGTACAAAGTAATATGAGGACTAATTCAATATTAATATGAAAGGAATTCATGATGAATTTAGATACATTGATTTTCCGTTTCAGGTCGGTTAACAGTTCATTCGAAAAAGAAAGCTTTACTAATAACAATTCAGTTAAAGATAGATATTTTAAAATATATATCAAGATTTATCGTTTTTCATCACACGAAAATTTACTTTTAAAAAGATGACGTTAATAGAGAGTTTAAAACCCTTACTTTACTGGGATATAAACAACCTCTGTCTCCTTTTCCTAAGCATTAAGGGTTCAAATCCTTCAATCCTGCATTAACCTCGGTGCTATTGACTTTGAGTCCAGTTCAGTTTTAAAAAATGGAATGTTACGATAATATAACTAAAGGCCCACACCATGTTTTATTTACATGTACTTATTCAGCGAAATCTATATACTTTAGATAAGGATTGAAGATGACTGTAAGGAAACCAATAGAAAACATTCCAACCTTTCAGTGAGTGACGATAACATTGTATCATTATTCTGTACATACATTCCTAAATGTGAATTATGTCATTAGTTCCTGTTGTACATATCGATGACATTGAATTGGTGTCTATGGTAACCCAAAGAAACAAATCGACGTCTTTACCAGGCTTGTACTAAAATGTTCAATCTACGATGGATAGATGATAAGATTATGTTATTCATAGATTCCAAAATGTAAATAACCAAGTTCTCGTATCTCGTTCAACGACGTCCCATAGTCGACATTATCCAAAGATACGCAATGATACGCCCACTTATCATTCTGTGACATTTACAAAATATTATTATTTGTTTATAAACATCGATATGCAGACAGTCAATTATGACATTTTTTTAATGATGTTTAATGATATCAATATTTTGTTTACAGTGAAAGGTGTTATCAACCACGTTCCGTCTTCTACGCCGATGTGATCGTCGACAGCGTTTATGGACGGAGAACTCTTCATTCATGATCATGAACTTTATATAAACATTATTTTTATGAACTTCTAGATACAAACTCTTCACCCATCCATGGCCTGGAGGCAAATTTAGTTTATGCTTACATTGAGGCCAAATTGTCAATACAAATATAACGAGTGTTACAAATTCAGAAAAAGGCGCAGCAACATCTGAGGTTATTCTTGACATGGCTCTGGAATTGAAACATGTATTGAAAGACTCAACATAAGATAAAAATCAAATTTATTCTTCAACCCTATTTCAATATCAAATGAAATTTGAAATAAACGAAGTAAACTGCAACAAAAATCTTTATATTAACTGTTAATCTTGAAAATAGATCAGGCGAGATACCGACTGATTTTACTAAAAAAAAAAGCTCAAAGCATTGACCGTACGTAAAAACAGAACATATCAAAAGCAAAGCAACAGCTTGCTATCTCGTTCTAAGACTTTCTCTTACTGATGACGAAATTTTAGAGATTAAAAATAAACATATATGCTTGAGTGTTATAACCAAACAAGCACAGAGCCTACTACTGGTGAAACAAGCAATGGATTCTTTATGTTCGATATTTTTTACTGTGTCTGTTTGTTGTTTTCAATTATTGGGCTTACCAAAGAAAAACTCGATCTCTACGAAAAGCAGTGAAAAATATACAGTAACAGACGAAATCGCATAATAATTTAGCGCTCCGCAACGAAAAGTCCCGAAATAGCACCAATCAAGAGACGATCAGCACTTTTAAACAAACGAGGCACCATATACTGTCAGATAAGGCAAAGGTGTTAATGTTTCTAATTTTCTCAAGAAAATCCACTGAGGTTTCTAAATCAATGTTAAAAGAATGGGCTTTAATTGATTGTAACTCTGCAATTGCTTTGTGGAACAGGCCCGCTGGTCTTGTCGTAACAGGATGTCATTACAAATATCGAGCTACGAGAGTGTCCCATATGTAGTTTGTCCAATGTATTAAAAGTTTTATCATCTTTTAGATAACTCATTAGTAAGTTTCAGCACCTACAGTATCTATTACACATCTGGCTAATATGTACTCAAGTGATTAAAAAAAGTAAGTAGTACTGACATATTTGGGTATGATATCATTAATGTGATACACTAAATGGACTGAATTACATTACATTACAATCGACAATTTTCTCTTTCACGTTCTAATAATTAGGTGCCGTTATCATATTTTGGAACACTCATTTTATGAGAAAACAGTTTGCAATATTTTAGGGATATTTTGAATATTGTTTTCCTTGGTGGAAAAGCTATCGTGCAATACTTCGGCCCAAAACATTGTACCGACTTTAAGTTCGGATTCTTTACTTACATGTAATGTCTTTTGTAGAACATGCATGAATAAATTTAGTTGAAAATTTTAGACATTTGATAGGGGATAGAATAAGTAACTTGGCTGTCGAGGTGTCTTTTCTGAAAATTTTTTACATTTTATTTCCGTGAACTTTGTGCACGTCTAATTGGTGTTGTTTAACTCTTGAAAATACAAATAGGTTCTCAGAGAAAGGTGAAGTGATTCAACTGTTTTACTTCGATGCTAACACTATGATCAAACTAAAAGAGTGGTATGCAAACTTTGCTTACTTTTGTCTCGTTAGTTTGCTTTTTCCTTCTTTTCAAATGGCAAGAGTTAAAACGCGTCCGTTGCGAAAGATATATTATAAGCTAACTCATTCTTAAAAATTGTTATTCGCTATCACGCAGGTACTCAAGTAACCGGCGACGGGTCGCGTGCGGCAGGGACTCGAGGCTTAATTATTAGATTTATTGAATAAGTTTAATCAGAAAGATGGTCGTGATTTTTGGAAGGTTATTGGTAGCAT
This sequence comes from Phorcus lineatus, assembly GCA_921293015.1. Classification (NCBI taxonomy): domain Eukaryota; kingdom Metazoa; phylum Mollusca; class Gastropoda; order Trochida; family Trochidae; genus Phorcus; species Phorcus lineatus. The sequence goes on from OV121096.1 coordinate 39,317,832, forward strand.
AGGTATCTCGAATGACAGGTGTAACTCTGTTCCATGGGAGGTAATGAATGACGATGAAATAATTAGTAATAAATCTGATGTTTTAGATGTCTGGAAGAAAATCTTATAGTTATAACGTCGATTCTGCTGGTGATTTTGATGAGGAATATTTGCAGTCTGTGATAAAAGTTTTAAATACTAATGTTTGTCAACAATCTCCATATAACGTCACCCTCTTGAATCAGCCAATAACTCGCCAAGAGGTTTTACACACCTCGGTGTGACATGTTCCCATTCTTTTAGCATTGGTTCATTCTCATATCAACCTCTTATGACGTTATCATCGGCTGTTTCTCCATGTCGCCCTAGGGCACTATCACATATCATTCAAATCATATATTATGTCCTTTGTTTTTACGCAGGTGGGTGTTATGAGATGTTCAACCTACAGAAACGATTAGACTTGTAAAATTTTGATATTTTGACATAAGCGAAAGTTGGATTCGAACCCGTGACCTCTTTGCTGGCGAGTAACGCTTTTACCATTTGAGCTAACGAGGATCCCTGCCTGTAACTGTTCATTTTGTTGTGTCATGTCTGTACTGTTTTCCCCCTGGTATATATATAAATGTATATGTATATATACATGAAAATATATAGGTGTAAGGTTATGTCAATTTCTAATCTTTAGAATCAAATATTTAGCTTTAAAATCTCAAGCAGCCAGATATTGTTAATATCCTACTGGACTCGTTAGGTCAGGACACATAAACACGCAAAGTAAAACGTTTACAAATTAATTTCATAAAAACTATTTGGTTTGAAAACTTTGTAGGGATGTTCCGCGGGAGTGAAAGCCAAATAATGACCGGATTGCCTCGCGTTATGGCAAAACAAAACTCAGCTCGGGCTAACGCCTCGCGACTTTTTTTGCCATAATAGCTCGTTACCCGGTCATTATTTACTACATTAAATAATTTCATTTCTTAACCACGTGTGTAAGTCAAATAGCAAGTACGTGTAATAAAAACGTGTAATAGTGTACGTGTGTAAGTCAAATAGCAACCTCCGCCCTCGGTTGATATAAAAATGAACACGCTCGCTACCGCTCGCGCGTTCATTTCTATATCAACCTCAGCGGAGGTTGCTATTTACTACTTATCCGCTATAACCCGTGCGAAGCATGGTAAAGCTTCAGGTGTCGATTGCATCCCGGCGGAGGCGTTGAAAAATAGGTCATGTGTGAATATGTTGTTTAGAATTTCTCCTTTTTGTTTTGATAACGGTGTTTGTCCGAATATTTGGCAGAATAGTACAATTACACTAGCGAAAGTGGGATTCGAACCCGGGACCTTTCTGCTGGCGATTAACGCCGTTACCATTTGAGCTAACGAGGATCCCTGCAAGTGAATGTACATTTTGTTGTGTCATGTCTGTACTGTTTTCCCCTGGTGTATATATATGTATATGTGTATATACATACATGAAATATATAGGTATACGGTTATGTCTATTTCTAATCTTTAGAATCCAATATTTAGCTTTAATTATTATTTAATTTATTAATTTTATAAAATTTATTTGCTTTGAAAACTTTGTAGGAATGTTCCGCGGGAGTGTAAGCCAAATATTGACCGGATTGCCTCGCGTTATGCCAAAGAAAATCCAGCTTGGGCTAACGCCCTCGGGAGTTTTTTTTGCCATAAACGCTCGGCACCCGGTCATTATTTACTACATATAACATGTCAACATTTGCGTGACACAATAATAAAATAATCTCTCATAATCTCTCTGACTGAAGAGGTGTATCATAGGTTCAATGGCCGGACATCTGTCAATATTTTATTGAGTGTGACGATTTATTTAACGTACAAATGTGTGTCAATTTCAAGCTGTGAAATAGATTACAGAGAGAGATTAATATTCATAATTATTTTTATTAATTACATAAATTCAGCGATGAATGGTCTCAACTAACTCAAGGAATAATCTTACATCAAGAGCTCAAATCTAGCTGAATTAATTATCCATATCTTTCTAAAGTAGGAATGTTTTGGAAATTTGAAGATATTTTTTTCATTTTTCATTTCATTTTTCATTTGGTATGATAACGTTGAGAGATATCATGTCTGTGGAAATAAACAAAACAGACAAATGTTTAAATTTTGTGACATATAAATAACAAACATTGCACTAGTGTTACGTTTATGATTCTTTATATCTTGATTTTATGAAATATTTATATATGAAGTTAGGCTGAAGTTACTGTTAAAAAGCCTTGATCTCAAACGTTCTCGCTAGATTTGTTAATGGGGTTCCCGATGTAATTGCCTTTTTATATTGTAACACGTTGAAATGGATGTAACTATGATTTTCAAACACACTTTTATTGTATATTTATGAACATCCGTCAGACAAATTGATTCTAGTTTTCCTATCTTTGGGGACCTTTATTCTGACCTGAAACATGTACAAAATATGAACTTTCACAATTGAAGTTGAGTTTTCGGGTACTCGAGTCCGGGTCGGGTACTAAGCCTCTGAAACTTGAGTCCGATGTTTCCGACCAATCAGATCCCTGTCACGCAGTGTCAATAACCGAGATTCTTTGACATCTCCTTGACCGGATAAGAAAGGTCTTTACACAACGTGGGGTGGCCAGAAGCTGAGGTCAGAATACTTTTCTTTATTGTTCTCTCTGCTTTTATGATTAATTTTCGCTTTTTTAAGAAAAGAAACCTTAATATTCTGATATCTTTATTTCATAAAAACCGAATCCATATTTTTTTTTTCTTATTTCACAGTACCCATCAGCATCTGTGACGATATAGATATATTAAGTGACGATATGTGACGATATAAATATCTTATGTGACGATGTAAATATCTTATATTATCTTATGTGACGTTATGTGACGATATGAATATCTTATGTGACGATATAAATATATTTGTGACGATATATGACGATATAAATATCTTATGTGATGATATTTTACAATATGAATATCTTATGTGATCATATAGATATTTTAAGTGACGATATTTGACGACCGTTTACGTCGAGAAATTTTCAGCAAGCATCGATGCGGAATATTACCGGGGCCCCTGTGCACAAAGCAACCTTTACCAAGGGTAGTTTTACTCTCAAACATGAGACCAATGTTACGTTAAAGAGCCACTCCGTGAGTTGTTGGGGTCATATATGCCAAACTTAAAGATATTATATCCCAGTTTTGTATCCGACTTCCGACAATCCTCATTTTCATAAAGACAATACAGTCAAGTAAATAAAACACCAAACAGAGTTTCGATGCGTCCTTTAATTAAAAAGATATAACGGTTCAAAGTGCGTAGAAATTTGCCACCTCATAATCCCAATTAAAAAAGTCCCTAGAGTGGCCTGAGCTGTCCTTCGGCAGATGTGACGTAATAGACAGGACTCGCTCCGCGTTTGTTTGTAAACAAGTATATATCAATGCAGATATGGGTCGCATTCGTCTACGTTTTCATTGAGAATGAGACATGTCTTCTTCATGCGTTGATGCCAGCTGTACTAATAAGAAATCAGGAGACATTCAACTGCATCAGTTTCCGAAGGATCCTGTCCAATTCGCGAATTGGACACTGTTTGTTAGTCAGAAAAGAGCGAAGTGGAGTCCCAGTGACAGATCTGTCATCTGCTCCGATCATTTTACGATTTCAAAAAGGACTCGTCAAAAATGCCGTACCATCAGTTAATAAACAGATAAAGATGAAAATAGGCCCGCTACCCGTCTGTCCAGCGAGATATGACAGTCAACCATATCGGAAGAGAAAACGAACGGAATACTTTGAGAAGAGGGAACGAAAGAGGGTAAGGTGGGATAAATAATCATGAAACTTTTGGGGAGTTGACTTTTGTTGATGATTTTGCAGACGAATGTTGAGTTTTTATCTGCAGTATGAATTTATGTCTCTTAAGATTAGTCGAAGAAATTATTAATTCAAACCCCAACAATTGTTTACATTTTTCGTGTTTGATTACATATGGGGTTTAAAAGTTCATCGAGTTGAACTAAATAGTTATTTAAAATGTTGGAGAGCATAATGAAATAAGGTGCATATGTAGATAGATAGATAGATAAATTTGTAAATGGTACACAGTGACAGGTTTGTAGTTAGTTACATTACTAGTTTTGGGGTATATATATCTTTTGGTGCTGATTACTCTAAGGATACATACAAAAATGTGGGCACGTCGCTTATGTTTGTATGTTGACACTACAGTTTTGGTTATAACATTTATGAAAAATTAAAATGTCTTGCTACAGTTTCACTTTAGAAGCAACAAAAAGTAAAATTAAAGTCATAAAGCTGCCCCGGAGAAACATTTACCATTTTATGTAGCCTTACAGTGGATAATTTATAACCTATATGATGTTGATAAACATTGCAGTATGAAATAATATATTTAGTAATACAGATTTGTTAATATATTGTCATGTGTCACGTGTATTGACAATCCTAATTACCGTCATCAAGTTTCAATAAAGGCTGTTGATCTTGTGTGAGGATAAAGTTAGATAACTAATCAGTGTCTTGTGTATTACCTTTTTGAAAAGTGCCAGGTGCTGAGGTCATTAAGTTTACTGCTTAATTGTCATAATGTACAGGTGTGCGGCATTTCATGTAGACTGTTAGGTAATAACTTTATGACTATATTGTCTGGTGTGAAAAAGTAGTGTTAGGTAACTAAAAACCTCTCTCTGGTAAAATACCGGCACTAAAGTACAGAAGGAAATTGAAATAATATGCTTTTCAGCGTTAATATTTTCATTTGGTTGAAATACTTAAAACTGAAAAAGAGTTTCATATTTACAATACATTTCCAAGCAGGCTTTAACTTACATCACAATCAACAATAAATGTTGTGTTACTATTGACAATATTGACCTACGTCACTCAAGATTAGTACCACACTCTTTATCTCAAACACTGACCATTAACTCACACAAAACAACAATAATCTGTATCCTTACTATGCAAAATACATTAGTACGTAAGTCTAAGTTTTTAATGAAGGTGGTACAAGAATCAAGAGTAAAAATTTACTCAACACATAAAAAATTTGATCTTCATTATCAACTGGTTAATAAGCCCCAAAACAGCTGTTCGGAACCGTCGTATCCTATTCCGAGATCCGGAAGTTGCCGAGAGGCAGTCCATCAAAAGCGAAATATCATTGTTACAGTCATGCGAAGCAGAAACACAGAGTTACGATATTGAGTTGCACTTTAAAATGGCACAAAGTAGTAACAAATATTCTACATATGCAATGGTCAATCTACTACACAGGGGGATAGTCGATTTGTCTAGATGTTCAAACAAAAAACAGTCACAATCGCGGCAGATATCAGTTTGGGTTCACTCGATCGGCATTATCGGAGATTAACAACCCAAACAAATAACAAGTTAATTAATGTCAAACAGAATATGTCGATGTATTGATATTAATTGCTTTTGTGACTTAATGGCTTTTTTAAGTACAATCAGTGAAAATATATACGTTCACGTCCGCTGGAATCTATATTGTAAACAATGACACAGATCAGCCAGTCGTTAACGAGTCCTGTCTATGTCGTCACAACCCCACTAGCACCTGATTGGCTAATAAAACGTTTGGCGTCTGTTTTCCGGAAGTGTTTATAAAACACGTTTTTTCTGCTATTTTCAGGTGGATGTGAACCTAAATAGTTGTTGATATTTATTCTTGACTATGTTATGAAGTATTTCCGCTAGTCGTACCCCCTACGTGGATATATTATCTTTAACCAATGGTGTAATTTGATTGCGAAGTATCGACTGTTAGCAAAAAGACACATTTTAAAGCTAATTGGTTTTTTTACAGTGACAATATGAAGGTAAAACGTTTTATCATCCAATACTGTGTTCCACAGGAGATATCGCTTGTGGAAGATCAAGCGATATCTCCTAGGAGATATCGTTTTGACAGTAGATTTTGAACAATGCCCTATTGCAGTCAAGTTCATGACATCACAATTGTTTAACATCATCAAGCAATGACATCACAATGCTATGACGTCATAAACATGATGACGTCACAATGCTATGACATCACTCCACTGAGAGTCTAAGAGTAGTGCAGTGTTCAGAAAAACACCTTTTTTCACGGAATCGAAATGAAAAATGATTTTGGATGATAAATAGAATCTCACCCTCGTGTCTTCTGTTATCAAATATATCAACACTCGTTGATAAAAGTAAAATATCCTCGGCAAGCCTCGGCTATTTGTAACTTTTATCAACTTGTGTAGATATATTTGATATCAGAAGACACTTGGGTGAGATTCTCTATTTAATTATCATCGAAAACCGGACAGTGGCGCGCGTCAAATAGTCAAACGTAATTTTGGAGACTTATCTTAAACAGCCAGGAGGGCAGTTAGGAGTTGATAGTGTTTGTTAGGTTATATATCTAGTATCCATGTATATTGGACATGATATCTACACTTCTGTGCATTTATAAGGATGATTTTATATTTTCATGGAAAACCAGTATTTGTCATTTATATATTTTTGGACATGAAAAGTTAAGATTTTTTTATTTTATATCACCACATATGATACTGAGGTTCGTATCAAAGGTAAATAGTATGTTATGAAAATCACGGAGTGGCTCTTTCAGGACTGACGATCACCCTAGGGCTTTGTGGAAGGAGGCCCAGGCCCTAATTTCACAAAGGGCAGAATTAACCCATTGAAAGTGTGTTGGAGCCAAATATGTCAAACTTCATAAATGGTGTAATTCTATCGAGAAATAGTGTCTGCTTCTAACAATCAGCAGTTTTTTGCTTATTAGTTCTGTATAAGGACAATAAACAGGTTTAAGTCGTGATTTGTGATCGAAAACCGGACAATGCGCGCCTATGACTCAAACATAATTCTTTAAACTTATTTACAGCAGAAACAAGGAAAAACATTTGTTGATAGTGTTTAGTAGATCAATAAACATATATATTCATTTATATTACATGCAAAAGTTGACTAATTGACATTTATATGACAGTGTTTTCGATTATCATTTAAAACGAGAAAATATACTCATATTTGCGTTTAGAGATAAAGGTGCAAGTTTAGGGACGATATTTGAATTGAACTCTTACTTTAACATAGGGATTTTGAATGAAATATGTAATTTGATGGTTTTAGTGTCTCATACGTCATTCTGGCCGCACACTTTGATACCTGTGTGACACATCTTCTTCCTTTGAAAATAAAATCGGTCAGTGGTATGTATGACCTCTTAATCAAACATATTTCAGATGAAATAAAGTTATCGGTCAGTGGTATGTATGACCTCTTAATCAAACATATTTTAGATGAAATAAAGTTATCGGTCAGTGGTATGTATGACCTCTTAATCAAACATATTTTAGATGAAATAAAGTTATCGGTCAGTGGTATGTATGACCTCTTAATCAAACATATTTTAGATGAAATAAAGTTATCGGTCAGGTGTATGTCGTTAGCAGAGTTGTGTCGTTTTGGAAGACTGGTTTTTCTCAATGTACAGTCATCATTTACATTGATCGTTAAAAATACACATGTTCTGGTTTTTGGACACGTTCTGTCACAATAAACTGAATAAAGTCCAATTTGTTAATATGTTAAAGAGCCACTCCGTGGGTTGTTGGAGTCAACTTAATCAATGGTGTCATTTGATTGCGAAGTATCGACTGTTACCAAAAAGACACATTTTAAAGCTTATTGTATTTTTACAGTGACAATATGAAGGTAGATTGTCGCAATTATGATCGAAAACCGGACAGTGGCGCGCGTCAAATAGTCAAACGTAATTTTGGAGACGTATCTAAAACAGCCAGGAGGTCAGTTAGGAGTTAATAGTGTTTGTTAGGTTATATAACTAGTATCCATGTATATTGGACGTGATATCTACACCTCTGTGCATTTATAAGGCTGTTTTTAGATTTTCAGCAATGTTACGTAATCAAATCAAAACATTGTGTGGCCCATTAAACAGTGCAACAATATTTTTTTAGTAATTTGCTATACAATGTTTAATCTATAACAATCAGATACTTGAAAGTAAACGTATTACCATTCAAATACCAAGCACTGATTCTTAGTGCAGTCGAACTGCTCGATGTATAGTTGACAGTGGCGGATTTATTTTAATCTTTTGAAAAGGGAAAAGGGAAAAATGAGAAAAGGGAGAGAAGGGTTTTACCCCGAGATTCGTCACTGAGTTGTCATGCAACATTTGTATTAACGGTGTACATCATATAAAGTCTGCGAAACCAACACATTTGTTGTTTTTAAGGCAAATACCTACATCATTAACTTAACAAATCGGTTCGCATCAATGAACAAAAGTTTGTGAGAGTACAGTTTATGTTCAACGATGCGTTGACAAATATGTACCTATATGTAACCCAAGGCCTTGACCGGATATATAGTCTGATGAGATAAAAGCTAACCAAATCAGTGTCCATTGAGTACTTTGGAATACCAGTGTGTGTGGTTTTCAAATATCGGTAAGGTTCACATGATTTTTCAGTTATTTTAAAAACAAATGATTTTATGTCTATTAAAATATTTCATTAAGTTTGATCTTATGTTAAATATGCAGCAATGATATCTCAAATTATAAAATCATTATTTTCTGTTCATCAATAAGTTATTGCAATTGTTTTTATAAATCAGTATTACGACATCTAACTTGGAAAAGTCCATAATTCCTCTGTTGTTTATCCTTACCTATAAGTTTGAAGAGCATATACAAAACAACGAAGTAGGAGAACAACATACTGTGTTGGATATCAGGGGCAAAAAACGGAATTATAATTGCTCTGAATTATATTCTTTCGTGTTAGCCCAGCTGTGCTGTTTCATCGATGACCATGCAAAATTTAATCGGGCTGACATTCATACAGAGATTTTTTGGAATTTCGAATAAAGTTACTGGAACTTACTGACAATTTCGAAAATGTTTTATAAGGAGCTCACTCCATTCAGAAGAGCATTTCAGCGCCCGGAATAATTTCTGCAATATATTATAATATAATGTCGGTATTAACTTAGCCAATATTTAATTGGCTCTGTTACGTGATTCCAGGGAATTGAATTGATGACTCGGGTGATTAGTCTAAAAAGCAGAAACAACGGCTCAATTTCACAGCAGAACTGGTGAAATTGAGCGCTCCTTCGCTTATAAAGGGGACGCGTAGCCCTTAAACAATTAGTATCGATTTTGCCGAAATTGTACGGACGAAAACTGTCCATTGGTCAACGTGACCAACCGGTACATTTTGACCACTAGATTTTGAATATTGATTCTGATAAAGACAAAGAAAAATAGGAACAAAGACATGACCGCTCGATTTAGACCACTGTTAGTTGACCCACGCCTAACCGTAGTTCAAGACAATGGGCAGTGAGACAAAGGAAAGTGACCACTGGTCGTGATATTAATAAATTTGGTTTGGTGATTCATTTCTAAACTTATTGAAGACAAAGAAAATATGAAACAAAATAAATGTGGAATATTCTTCATGACAAAACTGCTGTCTAGATCTTAAATATAATGGATCAAATAACTGAATATTACACAAAATAAAATGATGAAATATAGCACTGTGTTAGGATTCCGGTCGTGTTGGTTTGCCTGTGTAGGTCTGAGTAGACATAGATACGTGAGAAGTGTGACATGGTTTGGTTGTACTGCCAACGAGTGCATGTGTACGCTTGTGAGTCTGAGTGCTAGGAATTGGTGGCCCAGGTATATCTTTAGTGTCAGGAAGTGATGTCTGTGGTGGGTACTGTGTACGTGAAAGAGCATCAGCATTGGCATTAGACTTACCAGACCTATGTTCTATGTCAAAATAAATGTGGAATATTCTTCATGACAAATCTGGTGTCTAGATCTTAAATATAATGGATCAAATAACTGAATATTATACAAAATAAAATGATGAAATATAGCACTGTGTTAGTATCAAGGCATTTATGGGTTTTTTTAAATGTTGTCAGGTGTGTGCAGTTTATATTTAATGAATGTTTTGGTATGTCCATTTCTTCTCAAAACTGTTTCAAGAACATCTTTAGGGCTAACCTATATTTGCCTGTCTTCATGAAATTTAAAATCACTACGTCAGTACAGAAAATGAAATGCTGTGGTAAATTAACAATACGTCACCAATGCCACCAGTAATAGAATTCATGACTAATTTTTATTTAAAAAAATTAATTATGATTGAAAATTAAACTTAAAAAAGTATATTTTAACAAAATTTTAAGAGGTGCTTCAAATATGATATATTTACCTTATATCTCACCTAAGAAGCCACCCAGAGATTATGCTAAATAAAACAAAACCATGCACTGAACAATATTTTTGAATAATAAATCAGTCATTCGCAACTTATTTCAAAAGAGTATGTTATGACAATTATAAAAAGTTAACCTCAATATCGATATTGGTTCACTGCCTGGACTTTTGGGTTATTAAACTGATGCATTGTTTTGACAATTTTTTTAGGACGGTGTATTTTATATCTGCCCTCATATCTAAATTACCCTTCTTACATCATATCTACAAATAGATACATATCTAGATATGTAGAACGATAGATATATAGAAAGAGAAATATAGATAGTGAAAATATTTTAGCTGTAACAAAAACAAATGCTCTCCTGATCTTGCTTCTCTTGCTGACGTTTTAAGATAAGTGAGTTATTACTTTATGGAATTCTACATGCTTTTTAAGAACCATTTTGAACATAACCCGCCAGACATATTGATTGAGACATGCGTGTTCCCCAAAATCTTCGGAATCTAATAAATGTTTGAAGAAGAGAAGAAGACATATTTGATAAGAAAAAACCGGAATATTGTCACTGACAGTTGTATGGTGTTGCGCGTGGTGAATGACGTGTACAGTTTGAAAGGGAAAATGCGTTGTTGCTGTTCGTGAAATTGAACTGTTTTGACACTGGTGTAGTAAGGTAGGTAAAGATAGGTTTATACTTTATAACCCGTAGGGGGATTCTTTTTACATTCACAGAGTTATAAATGTAACAATGATAAAACCATCTTAGAACGAAACGCACATAAAATACATACACGACATAAAAAGGATATAGTACTATAGGCCTGAGGCCTCTTCAGTTCGGAAATAAAGATTGAGACTAGAAAAAGGATGATGTACCTCTAAAATGTTATTATATGCTCTCAAAGAATACGAATGAGGAGTAGTGCATGTGAATTATTATATGAATGGATTATTTCCGTCATTCTGATTGGCCTACTTGGTCACATGACAGCAATGACGTCAAGTGATGTCAACCTGTGTGGATCGCGAGAGGTTGATATAACAATCCAAACACCTCCGGTGGATATAAATAGATTTCGGAAATCCCGGTCCACCGGAAATACAAGAAGAAGAAGAAGACCTAATTCATATAATAAAACAATTATAGACTTCAGACTCGGTTGATCTAATGATTTATCGACCTTGGACATGTAATATTCACCTCGGCTTCGCCTCTGTGAAGATCACATGTCAAAGGTCGATAAATCATTGGATCAACCTCACTTGAAGTCAATAATTGTTTATAGTTGCTCATTGTTTCTCTGAATATGTAACAGCAGTAGTTAAATTTTGCACTTGATAATTTCAGCAGAGGTTCATAGAAAAGAATTTCAGCGGCGGTGTAATGAAACATTGAACAGCTTTTCGTGAGTAGGATACTGGGCAGCATTTCTTCAGAGGTTCCTTGAACACCTTATGATTTCAGCAATAAATCATTGAACAGCTTTTCAGCAGTGATCCATCTAGCAGCATTTAACCAGTTGTTCATAGAGCATCATTTCAGCAGTTGTTCATCTAGCAGCAGTTGAGCATTTATTCTTTGAGCAGCATTTAATTAGTTGTATATCTAACAGTATGGGTTAACCACGAGAAGAAAGGATTGATGAACGAGCTGTTCAGCTGATATTAATGCCGCTCCAATACGACATGGATAAAACATGACATCATCAAAGACGAAACTATACATGCAACAAACAACAAACTATACATAGTTCGGAGAATTTACAATTTGGTCTTTCTAACAACCCATTTGTTAAAATAAATCAAGGGTGTGCAACTGTAGTTTAAACTTTAGATCGTAGTGTTAAAGTGATGAAAGGATGAACTTTTTTCATTTTCTAGGTAATAAGGTTCTTTATTTCCGGAAAGGATCGTTTTCAGCGATTATTTTCTGACCTAGCAGTATCTTATCAAAGGATAAATATTTGAGTTCAACATGACCACCAGGCAACGAAATGTTGACGGAGGTTATGCATGGGTTGTGTTGGGGGCGTTGGGCCTGATTGACCTCCAGATAGGGATGGTGTGGACCTGTATAGGAATACTCACCCCAGCAATCATCCGTGAGATCGGCGAGGATATTACACAGACGTCATTGGTGGGGTCCACTTTTCTTGGAACGACAACACTGTTCGGTAATGATTCCAACATAGTTTTGATCTTAATTTCATGAATAACTCTATACATAAATTCCGATAATATTCTCCTTGATATGTCCCTTTTTTCAATGATTCCATGCATTTGAAGGTATCAAAGTAATCCTTTACATTCTTATCCTGGATAAACATTCATTTCACGTGGACAGTTCTTATATAAATGTAATTTTAATGAAATGTAGGAAGGTAATTTTTAGTTGATGCGATAAATTTCACAAACACTTGAATTTCATTACTTATTATTTTTCAAAGCATCCTCTTCAATGTAACCTTTACCTTATTTGCAACTTCTACCTAACAATTGAAAGACATTGACTGAAGATAAAGATGAAATCATGTTAGGGGCTGTATGTCTATTACATGATCACAGGTGGAGAGAGGCATCCGGTTGACCATTTATCTATTTTAAAGTCTAGTATCAGCTTTATTGCATGGTGACGGATGGACAGAAGAATCAGATTATCCCTTTATCTATTCAAGGTCCAGTATCAGGGTTATTGCAGGACAGACTGGGTCACAGATGGACTGGAGTGGTCAGTGGAGTCATAATGCTTGTTGGACTGACATCAGCTTCTTTCTGCACATCTGTCACTGGACTCATCTGGACATTTGGATTTGTTACAGGTGAGACCATTTACCTTATAATGAAACATGAAGGTCTATTATCATAAAATCAAAACATTCAGTGGCGGACTCGTAAATCATATTGGGGAGGGCGTTCACCGTTTGAAGAAGGGGGATTTTCCAAGAAGGGGGTTGGGGGATGGGGTCCGCCACTGACATGTTTTGCTGATTACATCTTTGAATGACATTTAGAAGTTAAAGACTTAAAGGGAAATTAGGTTTTATTGATGGTCAACTTCTTTAATGCAATTCTTGCAATTATTGCAATGAGTGCGACGTTTCGTTATAGATACTAACGCCGCGTGGTAACATTGAATGTTATGCATTCGTCAATACTTGCCTGATAACGGAGTTAGTATGTACACCGAAACGTCGCACTCATTGCAATAAAGAAGTTGACTACCCATAAAACTAGTTTCATATGTATAGGTGATATATTAAGTTGAGAAATTCCGTCGAAAGACTAACTATAAAACAACATCAAATGATTTTGATCAAAAACTTGCAGGCAATTGATAAGGACAATTAAAATCGTAAGCATTGCTTTCCAGGATTGGGCGCCAGCCTAGCTTTAAACGTGAGTGGTGTTACCCCGGGAAGTTACTTCGTGGAGAAACTATCTGTGGCCTACGGAGTTATCCAGGTTGGTGGAGGTTGCGGTATGTTCCTCGTAGGACCGTTAACAATATTTCTTCTGGATCAGTACCACTTGTCGGGGACCCTCCTTATATTGGGCGGAATCACGTTCCATGTGACATTGGCAGGTGCTCTCCTGCGCCCTAATACTCCTCTAGAGGACCAGGAAGTAGATAATGTGGCTGACCCGAAGGATTCAGCATCTATGTATCCGGTGCATGAGGAGATTGGGTTTCACTCTCATAATACTTTTACAAACCCTGTAGCATCTACGAAAATTCAACCAGAGAGAGTTCTTGGAGATTTGCACAATTCAGACGAAAGAAAAACGTTGTCAGGTGGTGAAATGTACCTAAATTTGTCAGTGAAGGAGCCTGTTGATTTGAACAAATTAAGTGCACTTGATGAAAATCTTGTACAAGACGAGAATGTTGCGATTGAGGGATTTGGAAAATCTGATGACAAAGAATATGATCATTCAAGGTGTATTATAAACCCTACGTTTTCAACATCAGTGGATTCCGTGAATGAAGATAATAGCTCTTATATGCAAACAATTTTGCCTGTTGATAAAACACAAAATGTAAATACACCCAGGAACACAGCTTTTGCTGCGTGCAAGGAAAGGTCTATTAATAAAGGGACTGATCTCTCAAAAACTGTGATAAATCCGTCCATTTCAATGTCTTTGAATTCCGTAAATATAGACGGGGAAGGCTGCACCCAAAATCCCTCTGGAGTGGATGTTCCAATCCAGGAAAAGTATGATGATGACGATATTAATCTCAAAACTGTTATTAAAGCTTCAACTTCTGCAGACGATACATGTTCGTACTTTTCTACTAATTTGCACAAGAATGCAGCACCTGAACATTCACTAAATCGTGAGGACGCCTTTGCAACAAGAGCGATGTCTATAGTTGATCATGCAACAGTTTGTTCTGACATTTTGTCAAATCAATTGAAGATGCGAGTACTATGCCACGATGGCCTAGAGAATGAAGCATGCATTTTCACGACAAATGCCTCTGTTAGAACCCGTTCAAACGTTGAAAACGAACTGCAAGAATTAAGTAATGGATGCGAGGTATCTCGAGAAGAAGGTTCAAAAATAGAACATATTGAAACTTATCAACATATTATAAAAGATGATCATGTTTCTATGTGTCAAGTAAAAGAAGATAGGAAAACCAGTGGTTCAGGACTTGAAAATGATGAAAATCCTGTGAATCTGACAAAAACAAAAGGCCAAGAGCATATCAAACCATATTCCAATATTTTGAAAAATGCTCTACGAAATATCATGCGGGTAGTAAAAGGTAATGGATTTTATATATACTTGCTCAGCGCTGTCTTTTGGACTTTAGGAGATTCGTCTAGCATGCTTCATTTGCCGAACTATGCGGAAAGCAAGGGCACCACCCCTGCCCAAACTTCAATGTTCTTGATAGGACAGGGTATCTCAACCATATTCTGTAGCTTCCTCTCTGGGTTTGCAGTCTCGGACCCAGCTATTGGAAACACACTTCTGAACTTTGGATGCCTCGGTATGTCAGGACTACTGACTATTCTCTTTCCCTTCTACTCCCACAGCTATCCGCTTCAACTAGTCTATATAACTCTCTATGGTTTCTATAGTCAAACACCTTATACAATGGTTGGACCTCACTGTGTTCAGCTTGTGGGTAAAACAAACCTTGCATTTGGATATGGGCTGGCATCCTTCGTAACTGGACTTGGGTTATTGTGTGGACCCCCTATAGCCAGTAAGTATCATTGCACTTGCGTATTAGAGAGAGTTGATTGTGCTGTCGCTATTGATTATTTTTGTTTATGAGGAATGGAATTGCATGATTATGGATCTGCATTTCAATAAATGTATTTCATAATTCTATCCATATATGTTGTCTGTAACTGCACATATTTAAGAATTACGCTTTCTCATTTTGAATAATTATGCTGTTGTTTATTTAAAAAAGCAAATTGTTACTTTTTATTAATTAGAACAAACACATCACTCGCAGTTGCTTATTAGAAAAGGAAGTTATTCACATACATGTATTTGATGATTAGCTGTTGGTATGTCTGTTCTGTTACTACTTATCTAAGCGTTGGACTTTTCTATCAAATAGAATTACGCCGTTGCTTACAAAAGAACATATGGATCTTTTTTAGTTAATAGATCATGAAAATTTAGTAGCTGGAAACTTTATATTGTAATTTCTTGTTTAAAGAGCCACTCCGTGAGTTGTTGGAGTCATATATGCCAAACGTAATCAATGGTGTCATTTAATCGCGAAGTATCGACTGTTGCAAAAAAGACACATTTAAAGCTTATTGGTCTTGTACGGTGCAACTATGAAGGTAGTATAGTACGTCGCAATTATGATCGAAAACCGGACAGTGGCGCGCGTCAAACAGTCGTAATTTTGGAGACTTACCTAAAACAGCCAGGAGGGCAGTTAGGAGTTGATAGTGTTTTTTAGGTTATATAACTATTATCCATGTATACTGGATGTGATATCTACACCTCTGTGCATTAATAAGGCTGCTTTTAGATTCATATATATGACAAATACTGGTGGATAATGGATAATAGTTATAGTTATATATATATATATATATATATATATATATATATATATATATATATATATATATGTCTTTTGGTTATGAAAAGTTAAGATGTTTTTATTTTATATCACCACATATGACATCGTATCGAAGGTAAATAATATGTTATGAAAATCACGGAGTGTTTTTGAAGAATAAAGCCATTTTAATGCACTGAATGTTAATGTATGCTTATAAGGCTGCTGTATCGTCTCTTTAAAAGACAATACTTATCTTGTTTTCTTTCTCTGTTTTGACAATTTCGAGGGCAGGTATCCATTAATAATAGACAAGAATGCAAACGAATAATAAAAATGTTGGCATTTTACCATAGTGAAATGAAAACCTTTCTTAATCAAACAAAAACGTGTACGACGAACACAAACTAAATGAAATTCATATTTATTTCGATGAATCTAATTATATCTTTTTGATATTAGCCTAGAATTGACTCATATGCAAGTCAACGATGCGGTGTATTTTGGCACTGCATACATAGACTTGCATGTACATATTGTATAATACCATTTTTTAAATACCTATCTGTTGACTAGACCTACTATGCCTTGCCTCCTCGTAGGCATACTAGGTCTAGTTGACAGGTAAGTATAAATTATTATGTTTAATCAAAAATGTACTATTATTTGAATACCTAACTGTTGACTAGACCTACTATGCATAAGAGGAGGCAAGGCATAGTAGGTCTAATCAACAGGTAAGTATAAATAACTATGTTTAATCAAAAACGTACTATTATTTACATACCTATCTGTTGAGTAGATCTACTATGTCTAAGAGGAGGCAAGGCATAGTAGGTCTAGTCGACAGGTAAGTATAAATAATTACGCTTTATCAAAAACCTACTGTTATATTTATACCAATATTATATTTTCTACCATTACAATTAAAATACCATTAACTGTCAATCACTAAAACTTTTTTACAGGTCTCCTGTATGAAGTCAGTGGCGTTTACGATTACTCGTTCTTCTTTGCAGGTAATATCAGTCCTTGAGTCATCTGTTTAATTTGTATGGCTTGATGTAAATTGAGAGAAACTTAAAACCTGAATAAGTGTGTTATTCTACGAGCATTTCAGCAACCTCTTATTGAAAATTTTCAAACTGTAATGTTATCAGTAGTACAACAACGATGCACAGACCCGTAGCACCGATTTGACATGTAAGGGGTGGGATCTTCATTCTATCAGTCAATTCTAACATTCTATTTCATTTTTTTTATTAGTGCTTAATATACACGTTTGAGGAGATACAGAAATTATGTTTTTATTACTTGAATTTTGTCATTAATAATAGTGGGGGACCCAACCAAAATTTGACCCCCCCCCCCCCCCTTTCCTCCCAAACTTTGACGTTATTTTAAATGCACATGATGTTATGAGTAAATGAGAGACTTGTTGACATTATAAACTTTGGTGAAAATATTTGTACATTAACTTTTCTTTTACTTGTAGGATGTTGTTTGTTGGCTGCAGCCTTTCTCCTAGCCTTGGTTCCAATGTTTGAAAAACAGCCTCAAAACGAGGGAACCTAGAAATTTTGAATAAAACACTTCAATCGAGATCCCTCAAATTTATAAAGCTGGTTGTTTATTGACTGCGATTTTGAATCATGCTGAAGAGTGATTGAAACTACCGGTTCTTAAAATTAACTGAATAATTCTGGAAGATCAGTCAAGAGATCTGGAAACTAAATGAAAGCTCTTCAGTCAAATTGAACATTTACGAAAACTGTTCTTGAAGCTCACTGAACCGTTCAATCAACAGGTCTCGCTACAAATTGAAACTATATGGAATCATACTTGATATTTATGGACAGTCTAGACATATTCTGATAAAAGGATAAAAGCAAAAGATAGAACAGAGACACTGTACTAAAACATCATGTAGATTACAAAGAATATAATTGCAACCCACTCATTCGTGAGATTTAGTGACATTTTAACAGATATGTTATGCAGCTATGACAACCATATAATGGAACCAAGATTAGCTTTTGTCTAAATGGATTTTGTCCTTCACAAAGTGAAAAATAGCCTATACTTGATTAAATCAACCAGCTGCAGGTAATGCGTCATTGTGAAAATATGATTTGGTTTAAACGTATTTATTTCATGAAAAGATACATGCAATGGATTGGTCAACAAGCTCGTGTGAGCTTATGTGAAGACCGCTTCAGCAACATAAATACATGAACATGATCATGACAAGAACAACATATAGTGAACATATGATGTTGCAAATTACATTTGAGACAAAGTGGCTTCTCTTGTTTAGAAGCTTTATTCTGTAAATAATTCATACATTTGATGTTGGATGACGTATAGTGTAAAAATATAATGAAGGAAATACAAATCTAAACTGACGGGCAAAAGTTAGTATATGGCTATATTGACAGCATGTAACAAAGCCAAACAACAACATTTCTTCCATAACTGTAATTCATCACAATCAACAACCAATTACGATTTAAATAACAACAAAAGTGCAAGTTCCTTGTTGAACGTCTCTGACATATTGATCCTCAAACACACATGGGGTCGATTATCTCGGAATCAGTCGTGACAGAATATACCGGGGCCAAGTTTATGAGTCACTGGATGGATCATTCATTAACAAGAGAGTCAGTTACTGGTGTGACCACCCTCTGCGTCGATTCATGCCCTCAAACGTCTCCTCATTGACGTTGTCAAACGGCGGATGACGTTATTGGGAATGCGGTTCCACTCTTCCGTCAGGGCCGTCGCTGTCAGAAACCTGTTCCTGAGATGAATTGTCCGGATGTAACGGTTTTCCCGGTAAACCGTGGCCGTCCACTTCTTGGCCTGTCTTGGGTACTACCAGTGTTACGGTAACGTGAAAACAGCCTAGAGATTGTTGCTGGCGTGCAGTTGAAGGTTTTCGCAATGTGAGCTTGAGGAAGCACCCATATCTCTCATTCCAATGGCTCGCTCTCTCTGTATTTGCGTTAACTTCGGCATTTTTTCATGTGCTTTTACTAACTGTGATCGAACAGCGTAATTCGACCTGATTTATACCCCTCTGTGGCACGCACATTTGATAAAATTTGAAAAAGTCCTGTTTTACCGTTTTCTCGTGCTATTGATAACGTGACTTCATGCATTGAAATCACGTGCATTTTGTAGTATTCCAACAAGACACACAATGTTTGTTTCCGTTATTGCAGTTAAATATAGATACACAATATTTCTACGCAAAGATTTGAAAACGTTATACTAACTTTTGCCCGTCAGTTTACAATACTTCTCACATCATGTTTAGTGAAAGTGTAATGCAGTCACGTTTTATCATTTTGTGTGATTAAAATGTTGATAGTCAGTATCTACATGCATGACATGAGGCCATATTGTGAGATATGAATACCTTTTGTTTAGGGGGTCGATGTCTTTATAATGTCCATGACGACATTTCTTACCAATTTAATGAATTAATACATTTAAGACTGAAGAGGTGTAACATAGGTCCAATGGCTGGAGATCTGTACATATTTTATTGAGTGTGACGATTTATTTAACGTACAAATGTGTGTCAATTTCCAGCTGTGAAATAGATTACATGTATATATATATATATATATATATATATATATATATATATATATATATATATATATATATATATATATATATATATATATATATATATATATATATATATATATATATATATATATATTCAAAAAAGGAGAGTAGGTTTCTCACGTGAAGGAAAGTTATATATAAAAAAGAGTAAACATCGGATGGTTCTGACTGGTTCAATCTTCTTTAATACAATACTTGAAAAGACCGATACACTGGTCGAAATGAATTCATCGTATTGTATTAAAGAATTCATCGTATTGTATTAAAGAAGATTGATCCAGTCAGAACCATCCGATGTTTACTCTTTTTTATATATATATATATATATATATAAAAAAAGGAGAATAGGTTTCTCACGTGAAGGAAAGTTATATATAAGAAAGAGTAAACATCGGATGGTTCTGACTGGATCAATCTTCTTTAATACAATACGATGAATTCTTTAATACAATACGATGAATTCATTTCGACCAGTGTATCGGTCTTTTCAAGTATCGGTCTTTTCAAGAGACTTGAAAAGACCGATACACTGGTCGAAATGAATTCATCGTATTGAATTTCATGAATTCATGCTTGCGAAGTTGTACCGTCAATCTACTGAAATTTTTAACTTGAGAAAGACGAAGCTGATCAACTTTTTATCAGATGAGATTCTTATTGTCAGTTTATGTGACATGCCCTACTGTTTTATTTGCAATAACATGTGAGAAGTGTTTTTTTCTCAGTTTGAGTTTTTCTCAGTGTAATTTTTATATCTACCAAATGAAGCGAGACTATAAACATAAGACTGTGATAACGGCCTTCACACATTGTACAGAGACATTCGATGCTGATGATAAAATTATATTACGATCTACAGTAGGTTTTTGTATAACTGAAAACGTGAAACGATGTGAGGGTTGACTGCTTCCAGTCCCATAAGGGTCGTGTCAGTCCAAGTCAGTCCAAGTCCAGTCAGACTGTCCAAGAACTAAATTTTCAAATTGTGCCGATGTCTTTCTAGCCTCGTCAATCATTGGCCGAGGTCCAAAGGTCAGCGATCCCTTAAAGGCACTATAGTGCATGCTTTACGGTTTAAATTGGCTATTTTAAGGTTTAAGCATTCTCTCCCAACAGAGGTAGCTCCGTCATAAATTCCTATACAACCTCTGTCTTATTTCGAAGGTTTCTCGGGCATCAGGCAGTTTCCCCTATCGGCAATATATTGCAACTTAAACTACTAATTTGAAATTTCAGCCAATGAAAACACCGAATGCTGCGGAATGCATGAATGACGTATTTGTTGTCATAGAGGCCTGTGCAATGATGGAGTCGCAAGATGAGGTGTATGTGTTTTGTAAAGACGGCTCAAAGTGCAAGGTGGAAATAAAAATAAAGTTTAGCTATTGTAAAGCTTCCGCATGTAACGAAGGCGATTTGAATGATAACTTTTGAAACGGCGTCGCTGATTGCACAACTAACTTTGATTGCATCCAATCAGCGTTCTACATTACTAGATCAAGAAACGTTCGTATTAAGACAGGTTGTTTAGGAATATATGATGGAGCTTCCTCTGTGGGGAGAGTTTGAAACTGAAACACAAGAAACCTTCGAATAAAGACAGAGGTTGTATAGGAATTTATGACGGAGCTATCTCTGTTGGGAGAGAATGAGGTTTAAAAGGACTTATGCATTCACTTAAGCTTTCTATCGATGCAAAGAAATACTTAAAATTCTTTACAGTTGACCTGCAATCGAGAATGAAAATGTTTAGACAGCCGCTGTCGGCTTGGACATATAAAAACTCCATGGTTAGCTGTGCACAAAACGGATAAATTATGGACAGTTGAACGCGGCTGAACTAGTATTATGTACAGCTATTGAACTTACCTAAACTCTGAACTGAGGACAACGAATGAAATATTTTTTATGAAAGCAATGTTTTAAATAAACCGATTTGATAAAACAGCATTAGCATTGTTATCAGATTGACCAAAGCGGCTGCCGTTTCAGCTTTTCTGTTTATAAGCAAAATTTTAATATTTCCGATATCGTAGTTCATGCGGATTTAAAGTTACGTTGCATTAAATACTTCCGGCCTTTAAAATTCAACTTTACTACCTGAATACGTAAATATTTGTTAAATAACTTACGAGGTAGATTACTTGAGTGAAGGTCGTGAGTAATATCGAGAGATATGCAGTATCTGTGCATTCGTTGTGTTTACGAAATATTGGTGTGGACTAGTGCGTTTAAGAGTACACTAAGACCCGACACGCAGTGTGGTTCGATGAACAGGTTCGGTTGATTTCAATGAGACTGATTTTCACTTTTCTCAACAACTTGAGATATTTTTCATACGATGGTTTTAATTTGCACCTAGTGATAAATCATCGTTTGAAATCATATAAGCAACTCGTGTACAGTGAATCTAACCTGATGTATATTTTTGAAAACATTTTTAAAACTGTTTTTCATGAGTCGATGGCTAGAGTAATAGGATTAGTTAGTACGAGCACATGTATTAACATTTTGTCATATGAACCGAAAATTTATCAGGCATATCTGATCATCGTCGAGTGTCGCTTTAATAAGGCAACGTTTTTCATTAAGCAACAGGATTAGATTTACCTCGATCATTGTATTCTATATGCGTGTATATATTTGAGGTCTAAATTACTGTACAGAATATAGCCCTATGAATTTATGTGATAAATCGATATCTTGCCAATCATGTGTGTCGCTAACAGTAGACAAATTCCCGATTAGATCTGGGTTGACGGCTAGAAACAGCTGTTGTCTTGTACATCCATTTATCCTACCTTATAATCTACCTTCCGCTGGGGCAGCGCAGTGGAAACATTGTTAGATCATTATTGCAATGTCAACTTCAGAGTTTCTGATTGTTTTTACCTGTAAGGTAAGTTTTTTTGTAAAGGTACGTTAGCATAAGCTTCAATTTTACTTCACAACTTATACTTGATACTTTTCGATTCAATTCGTTTTTGCCTTCACGGTAAGTTTCCTGAGATTGTATATCTTCACGCTAGCTTTAGTTTTACTTAACAATTTAAACTTACTACTATTTGATTCCATTCGTTTTCTATCTTTTATATGAGTTTTGATTAATAAGTTTTACATTTACACCAACAAAGGTTTTACTTCTTAAATTTATCTAATAACAAAAGGTAGACTCTGAATTTCTATAATTAACACCTTAAGATAATCATTTAGTTACAAAAAAAACCTATGGAATCTTATGTATTAAGCAGGTCTATAGGAGTGGGTAGTTTTATAATGGTTACTTGTACACATGTTAAAAGGATGTAGCTATATTCGTCATATTCGTGACATTTATATAACCATTTTGTAAATCTCTACTAATCTTAATGGAATCCTCTTAACAGAGATCAGGGTAATTATATTTGCTTAACGGATAAAAATACGCTGATGCAGCAAGATTTATAAAACGAGCGATATAGTGCTTAGGAAAGTTCTGGAAAGTTCAGCATGGAGTAACTGGCCCCTACGTGTTGAGACGAGTCTATTGACAAGTAACACCTTTGAGTTGCTATGTGTATTTGTTCCCAACAAATGCCAATGAAATCATTTATTATATAAAAGAACATAACGAAATACAGTAGGAGTTTATTCGTCTTTGGAATTAGAAAACCCGTTTGCAAGGGTTTTTTTTTTGTTAGAGCCTTAAACTACGATTTCATAAAGACGAAATATGAAGGTTCGTTTATTTGCATACGGTGACCGTTTCTTATGGCTAAACCGACCAGATCAAATTTGGCATATAATTGAACCCCCTTCATACAAAACTTGCCACAAAAGAGGTTTGGAAATCTAAAGCACGACGCCTTCATTGTATGACTAAACCTACAGAAAAGACGGGTCCACTTAAGTGTTTACTTAGAGACCATAGTGTGATATAGACAATATACAGCCCTGTGAAGCTGGTTGAAGGGGGGAACCGGGCGCGTCACCTCCTCGCCAAAGGCCTTCAGCGAACGACACATATGTCTCAATACCTTGTGAGTTGTCATACTCCCTATATTGGACCACGTGACAGGCATTCAGTATCACTGTGCAAGTTTTTGTATTCATGATATGCCGATTCGAAATCACTGTACAACGGTGACTAGAGTTCTTTACAGTTATAAGGTAGGGGGAAATCGTTATTTAGATATTATAATGAATATCATATTTTATATCATTTAGATATGTCCATACCGACTTGATACTATAAGAAGAAAAAATACCGATGACATTGTACGTTATAAGACCATTATATGAAGTAAATACATGTGTATACAAAGCATCGTAAGGTTTCCCCTGACTATAAGGTCTACAATCTTACCATATCAGAGTTCGAATGGTTTCTCTTCCCTGTCAACCGTTGAGTTAACATATTCTTCCGCCACTGAAGGCTGTCACCAAATGTGAACACTCTAGGTCCTAAGCTTTACGAGATATCGCGTTAATAATGTATTACAAAGTGGTCAAAGTGTAGTGGTGACCTTGAAAATGACGTCAATGTCACCAATGTCGACTGACGTCCGAGTCTTCCACCTTTGAAGGCTGTCACCAAATATGAACACTCTAGGTGCTAAGTTTTACAAGATATCCCGTTAACAAGAATCCGGACGGACGTACGGACAGACGCCGCTGAATTCATAGTCAGGCTTCCCAAAAACACGTACGGACAAAAAACACGCACGGTGGGTTTTTACCGGGGCTTGTGTAAGGAGCTTGAGGCTAATATTCCTACCTCTGTATGCATTACATTGTCTGGTGATATACCTAGCGATACGATGTACACTGTGCAAATTTAGAACGACTGAATAGTAATTTTTTAACATGTCAATCATGAATAATATTCTACCAGCTTTAAGGTATTTTTACTTACTTATTTTTATTTTCCTCCGACAGTAAAACAATTTTGTATAAGATTACTGTAGGAGCGGTTTCCATGCTCTGGTAAATGCATAACCGCCTGGGTAGGCTAAAGTTCATGAATACCATCATAGAGACTCTCCGATGAAGCGTTTCATTTTGAAATAAGGCAGTACTTGTTTGTCCCTGGCTTTACTTTCCAATAGCTTTAGCAATTTCATTTCTACATGAACGCGTATAACATTTTCCGGCCTTGTACCTTTACGGTATCTTTCGAAACAGAAGTGAAATATTTCTGCTTATATCTTCTGAACTTCAAAGTCTTAATTACAAAAATGAAAATTTTCTGTACAGAAATGGGATTGAAAATATCTTATAATGCTTACAATTGCTCCAGGAACGTTTGAAAATAATGGAAAACTAAATAGCTACGAGCTCGTATGTGACTTGTTCCGCTTATCATATGTGTCTGCTTTACGGTGGGCAATTCATTACAGTGGGGATCTGTTTATGCCTTTTGTAAGATAACCGTAAAATGACCGATTTCCTTCAATAAATGGTGCCAGTGGTATAGCTGAGTGGTTTGAACACTATTGAAGATTATCATTAGGAGACAAACAAATATTTATTCATTTTTGTGTGTGTGATATTTTAAAGTTAATTACACATATGCCCTTATCCCTTAAGTAAAATTGATTCTTCCTAAAACATAAAACAGATGGAAAATGACCGTTGATACTTCAAATTCATTTGTAAATCCCCGCCTTACAGCGTATCTGCATTACTATACCTGATAGCTTCGCGGTAACTTCACCAAACCTGATAGACGTTTAACAATGCTCCCTAGATGTGACTTTGAGGGTTAGACCTATACTTGATTTATGTTTTTGCGGTTTCCATGGAAACATGATTCAAACAATAACTATGCGAAGTTACTTTGACCGGAACCGACCACCTATTAATATACACCTGATCGCTCTACCGATCTTGACACACATGCAAACCATGATCCCGAGAAGTGCCTTTTGAGGAGAATATAGCGTTCTTCTATCCGCCCTTCAAGAAAACTAGGCCAGTGCATATCTTCCATTGATACATGCAAGCTTTGCCACACTTGATAAACCTTTTGAGGGTAACACATTTCATTGAAATAAAAGTTTTTGGGGTTTCCATGGAAGGATGAATCAAACAGTAACTCTTTGAGAAGTAATTTGTCGGGATCATATCGTCTATACTATTATATACATTGTAGCTACGCCAAACATGAGTCAATAATAATCCTTAGATGTGCCTTTAGAGGGTTAACCTTTATATGAATTCTTTGTTTGTAGTTTCCAATGAATTTGGGGTGACTTTCTGTTGAAGTCAATTCATATATATATATTTGGCTATTTGGCTATTGGGCTATTGTTACGTTATATAAGATTATCAAATGATTTTTATTGACTTGAATCTATAATTGATTTTCAAAGGGGGGTCCGGACCCCTGAACACCCCTGGATCCGCCACTGAAACCATGCTCTAAGATATGTCTTTTGTGGGGAAGGTAGATCTTCATTGGTTTGGGTTTTTTTCGATTAAATACTTCAATGGCAGAATTTTTATAAGCTAATTTTATACAGGTCAACAAAAGCTTGTAAAATGGACAACAATACAAACACCAGTTTACTTCACTTTCGTTACAATTTGTAAATACTTGAGCAATTCTCAATAGATGCGCAGTTTGCGAATTTGACTTATCCAGGATCGCTGTGGGGAGCGGATTTTGTCTTACAACATCTAATATCATGAGCAACCTTAAACTAAAACTGTTAAATCAGGTTCTAAATGGTGAAAAATTGAGGTTTTACCATTTGCCGTATTGATTTTTAATCAGAATACTGGGGATTAAAAATATTAAAAAGATAAATGATACTGTAATACAACAAAGTTTTGATAAAATATTGTTTTAATTGTAGTGATTTGGGGAATAGATTTTAGTCTCACTTTGTGTTATAGCATCGTACCTCTGCAGCGTACAAAGAATAAGAGGAATTTATGATGTATTGTATTGGATGTGACAACAATGAGTAATATCTCTGTCTTTCAAAGATTCATCCAAAAACGCTCTTATCTAAAGTCCCATCATCATACCTAATCAAGGGTGGTGTATCCCCAGAGCTCCTGATCAATATCTCATATCGCTGACGGCTGGTTACTCATGACTATGCATGTGATGCTAAGAGCTTGAAACAAGCGTCTTGTATGTTCCTCTATTTCGGGTAATGCCGATGAGTGCAAATCGTTTCATTGGCTGGTCGTGTAAATGTAGTGAGACAAGACATGTGGATAGACATCAGGGTATTGTAAGAACTCTGTGATACAAATACGCTGACTTAGACAGGCTGAAGTAACCTTCAGTAACAGATCGCTTCAGACAGGTATCAAAGTACAGGGTTGGAACCACTTTGATTAACACTTGTTTGTCTTTGTTGCAGGTCCTTAAAACATCATGATTCAAAGAAAAGGAAGTATTTTCCTGTATATGTTTCTGTTCTTCGCTGGAGGGTTTATATCCCAATTCATAAACCAGGCTACATACATATGGCTGAGCAAGAAATACGATATTCGATGGGCACAACCATTTACCTACAAATCATCATCATCATCTCAGATGTTGTCTCCTGAGAACTCTCTCGTCAATGTACAGCCTGATTCATCGAATGTATCGCCATTACAATTCTCTTCATTCAACGAGCCTATGCCAAAAGTCCACCGGTACAGCGAAGGTTCTTTGAAGCAAGTGCCAGATTTCTGCAAATGGACGCCTGACTACGACTGTGCTTCAATGAATACAGAATTGGGACCAATGCCAGTATTCATCCACCCAACATCCAGGACGGACGTCATGTCGGTATCTGGTGCTCTGATGAATAGGGGGGTCTGGGAACCAAGAATCGTAAAAGTCCTCCTCAAAGAGCTCAAGAAGCATCCTGAGGCTGGTTTCGTTGATATTGGCTGTAACGTCGGTCCCTTTAGTCTTCTTGCTGCAAAACTCGGTCACTCAGTCATATCAGTTGATGCTGTCGTGGATAACATGCTTAAATTATGTAGATCCGTTGAGAAGAATAAATTATTTGAGAAAGTACTAATGGTGGCGAATCCTGTGTTTGATGAACACAAAATGGTGACTTTGAATATCTTTCCTCCGCGATCTTATGAAAATACAAAGATTTTACATGATCCTATCAGCAAGGATCACTCTGTTTGCGGAGGCAGTAGAAGTTCTCCAACGGTTCAGCTGGATGATCTACTTCCGGTTGTAACGTTTAGAACAGCTATCATGAAAATCGACGTCGAATCCTTCGAATTCTTTGTAATGAATGGTGGGAAAAAATTCTTTGATCAGATAGACGTTCAAGCTATTATAATGGAGTGGGAGCATGTGAAGAAAACAGACAAGGGGAAATTACTTGCCGACCTACTAAAGAACTATAATTATATTCCTTATAGTGTTCCTGAGAATATTGATGGCACTTTACTCGAATACGAAAAGTATTTAACTTGGACTCATGATGTGATATTCCTTAAATCAAAATGACTTTTTTAAATACTCAAAATATGTCTTACCATACTCAATAAACTACGTTGGATATTCTTACTTTTCAATTTCAAATTGTTTTGAAATGATAATTGCAACCAGTTTGGTTTCTTCATTCACTTCTCCTTTCTATAATTATATTGTGATGAAAATCGTACCCTTGGCATAGTGCAAATTATAACCTATCTTTTTGACTGATCAACTCATCTTTTGCACATTGTGTTAATTAGGTATGGTTCCTTATACAAGTTTAAAAATAAAAAAATTCATATTAATAGTTTTAGTACATAAATAATTTAAAACAAGTATGATGTTATATACTAGACAATAGGAAGGGATATGACCTAGTAGTCTATATTAAAATTTCAGCAGTAACATAATAACTGTGTTCAGTAGATTTGTAAATATTTTTAAAGATAAATACTGTTTCTATGACTGTCTAACCTTATGACTTTGAGGTTGGGCATCCTGTCTCAGGATAAAGTGACTACGCTCTCACTCCACTCATATACCCCTGGGACATAAACCCACTAAAAGTAACGCACTGTGACCTTTGTGACCTATCCAGCAATTCAAAAGGTTTTATCAAGATGCTACATTTTAATATTTCGGCCAACTACAAAAGCGAGGGGATATAAATTTACCCCGAGACAGGACGGAGGGTGATTGTCTTTGAACCTAAATCATTTTTTTATATAATCTTTTTTTTTTAATGAAATTAAAGTATCCTAATCAAACTTTTTTCAGCCACAAGAAAAAATGATTCGATTTTAGATGGTTTTGAACATAATACTTATTTTGCCTTTTATTTGACAACCCCAAAGTTTAAACTGTGGCCAGGATAATTAAAAAAGTTATGTTTTGTGTCATTTCTTAGTTATTCAAGACACATTTCAGATATTCATCATGTAGATTAATAATGAAAATTTTAAGGAAATATTTATCATTTGTTGCCTTTTTAAAGTGACACAGAGTAAGTATCATAATGTTTTTGTAGCTGAAATAACAGCCAAAATACCATTGCCTCAAAGTGAAGTTCAAATGGCTTCCGAAAACTTGCATCTTTATCTCTAAAAGGCTAAAATAATGATAATTTCTTCTTTTCAATGTTAATGGATAAGAAAATTAAATTTGTCATCCCGGTTAAATGTACATTAGTTAAACATTTGTCTTTGTGTCTGATGTAAATTAGTATAAAAATTACGTTTGACTCATTGGTGCACTTCATTGTCCAGTTTTCGATCACAGTTTTTTACTTAAAGCCCAACTCACACTACGCACGATTGCACTACGATAACATTACGATTCGATCGTACTGGTATCGTATTGTGGTTTTTACTATCTGTTATGTGAACACGGTTTCAGCGCGTGTGGTACACAATGTGGGTACAATTATTGTACGAAAGATCACGATTCTAACACGGTCGGAAAACAATCAACACAAACTTGACACGACGCTTTCACGATGCAATCACGAATGGTGTAAGAATAATGCACGGTTTTAAATAATTTGTGCAAAGGCAAAACAAGGTTAATCATTGCTTTAAATAATCAATGTAGAATTACTATTCATCTTGTGATGGACTGCAGCTATGAAAGACAATGTCATCGCGATAAAGACAGGAGGGCATATATTACTAATTGTAACATTATCTTCGGACAATCTTCCTGAGTTTTTCTCTCATTTTCTGGCTTCATGCGAATAACTACCGATGGTGTTTCAAAGGCATTCCTTCTGTTTCAAAGCAGTTGAATTTCCAGACCACGTAAGGAAGTTTTCATCTTGACATCGAGAAACTTGCCAAGTCGATCGATAATTGAGTACATTATAATTCACTTCCTTCCAAATTATGAAACACCCGCATTTCTACATGCTGATCATCACATTTCCAAGAACTATATATGAATATTGAGCGCCAAATTACCATTTTGAACTTCTAGGTCATTAATTGTTATTCCAAAAACGTGAGTCTGTGGTAAAAACGTTACAATTGGCCTGAGAGAGCAATGTCCAGCGCAATATAAGTATCCCAGTTGATAGAGATTATTACCCGAGGAAGTGTGTCATATGACTTTTACGAAACGAGTGTGAATTTTTGTATTACCCGAGCGAGAGCGAGGGTTATACACAAATTCGCACGAGTTTCGTAAAAGTCATATGACAGACTTCCGAGGGTTATAATTTCTTTATTACCGATTCTATTTCATTTTTAAACACACGGAATGCGGCCTGCTTCCTTTCCGGCGGCCCGCTACAGTGACGTCACGAACAATGGTTTTATGACGTCACAGACGACGTAAGACGGTAACTCGCTCTGTAACAATCGTTGCTAGGCAAAAGTGATATGTGCACATGTGCTCATATTGAAAATATGTCACCGCTTATAATTAACCATATGGGTAATAATTATCATTATTACCCGCTGTGTTCAAAATGATCCAGTTCATTTTCTCATTGATAACAAGTACATATGTGATTCATTCGAACAGAGAACAAACAAAAGCAAACATTATTTTCCATTTACCAGTGAAATCACTTTTTCTTTATATAATGTTTTCGGGAGTTGATTCTATTTACTTATTTGAATTTTCGTACGATTGCGTATGAAAATTGACACAACGCTTTCACGATGCAATCACGAATGGTGTAAGACTAATGCACGATTTTAAAGAGCCACTCCGTGATTTTCATAACATATTATTTACTTTTGATGCAGAGCTAAATGTCATGTGGTGATATAAAATCAAAACATCTGAACTTTTCACGTCCAAAAGACTATATATATCTATATCATGTCCAATATACTTGGATACTAATTATATAACCTAACAAACACTATCAACTCCTAACTGCCCTCCTGGCTGTTTTAGATAAGTCTCCAAAATTGAATTTGTCGAAAACATACAAAGGCTCTAGACTTTTCTATGACATACTTATCTCAACAGACAAATATCCTAACATCTGTAGCAAATGGCAACTTACATTTCCTGAAACTACATTTGATTGGAAAGACACATTTACAAGATATATGAAGGCAATAAAAGACACTTAATTACTAGATTTTCAATATAGATTTCTTCATGGTACCATTTACACTAAAAGAGAATTACTCAGAATGAAAAAGGTTGACAATAGCTTATGTTGCTTTTGTAATAATGTTGATGAGAGTGTTTGTCATGTATACTGGGAATTTGAGGAGACACAAATCTTTTGGAACAATCTACATGTTTGGCTTAATAATTCATTTCCAACTCCAGTGATATTTTCTAAACCTTTAATCTGGTTTGGTACTCAACAACAAAACAAGTTAATTAATCACATCATTATTTCTGCTAAAAGATATATTTATCTTAGCAATATAAAAAATACATCACTAAACTTAAACAATTAATTAAAAACTTTGAAACAAATCTTTTTTGTGGAAAATTTTATTGCAACCACAAACAATAAAAAATCATGATTTTGATAATAAATGGTATCTCCTCTGTCCAGCTCTTGAATGAACATATGTATTCCATATTCGTATTCGTATGTTCTATTCAACATTGCTTATGTTTCCTACATTGCCTGTATATAACTATAAATACACTGGGAACTAATAAAAAAACTTTTAAAAAAACAAACTATATCAGCATATCTAAACTGTTAATTAAAGTAATTGTAGGATTATGACGGTATGACAAAAAGAAAAAGAGAAAAAGTCTCTAAAATTGCTTTTAACTATTTGACGCGCGCTACTGTCCGGTTTTCGATCATAATTGCGAGGTTCTACCTGCATGTTGTCACTGTAAAACAACAATAAGTTTTGAAATGTGTCTTTTTGGTAACAGTCGATACTTCGCGATCAAATGACACCATTGATTACATTTGGCATATATGACTCCAACAACTCACAGAGTGGCTCTTTAAATAATTTATGCAAAGGCAAAAGTCTCTCTCTCTCTCTCTCCTCTCTCTCTCTCTCTCCCCCTCTCTCTCTCTCTCCCTCTCTCTCTCTCTCTCTCTCTCTCTCTCTCTCTCTTATAAACTTTATGTGTAATTTTCATACGCAATTGTACAAAAATTCAAATAAGTAAATAGAATCAACTCCCGAAAACATTATATGAAGAAAAATTGATTTCACTGGTAAATGGAAAATAATGTTTGCTTTTGTTTGTTCTCTGTTCGAATGAATCACATATGTACTTGTTATCAATGAGAAAATGAACTGGATCATTTTGAACACAGCGGGTAATAATGATAACAACTGGGATACTTATATTGCGCTGGACATTGCTCTCTCAGGCCAATTGTAAAGTTTTTACCACAGACTCACGTATTTGGAATAACAATTAATGACCTAGAAGTTCAAAATGGTAATTTGGCGCTCAATATTCATATATAGTTCTTGGAAATGTGATGATCAGCATGTGTAATATATGCCCTCCTGTCTTTATCGCGATGACATTGTCTTTCATAGCTGCAGTCCATCACAAGATGAATAGTAATTCTACATTGATTATTTAAAGCAATGATTAACCTTGTTTTGCCTTTGCACAAATTATTTAAAACCGTGCATTATTCTTACACCATTCGTGATTGCATCATGAAAGCGTCGTGTCAAGTTTGTGTTGATTGTTTTCCGACCGTGTTAGAATCGTGATCTTTCGTACAATAATTGTACCCACATCGTGTACCACACGCGCTGAAACCGTGTTCACATAAGAGATCGTAAAAAACACAATACGATACCAGTACGATCAAATCGTAATGTTACCGTAGTGCAATCGTGCGTAGTGTGAGTTGGGCTTTAAGATGGTGATTTTTAGAAACAGCCATCACTTCTAGATAGAATAACACAATTTTTGAAATATGACTTATTTGACTCCAACAACATATTGTGTGCCCCTTTAACAGACCCCACATGGTAAGAAAGGGGGTATTCAAGTTTAATATCATGTACATTTGTACATAATAAAATCAAATTAAGTTCTTGTGCAAATATGATTGATTTGAGTATACACAAAGCCTGGTTCAATAAGGTAACTTTATTCATGTTTAATAGCTCAAAAAAAACCTACAGCTGGGATCCAATTGACTTCAACAAGTAGTACTAGGGTTAAATTGGCAAAAGTGGCTTCAAACCAGTGCTAACTTTGTTATTGTTTCCACAAATATGGGCATTTATAGGCAGGGCTTAGTAGAACTAGAAACCTTTCAACAATATCACATTCAGGCCGATCTTGTTTCTTCTAGAGAATAATAGTTGTGTACTTTGCATCAACTCAAACAAATTTTTAAACTTTATTCTGCCATTCTGAAAGGCATGCGAATTTTGTTTTGGTTTTCTTATTTTGAAATATCACGTCACATTTTACAAATAGCTCCTTGTGAAGAAAAGTGGATTATTCACCAAGTATGATATAAATACTGTGAAAAGATACAGATTAAAGAGAACAGAGAAAATCAATCAATTTTAATTACACTTTTTTTTTCAATATACTTCAATTGCTTTAATTTCAAAAGACAAACTCAATTATTATTCATACTATGTAAATCTCATCAATCCACTGTGATAGAAATCATAAAACATTTATTATAATCAACATAAGCAAACAGGTCACACACTTAAGGGATAGCTTTTGTACATCTGTACATTTGTACATTTGTACTTGAATGTTGATGTTAGGACAAATAGTCACATCACTTATGCACAGCACAGCAATGCCTATTTTTGCCCATGCATAATGGAAGTGCATAAGGACCCAGGATTGAATCATTTTTGTCAGAATTTAATGTAGAAGAGCAATTGAAGTCATTACAAGTGTTCTTACACATTTACTTACAACAATAACATTTTAGTAGAATAACATCTTGGTGTGTAGCTTGAAATTGTTGCTTGAAATGACATAAATTGTTATTTCAGCCTTCAAATAAAAATAAAAATTATTGTGTGATAGAAGAGCTTGTAAAATCTTGATGTGAGTACAAAGATACAACAAACTGCTTTATCTGCTCTCAAAAATGACTTTGAAAGGTTACATTTTGGAGTACATATTGCACAGAGGAAAACTTTTCAAATGTGAGTTTATATGTAATCTATTCCTGGAAGCACAGATAATGAAGAGATCTTAGATACCAATATTAATCAATCCACAGAGAAAGACACTCATCACATGTCAATTCATCTATTCATGCTCCAAATTATCTTCAAAGCACTGTGACACACGGGCTCTCAGCTCTTCTGTCATATTTTAGTTCACAAAGGATGAATTCAATGATTATAGGTCTCATTTAATCACTTTCAACAGTTTTCAGTGGATTCTGGGACCATTTCCATATCTCATTGATAAAGTAAGGGCTTATAAAATGTTCTTGGAATATTCATCATTCCACAGGGGATATGTTCCAAAGCATATTTGTTAATTTCAATCACCCTTGATCCTATATTGAGTTCTGGATGATCTTAATTATGAAGTAACCGATGGGCTCATAAAATCTCACTCAGAATAAATATCACTTTCACGTCTTGCTGTGCCATCCATACAGGACCCAGTGATATAACTGACGCAGTTGATCGGTTCTATTTGCTGGAAAAGAAGATAGCATCAATAAGAAAATGATCAACCATAGGTACTGTTCCACAATGTACTTTTAAACTTGAAATGTTTCTTAAAGACTGATTTTAGAAATGCAAGTACATAACAGAGAAGAAATAAGTACATAGGCTAAGGTTCAAACTAAGGCAGACCATAGAACTTTGGCTCTGGGTTCGCAACTTTATAGCTTTTGACGAATTCAATGTCAATATGAGATTTTACAAACAAACCATTCCTTTATGATTAGTAAAATTTGGAAAGCATGTTTGTCATCAATAACAGAATTAGAGTTATGCCCCTTACGATCAATATTCAGCCTTGACAACAGGTGGCGTGTATCCTCGGTTCTTGCCATGACTCCTAGTAGGTTCATGGACTCCACTTGTGGCAGGCTGATGTTGTAGTAGATGTAGATTCTGTTTGTAAACGTTGCATACACAAAACACGGCACATTTCCTTGGTCTGGTAGAGCGAAGAACCCTGAAAATGGAACATAAAAACGTAGGATGACTATTGTACATTTTATGGATAAGTCAATTGGGAGAATGAGAGTCTATCAAACATGTTATCTTTCTTTGCTTATCATAGCCCATAACAGAATGAACAACCCTGAAAATTGCACCCCTACCATGCCCTAATTTTTTAAGTTAATGGATAATGAAGATAACCTCTTGAAAATTTAAGAATTCTAGCATCAATGATCTATGTTAAAGTGACCAAAGTGTTTTAATTGGACACAAGCCTATATACAGAGATATTTTTCTGAAAATTTGAGTTTCCTTTGTCAAGTGGTTTTTGAGGAGAAATCGTTTATAGTTTTATGGAATTATGCCTGTCACACCCATATTTGATGAGGTGACAAGCCAAAATCAACAAACTTTGATCCTCTAAGTGCAAAGACCCTCCTTATTTAAGTATATAGGCCTGGGCACCGTTGCACAAAACACTAAGGGGGACTCAAGTAACTAGGTAGTCTTGGTGAAATGTTAAAGGATGGCACTAAGGTTAACCTTAGTGTTAAGTTGTTTTTTGCAATGGCCCCCTGATCAGCTAAAAATGTGAAAAGTTTTCAGATGACAACTATCACCCGAGGTACTACAAATTAGGGATGTCACGATACACCGCCCTCCCGATACAATGCATTCCACAATATAAAGGTGACGTAACAATACGTATCGCGATACATATTTTTATTTGAATCGCAGATAAAACTGTGTTTACAAGTTAAACTGTTAACAACAAGTAACTTATAACAAGTCAAGGTGCATTTCTGAAGAACACTCTTCTCATAAATAACCAAATAAAATAAATAAACATCATTTGTTTAATTAAATAAGATAAATGGAATGATATACTGTCATATGTCTAAATGAAGAAGAAAAATGTCTCAGTCGAACAATACCAAGTGAAGTTTTAATTAATTAGCCATTGATAAATAAATGATTCGATAATCGATGACGCTCATCACCTGACGTACAACGAACGATGACCAAAACATAAGCCCATCTGGCCTCATAGGCATCTCAACATAGACCTACTGAAAAAGAAATCATTTACCTGCACAAAAAGCAGCAACATTTTCCTCGAACTGGTATCGAACAACTTCACGACTATGATTGACAATGTACGTCTGTCCATCCCAGGAACAACAAACAACCTCATCCCTGTTGTTCCCCTGTAACAAAAATTGTTGTTAGACAATACAAGATGAAAAGGACTTGAAACAAAATCATCCAAGGCATGGTCAACGATGGATGGATGGATGAATGGAATGATGATGATATATAATGCAAAATTTCTAAATTGTTAATAATATTTGATAATTACATAGTTAGGTTTAAAACATGTTACTTATGTTTCATTTAGGTACTTCAGATTTAACATTTTTCAGAGAATTATGCACATTCATTCAAGAATAAACACAATAACAAATAACCGTATTCAACGCCACAATTATGTGGGAAGAAAAGTGCTGCAAAACAAGCCATTTTTGGCCAATCATAACATTAATAATTTGTAAATTTGTGATTATTCAATCAATCAAGGTATCTAATTGTTATTTAGTTCTAAACTTTACAATTGAACATATTGTAATTGCAAGTAAAAATCATTATGGCTCCCGCTGGAAGCCTATAAAGCGTCCCTTTAAAACCTCACTCACTGTAACATCCAGCTTGTGTAGGGAGAAGAGTTGATGATCAACCTGAAGGGACCAGATGATCTTCTCTGTCTCCAGGTCCTCTCGTTCTACCAGGGCAAGATTTCCTGAAACAAAACTTGGTGTTACCAACCTAGCTCAAAGTGATAGAGTAGATCTTCAAGTAATATTTGGCTTTGATTCATGACAA
This sequence comes from Phorcus lineatus, assembly GCA_921293015.1. Classification (NCBI taxonomy): domain Eukaryota; kingdom Metazoa; phylum Mollusca; class Gastropoda; order Trochida; family Trochidae; genus Phorcus; species Phorcus lineatus. The sequence goes on from OV121096.1 coordinate 39,355,242, forward strand.
AATACCATGTGTGCTTGTTAAAGTTATAGAATAATCTCATGGCACCATTTTTGTGTATACTATGCATATAACCTTCCATGAAATAAGTACAATTGTCTGTTTTCTCAGTTATAGATTAGTTCTTAAAATTGTGTGAGACTGACCAGTGTGTGCCAGTTCAGATAATTATCCAGGTTTTTATCACAGCTTATGGTTATAACTGATAATATTTCATTCATAACTCAATTAGCATCATTACAGAAAGAAAGTACAGATAAATATTTTAATTGTAATTGATTTGAATTGAAAAACTGCCTCAATGCCAGATACTCCATTGAACTTTATAAAAGCATGAGATATTATATCCAAACCAGTCAATTCTGTCAATATGAGCAGATTCAATTGCAAGGCCAAGTCTTCTATTTCATTTAAATATAAAATTCTCATTTCAATGATGAAATCCGATTAAGAACCTATATGCTGGAATGAGTAAATTTATCTGTGACTCAGTAGCAAATAAAAGAAAACCTCAAAAAATAACAGCGCAGGCAAAATAAGACAAAGTAAAGGCAAACAGACTAAAAATTATGTGAGGTGAGGTGAGGTGATATGGTGTTTAACGCCGCTTCTAAGAGTGTTTCACTTATATCACGGCTGCTAGTATTATTGCAGGGAGAAAGCCTGTAACACCAATGTGGCTATGCATTGCTCTGAAACCTGCGAGCATCGGCTGGAACTAGCGAACCATGGGTGGTACTGCGCTGAAATTCAGTGTAGCATTGCACCCAAACCTTACTGCTTGTAGAACCGTTCTCTACTGCAGACAAAGTTGCTGAGCCCCTGTACTTCTTCAATCTACAATATATCATTTTCATTAGTTTACCCACCATCGAGAGTAGCAAGAGCATACAAAGCGGGCTCTTTATCACCAGCCTCTTTCTTCTCGCGTTTGATTCCCCCAACCACCACCGTTGACACGTCTCTGTTCCTCGCTCGACACGACCCCAGCCCATGGTATATGTGGGATAGTTCCTCAGAGTCTTCTCTGAAATGTACAAACAATTTGAATTATAACCTTATAACTGGCTCCTACATTACAACATGACTTGCTTCATAACTGTCAAGATTGTCAAGCGTTGATCTTATGCTCCGTACTGAGACACTAGTTGTGAAACACATAAAACAAGCAGGTGAAATAATTATTACAACAGAGGATTGGTTTGAAAGTGGAGGCAACATGAAAAACAACCTCCGAAGGTGTTAACACTCCTACATGTGTACTCCCAAGAAGTTTAAAATCCAAAATGAACTATGTTGGTTGTAACACCAGGGAAATAATAAATGTCTCCTTTTGAGCATGTGACTTAGTGATGTGGAATGCAGCACAATATGAGTATCCACATCAACATCATTTATATCCAATTTTCCTTTAAATCGAATACCTGTGTTTAACATTGGGCTGCTCCTTTCCGGTGTTTGAACTCTGGAGAAGAGTGACGACAGCGCCCCCTGGCTGAGAGGCAAGCAGCTGAGGCTTACCCTCTCTGCAGTTGTTGACTGTGATAGATCCAATCTATGAAATAATGAATATTTTGTATTTTTATTAATTTTACAATAATTTACAGAAAACAGCTTCAAACAATCAAGCTTTTATTCCATGCAGTTATATTTGGACTTTATTATCTGACTTCACAGTGTTGCATTTTGCAAAACAAAACACTTATTTTTCAAGGTTTAGATAATGATAAAAAAAACAGTCTCGCTGAAATTAAGTTGTCAATATGAACAAGAATTAACTATTTTCAGAATGCTGAACATTCTAATAATGAAAACATCCTTAAAGGCCTCAGTTTCTGAAATAAAACCACTTAGACATGCCAGATATGGAAAAGCTTGATTTGATTTCTATTCTGTTTCATCACTTGCCAAAGTAGTATAGAGAAAGCACAACCTGTTGCAACAAAATGTTTTTTGAATGTGTCATACTATTCTACACAGGAATACTTATACTTCAGCAGGTAGAGAGTTAAAGCATTCCACGTATATCACATACCTGTCCATTGAGCTGCCACTTCTGTTGCTGGACGAATTGACCGGTGGAGTAGGTGCCATCCCCTGACTTCCAGCGAAACGTCCGCACCACTCTGTCACAGTAACCCACAACAAGCTCTGTGTATCCATCTCCATCTGCAAACAATATATGCATTTATCATCAAAACTTGTCTTCTACTGAAAACACTGCTTCTGTGAGATTAAAGGATAATTAAATCCTAGGAGATTTCACAATCCACAATGTCCTGTTTACTGAAACTAAATCACAGGACAATGCTTTTACATCATCAAATCGTGACATTACAATACCATGACTTCATAAACATCCTTGCAGTGATAGTCTTATAGCAGTGCTGTATTTACTTGTTAATGAAATGAAAACATGCTTTTGGATGAATTTCACTCAATACATCAAGATTTATTGATTAAAGTAAAAATATTCTTGGATATTGTCAATTCTTTCTACTTGTGTTGATAGATATAATATATCATAAATACTCTTGAACATTTTACATCCCTCTCATATCATCCATTTCACCAATTAGTTCTATTATTGATACACCCGGATCATCTAGGGGGGTAACTCTCTTTTTACAACTTTTTATGAAGTTCACAGAGGGTTAAAAATATAAGAGAACTCAAAGAGTTAAGAATGGTACTTGTAGCTCCAATCTGATTCTTACTTTACTTGTACAGAAATCTTTCACATAAAAATGCATGCTCCTTACGCTTTTTACATCAGAACACACGAAAACTTTGAAATTTAGCAAAGTAACACTTTTGTTAACTACTGACCTGCATCAGCTATAAGCATGACCTTTCCGTTAGCAGGCAGGTGTTGTGTGTACGCTGGTTTCAATATCCGTACGTCTACATCACTATCTTCCTCTCTCCAACTCTGAGAAAATGTCAGTCCAATTGAAATATGCATGATAAGAAAATAATATACATCTGACATAAATTGTATAATAGATTTTTGGTTAATTGGCAAAAATAACAATAGATGTACTGTCATTCTGGAATTGAAACGTCGACCGATTAAAGTCAAGGGCCATAACATAATAACTAAATCATGCCAAACAGGGAAGATGCGCATCACTGACATATATCCAAAGCATGTGTAAAGTTACAAAAGATTGATCCAATTTTGGGAGGAGTTGATTTCACAAGACCTGACATTCTGAAATTTCAAGTTGACTACTTTAAATCTTATAACTAAAACAACATTGAATGCATCATGCCTTTAAAAGGAGATGTGCATCATTGCCATATATCCAAAGCATGTGTAAAGTTTCAGAAAGATTGGTAAAAATGTGGGAGAAATTTATTTTGCCAGATAGGTACCCTTTTCGGGACAAATAGACAATTCGCGACACAACAATATCTCCCTTCAGCTTTGGCTTCGTCTTCGCCAGCAGGGGATAAAAATCTAAAGTATGATCTAAGCTATTGTTATCGGAAGAAAAAGTTTGATATTTGTAATAGACTCAAATAAATCGATTTATGAAACATTGAAAATGTTGCAGATCTGTTTTGGAAAGATAACTATCTCTCTTGTCTAAGGATTAGACCCTGATATGAAAATTTGGTCAAAGAAGAAAAACATTAAATAACCTGAAAAGGAGACTGAGATTTCATTATTATCAACTTTAAAGACTGCTTATAGACTTGCTTAGGCTTTTAATCTACTTTACAGTCTTGCTGACAGATTGCTATCTATCTATTGACTCAAATTGACTTTTTCTCTAATTCTGTAAGTTTTTCTGCAGGAATTAAGTACACTTTTGAGTAATTAACATTTTTTCAAAATTGTCCTGGAAAGTGGATGGCATCCCTCCTTAAAATTCCTAGAACAACTGTTGTTTTACTGTTACTTGATAGTTTTCTGAAGTTGCATTGAGAAGAAAACACATAAATCAATTGCTTAAAAAAATAACAGTACGCGACTACCTCACTACTCGCCTCTGCTTTGATGTCAAAAACATAGCACCAACCCTCAGCAGTCAAGCACACAAGGTTATTCTGCAAAGAAAAGTCGATCATCTTGGACAACTGAAGTTAAAAATACAAGAGGTAACTTTTCAAAACTAGGTACATTTAACTTCTTTGAGTGGCATTTTAGAAGTTGGAAACAACTAAGTACAAATAATTTATGGATGACAACTTCTTTATTCTGAGGTTGAGACGTTTCGATACAGATTCTTGTTTTGTTGTCAAGCGTGAATGGCATGTAGAGGTACTGTGATATAATATATATATATATATATATATATATATATATATATACAGGTATAACATAATGAGATTGTACAAAGAAAACAGGTACATGATTGAGAAATAGTAACAATAGGGAATATATAGAAGCCAGTGATCACGTTAACAAGAGATAAATAATAAAGCCTATAGAATAAAGAAGTTGTCATCCATAAATTATTTGTACCAAGTACATTTAGATAATTGAATAAGGAGAACCAGAGGTAAAAATTCAGAGTTACATTGCCAAAAATCTACGAGTTGTTATATCTTTATCTTTTTTTTCGGCCTCAGACAAAGAGGAGTAAGTTATAATCAAGCCTCTTTTTTATCCATTGGCTAGGGCTAGATGTACATTCTTAATCTGGGAGTATTATCAACGTCAACTGTTACCTATCATTAAAAAGAATATTTACCTTCCCTCTGTTGCATATATCACCTGAACCAATACAAGTTATCTGAAAAAGCAATATAAGAACATTTGAATCTTTAGAAATGTACAGAAATTCCTATATAATTTTTGCAAAACTGTCCAAATAAATAGCATTCTTTTACAATGATCATTTTCATTACATTATCATTGCATCTTTATATCGGGCTAATCATAATTGTTTAATCAACTTTTACATTAAAACACATCCCTGTTAAATTATATTTCCTCATGTGTTCTGGTGACACTAGATTTGACAAAATGAAAAGTAGTATGTCCACTCATTTAAAAGACGATAAAGCAGTTAACCGGCATTTATTGGCACATGAGAAAAAGACTTGCATTGATAAATTATGTTTTAGTATCATTAAAAAAATAAAAAACATGTACTTCAAACGATGCAGCATTTTCAAGTGTCTCTTGTCATGCACAAATTACTACCCTCAACAAATTCCCCCCAAAAGTACATTCTGTAACCAGGGATCACCATGGAAAAATTTGTCTATTGGAGAAAATCCCATCCATGATAATGGGATATCAGCCACTGAACTCTGAATCACACTGTAAATGTTATTAATTTTATTTATCATTTACCATTTTTGAAATCATAATTCTTATCAAGGGTATATTACAATTCTAATGCATAAATATAGCAAAATCACATCCCAAAGTGATCCCTGTACATATTTAATACAAGATTTCTTGGATGACACAAACCATGCCCAAATCAGATGCTCTTCTCCATGATGTCACACTCTGTCCTTTGAATATGGATAGATCTCCATCAATATTGCCAACCACTAATTCATTGTACTGTAAAAAGAAGTTCAGATAATCAAACATGTCTCCTTTGAGTAGAAATGTTTTTTTCAAATTGATTATTTTCCCCTTTCTACTACATATTTCCCAATAACTGGTCTAGAATTGTTACAAAACAGCTACTATGCACTACTTTGAGGGTAGTTTCTAAAACTACTCTGAAACATCCAATCATCCTAATTGACGATAAGATGGGGTAAGCAGTAAGTTTCCTTTTTTTTCTTTTTTTTTTTTTTGGTTACAAAATTTCAATCCAAGCCCCCCCCCCCCCCCCCCCACTTTCAAATTCGCTCCTACGCCCCTGGATATGGATGAAAATTTTGATAGATTCTTATGACAGTGTCGTTTACAAGCAAAAAATAACATAACTTTGAAACATATCAACCTTAAATTAAAATGTTGCCTTCAATTATCCATGAAACATTATCCTTAGTCCGAAAGGACTTATTACTAGGTTTTAAATCATCACAATTACATTTACATCCCGGGATAAATAATTAAATGATGAGCAAAATTAGACATCATACTATTTATCAATACCTTTCTAACTATCTTTGCCAATAAACCTATTTGACTGACAAATAACAAAACAAATCAATTGAAATGATTTCATCGATGATCATTATGTCTCACCTTATCATTGTCCACATCACTCAAAACCATTGCCTGGTTTAACAAATTTCCTGAAAATTCGACCTCGATCCGCTCAACAAAGGAGACAGTCCGCCACATTTTATTAGCTGTAAGAGGGTCGCCTGTAAGAAGTTTTCACTGTATTTACAACCTGCAGTTTTTACATTTTCTAGCAAGCAGAAGACATTCTAAGGGAGGTAACTCGAAACCATAATCGTAATAGCATACCGCGTTAAAAATTATCTTCTCTTTCCAATCATATCTGACGGTAGGCACGTTTGTCGATGAAGAATTCACCACGTTTAAGAGGCTGGCCTATCGGCTACGGTTCACTACATTTAATCACGTTCTTACTAAATCTACTAAAAATAAATATCTACTATTTAATACAGATGTATTCCGACATTTGTCCCTACCATCGGGATAATTCAAATGTTAACGAATTACCAAGTTCGATCATTTCAAAATAAAGTTTATAATGATATTGGTGATGAATTATGTGAACATTGTTTTAAATTATACAGTCAGCGCATTAGCATGGATTAACTTGGCCCGACGGATGGTTGCATATAAATATGCAATAAAAAAATGTTTGAAAAACATGGTGACAACAATCCAACAAGTTACGATCTAAAAGTAAAGGGCACAACAAGCCTCGCGAGAATATTACAGTTCAAAGCTTACAATAACGTGAGCAAGTTCATAAGTACAGAATAGATTTTCCATCAAAATCAATAAATCCTTATTTTTAAAGCCTGTTGTAATTAACATAAGACAAGTTAAAATATTATTGCCTGTGTACAAAAAAGTTAGGAAGTTAGGCAACCATGTTAGTGGTTTTCTACATTAATTCCAATGATTTATTCGACTATTTCAGAATTGTATTATCGATATCAATAAAAAGCTGAGATAAACCTTGTACCAGAATCATGCATATTTTAAGAAATTGAAATGAACAACACTGGTTCGTAATAAATATTATTTTATATTGATTTTTTCATATATCGGTCTTTCAGAGATCTGTTAGCTGCATGTCTGGAACAGAAAATAAAAAGATTATTACAATAGATGAAGTCACTGCTATGATTTTACTGCTGTAACCTCGGTAAACGAAAAAAGTGGGGGTTGGGGGAGAGGGGTGGCATGTCCTTCGCGCAGCAGTGATTCGTCTTGTATCGGTCATCCGTTTTTTATTTATATAAGTAATAATTTTTAGATGAAACTCATCATTAGTCAGATACTCGAGTCCCTGCCGTTGCCGGGTACTCGAGTACCCGTTTGAGCCCTAATTGTTTTTACATGGAACTGATAGGCTCCAAGATGGTGATTTTTAGAAGCAACCACTACTTCTCGATAATTAAACATCATGAATAAAATTTGACACATTTGACTCCAATAACATATACGTTGTGTCCTTTTAACGATCTGCTTCTAATTGTACATTATTAAATTGCAAGTTGCACTAACACATATGTGTAACTAAACAAGCAAGGAATTTTCCTTATACAATTTCCCCAGCGACACCTCTACAAATTTTTCATAAACGGGAATAACAAACGGCCATATTTTATTACCGTTCTTTCAATGCAAGGTGCATGCAGTAAAAATTACCACTAAGTAAGCAATAGCACTGGCTAATTTTAAATCCCTGGATATGTGAGGAAATTTGAACAATTAAATATGCAACTGAATTTATTATTTAAATTTGCTAGCCTATGTTGTGGGTTTTTTAAAAATAAAGGTTTATTCAGTGGAGATTTAGTGATTATTCCATAATAATCTATCTATCACTGGCCATATTATTTATTTACTTCACACCTTTCTTTCAACACTTGTATAAAAAAAATTTCACATTATGATTTTTTACATTACTTTTACAGTACATTACTACAAACAAGTTAGATTAAAATTGACCGTATCATTCGTAACAAGTTTGAGATGTTTACGGTACTTTGACCCGGAAGTAAAACCCCCGTCAAGTGCGCGTGTCTCAGCTCACACTTCCGCTTTTCTGATGTTAGGACGATAACTTGTGATGTGGATTTTGTCATAATACGACCAGTATATTTCTGAGTCATAAACCGAACGTATTTTCATATTGGAGACAAACTGTTGTGGACGGTCTGCAATTAAGCAAAATGACCGAAGTGTTAACCTCGACGCAGTTGAAGCGACTCGCCGAACATAAATATAAATCGGAAGGGTCATCTATTTTGGAACCTCCAATGCAAGTTTTTTGGCGATGGCTCGTCGAACAAATTCCAACCACTTGGGCGCCAAATACTATCACCATCGGTGGATTGATCGTCAACATTTTTACAACGCTCATTCTTGTTTGTTACAGTCCTGATGCTAAACAAGACGTGAGTAATGAAGCCATTGATTCTAATGAACCGCCCATATGGCCTTGTTTACCAAAACAGCTGATTCAGTGAGGTCGATAGTAGAGGACAATAATTCAGCAGTATTTCAAGCTGTTGTATTATTTACCTTTGTTCATATTTTAGTATTCACCTCTTTTATGTTATTAATTAGAAAATATAGATTTGTTCACAATGTGTATAGCAATGCATATCTATAACTATGTTGCACGCTTTCTCTCTGTAATAATACTAGCAACCGTCATAATAATTATAAGTAAAATACTCTTGAAAGTGGCGTTGAACCCCAAATCACATCACCTCACCTCACGGTACTCTTATAGTTACCATAGATGATACATTTGATGGGCCACATTGAGTAGGTATAAATAGGGGTTCTGGACAAACGGGGACCAAATTGAATTTTTTCATTATCCATAACTTTTATTTTTCATCCGTAATGATACATCCCTATTTATACCTACTCATTTCTAACTGATATCCATCAAATAAACATAAACATGTTGTTACATTTCCTTATGTAATCAAAAAGAAACTTATTGAACAATTATGAATTGAAAGAATAAATGAATGATCGTTTGCTAGACAGTACTGTTTTCTGCAATAATTGTGGAGGTGAGAAACAGTCTTCTCAAACACAACCTTATGTGATATTAAGCTAATAAAGAGCGAAGCACATCAACTGACACTGTGATAAATGAATCTCATTTATCATCTTCTAAGAATCTTTAAGTGGTACAGAGTATCTTCATGATTTTTTTTATGTGGCTCAGCTAATGGCTGAAATACCATATGACTTGTGTTAAGTTCAAGTAAGTTGTGAGTTGAGTGATTGTCAGACGCCATTGTCCGTTTTAATATCACAAATCTTTACTTTATCATGTTTATTGTCACTACACAGACCTCTAAGCATAAAGATGTAAATTTTCAGAAAAAGCCACCGCTTCTTGATCAAATAACACTATTAAGATGATTATGGAAGTTTGACATATTTGATCCAACAACATACTATGTGCACCTTTAGCTATCAAGGTCATTATGTTACGCTGTTGATGGCTACAAAATTAACTACTGGTTGTGTTTCAACATAAAAACAATGTAGATGTGTGAAATTTGATTTTAAGGTAAAAAAGCAAAAGCTTTTTGTCACTGGGTGTACAGATTATCCAAATTTTACCCCTAAAAGTCATGAAAAATCTAAAAGAGCATGGAAAAGCAATACAAATATTACCAACCAAAAATACATGTCTGAAGAAATGATGATTGTACCGTTGTGTATGATGGAAATAGTTCCAAACATGAAATTTTGGTGAACTTGCACATGCTGCAGGTCAGAGTTAATGAATAATCATCATGTTCAGGTCAAAGTAAAATCTCTTCTTGACCTTTGACTTCCTGATTGTAATTGTACAATGTATAATGTAAGTGGAAGCACTCCGCTGTAGTTCGACTTGCCTTGAATAGATAAGATAAGATTGTTTACAAATAATTAGCATCCCAGATTAGCCAAATGTTGTGTAAGCTTATGGAACCCCAATTTAATCCTCTTTTCAGACTCTTTAAGCCTTTATTTGCACTTTTTCAACCGAAGCTTATTTGTGATAACTTCTTTTTAGGACATACCCGACCCAGATAAGAAAATATTAGATTGTTCTGGAAATCAACATATCTGTACTACTGTTTATGCCGATTTAAAAAATCAAATAAAAAATGGCGGTCAAAATGCTTGTTTTAAAGTAAAATTGTGTCAGTCAAAAATGTATTTTTTGAGAATGAGCCAACAAATTTACAATTTTGATTTCCAGCACATTTTCTACATTATGTAAGATATATGCAAAATTTCAATTGTGGTTTTCTAGTGACCATGATAAATCATAAAATGATAAATGTTTGGCATGTTTTTCAACACTGCTATAGATTGTTTGAATGTTTTAAATGTTTCCTTTTCATTTATTTTGAGGCTCTTATACACAGATAATGGCTTTGATGATCATAACTCCGTTATAACTAAGATGAATAATAGTATTGAGAATTATATAGCTATCCATCTAACTTCTTAAAAAAGCTGAAAGGGTGGACATAAATCCTTTGTCAAGGATACTCTTATGAAACAACATTTATTATGTCCACGAAGGAGAAAAAACATTATTTTTGTTTTTTGATATAAATGTATGCAACATTTGGACACAGATTTTGGTGTCATTTCTAGCAGATATGTTGTTTTCAATCTTTATTGACTTGATATGAACACAAGTATCTGTAATTGCAGCATATCATGCATAAAAAAGTCGCATTTATATTTCTCATCTTTACATTATTAAATTTCTTAAGACCTTGCACTTATTATATTTTCAGTGGTGAAATACACCGTTTATGGGTAAAAATATAATCTGTATATACACTGAGTGAACATGCGAGCTTATTCAGTGAATTAACACTTTTTATCAAATGATGTCATTGTTGTCGTCATAAAACAATAGGATGACGTCATGAGATGACAGTAATTAGCGAAGCGTTATGGGTATTCCATTCATAAAATGAAAATCACTCACTATGTTTTAGGAAATACAATAAATAGAACATTTGATGTTCCCAATCAGATCTCAAGAAGCCGAAAATTATATATTTCCACGATTTACACTACACTTTAAGGATATTCAACGAGAAATGCAAAGATCCTTTATATTTGATTTGATCTCCAACTGGTTCCAGATCCCTGGCTGGGCTAGTTTCTTGTGTGCTGCTGGGCTCTTCATGTATCAGTCTCTGGATGCCATTGACGGAAAACAAGCTCGAAGAACAAAATCAAACACCCCTCTAGGAGAACTCTTCGACCATGGCTGTGATTCAGTTTCAACAGGTAAGGGAAACAGGAAAGTGACAAGAGCTTTAGCCTCATCTTAATTGAATGTCATTAAGATTTTAGTATTCTTCAGTGAGAATCACACTAAATCCTGACGTAATGGCAAGAAGAGATTAGTAATGTAGTGAGTAGGCAAGACACCTTTGACCATGGGCCATTTAAAGGGCTTTTTGTCATTTTCAGAATTTTAAATGAATTTCCCTATGTAGCAAAAGTAAAATTTCTTATTTGAATGGGCCATTTTTTTCAACCAATTTGAAAATGGCCACTTCCCAATCCCTAGTGTTGTGATCCACGTCTTCAGATCTTGAATGATTTATATATTTGTAAATTTTGTATTTGTATTGGTAGGAAGGCGAACAGCGCCTTTTGTTCTTTGAATATTTTGAGAAAACCTGGTGATGAGTGTTGATCACTGTGCTGGCAATGTGGTCGACAATCTTTAAAGTTTATTTATTAGTGACATGCCACATTTTATTTGATTAAATTGCGTTTGTTTTTATTGATTGGAACTTTTCAAGGAAAAAGCTCATTCATTAACATTTGAAGATGATAATGAAATATGCATGGACTCCTTTATGGTTTAAAGTACTTACATAATAGTTTTGTACATATACCATTGTACTTATTTCAAATAGACAGATCATTTTTTAATCAACTGGATACTGTTACTGCATTTTGGCCTATTCAGAGAAGATGGGACCCCTTGTAATGAAATATATAAATCATGTCACCAAACAAAACCAAGTCATAAGGGTGATAAAATTTCCAAAGAACCGAGGCCACCTCACCTCGAACCTCGAATAAAACAGCTTTTCTTCCTTTGATTAGAGTGTCACATATTTTCATGGTCCTTTTTAGCTACTTTTGAGAAAATTATTTGTGAAGAAATGCAATATTTAAATCTTGAAGAATTCATATGTTGATGTTTAACTTCCTGTTCCTGTTTTCAGTGTTTGTGATGCTGGGTGTGGCGGTTGCCATGAAACTAGGAAGAAACCCTCAATGGCTTCTCTTTGAAGTCATGGCAGCTGTCTTTTTATTTTACTGTGCTCATTGGCAAACATATGTTTGTGGAACCTTGAGATTTGGACCGTAAGTATACCCTTTCTGTAGTGTGGCTTGTTTTACAAACTCTGATACTTTAGAGTCGCCTTTCAATGTCTTTTTGTTCAGCTTTCAGGTTTGATTTTGATATCTTACGTTATTATTTTATGTAATCCACACATATCCTTTAGATTCACAATCGTTTAAAAAACATTGTACAGTTTACTTCTCTTACCATATAATTTCCCTGTGTCAATTTTGGACTCCATAGTGAAAAATAAGGAATACAGAGTTAAGGCTGTAAGAAGTTGATGTACTGTGCTGATTATATTGTAAAATGATTTTGACATCAATGAAAAACTTCCCAAGTCACTATACAAGTTGTTTACCAATTCTCCTGATAAAGGACTAAACCTTTCATTAGTCCTTGGTCAATCTTTGATAAATTTTCTGTGTGTTGTCTTGAAATTCCTTTTCGTTTCCTATGTGGCCAAAAAACACATGTGCTGATTGAAGTTTGAGACATCCCAACTCAACAGCTCAACTTTCCCTAAATCCCTGATATATGACGAGTGATTATTTTCAATGAACTCGAGACACCCTGTGTAGAAGATAGAAATAACATGAACAGCTGATAATGGCTGAAATATAGCCCAAGCAGCCCAAAACAGCATCACACTCAATTACTTGGATGCATGTAATTGGATGTTGTACCAATTCAGTCACCATCAAGCGAAATGCATTAGATAAATTTCAAATAATAAATTTGACTAGTTGATAGAATCGGCCATCATTATCTGTTTTTTTAACACAGATAACAATCTTTGACTTCTCAGAACCTATTAGAATTTATGTTATATTCATAAAAAGACAGAAGTTTTAGATAAATAAAACATTGATAACGTTTGACATCAGTGACACCACCGTAAGAGTATCTTGAACAAGCAGGCATTTTAACACTTGAATTCAGGGCTCCAGATGATTATTTTGACTCGGGTATTTCACTCGTCAAAATAAAAATACAGGAGTAAAGTTACCACATGAAAAATACTAGGAGTATATCAAGGTTCATAGTTTTCAGATTCTCATCCAAAATTAGCATCTTTTTCAATGTTAGTCGTTGATTATATTTTTCACACGTTCAAGCTATAAATAAACGGAAAATTTATCTTTGATAAAATATAAACTTGGTAATCTTTGTTTTCATTCATGTTGGCATCAAGCTGGCTACTATTCGCGATGTAAAGATCAGACATGCAGAAATGAAATGTTATTTTGACAAGTAAAGATTACTCCTGGTAACAAATATCTGACTCATATTCTGGGAAAGTTGTGCGTATTTGTCACTCATTGATTTAATTTTTAATGCGTATATTTTACGCAAATACATATCTTATCTGGAGCCCTGGAATTATATGCCACCATTATCTCATTAGTGTTTTATATTGTAACGAGGACAGTGAACAGCATGTGTTTGATTAGAATTTCTCTGACCTCATCACAAAGGCAATGATCATTTGGACATCAAATTAAACCATATTGAATTGATTTTCAGTTTGATTTGTTTTAAATTACATTTCATTAGCTTTAATGGCCTGGAAAGTTAAAGGCTGTTGTTGCTAGTTAAATGTTGAAAGTTATAATTGCTCTTTGATCCTGCAATTTCCAAATTCTATTATCTTCAACATAAACCTACTAGGATAATATAAACATAAATATAAACAAATTTGATGAAAATTTTCATGAAGGTCAACTGAAACATATTGAACCGGATAATTTTGTTAGGCTTTGTCATTAATTTCTATACAATCTCTGTTATAATAAGAGCTCTTCTCGAGCTTCTGGCAGTTTCCCCTAGCAGCACAATATTGCAACATAAACTGCCTTGCAAATATTTCAGCCAATGAAAACACAGAATGCACAAATAACCTATTTGTTGTCACACAGACATATGCAATGATGCAGTAGCTAAATAAGACGTATGTTTTGTAAAGAAGACTCAAAGTGCAAAGTGCATATTTGAACAAAGTTTTGCTTTCCGAAAGCTAACAGACATAATGTGGGCAATTTTGATGGTAACCTTTGAAACGGCGTCACTAATTGCACAAATAACTTTAATTGCATCCAATCAGATTTCTACATTTCTATACCGAGAAAAGCTTGTGTTATGACAGAGGTTGTATAGGAATTGATGACGGAGCTATCTCTGTTGGGAGAGAATGGGTTTCACAAAATCATAAACAGTTTAAAACATGTTCTTGTTTAGATTATTACTTCTGAATGCTGTTGCAGTTGTAGAGTTACATTTATTGTAGCCCATTCTTTTAGTATTGGTTACAATCGATTGTAAATGTTTTGTGGAATGGGACCCTGGATGATGTCGTCTCACTTTGCCAGCATCAACCATCTTCCCATTGCTCTCCGTATGAAAGTTGGTCATGCGTGCTAATTGGTCGAACAACAGAGAAGACGGGGTAATCTCAAAAAGTTTTAAAACAGGAATTCATCCTTCGTGGCCTTGTGAATAAATCGAGACTAAATCCTTTGGATCACATGCTATATTGATTTACAACTAGAATCTTACATAACAGACTCATTTTTGTTTTTAAAAAAGTGTGATATGACAATCAGGTGTGAAAATGAATAATGGTGTATGTTAATCTACTGACCAATCAGTGTTCTTTATTTCTTTGTTTCCTTGTTCAGGTTGGATGTGACGGAGGGACAGTTCACAGTTATCACAGTTCATCTTATATCCATGTTTTTTGGCAGCTCATTTTGGGAAGTACAGGTAAATAGAACTTTTTAAAAGTTTTGGATGTTTTATGTTACTTGGCATAAAAGACGCTTACAGTGTTGACATTGATTTATTTCTTATATGTGTTAAAAGGGGCAGTTACACATTGTTTTGGGATTAACAAGGTGATCTCATGGAAACCAAAATATGTTACCAAGCAATTCATCAAATGAAGAGATCTCTTCCGAACATGTTCGGTTAGGCTTCGTTAATCCATTTCCTTACCTTTAACGATAAAAGGTTTAACAATGAAAAGGTTTAACAATGAAAAGGTTTAACAATGAAAAGATGTTCACACTAAACTGGCTGCCGGCAGTTTTCACTTGATACTATACAGTAGTTGAATCACGGTATTTTACGTTTGGTTCGGTGCACTGTACATTAACATTGACTTTCAGTTCATACCATATATTTAATTTGTGTCCAAAATAACATATTAATAATTTAAAAAACCAATAATATTTATTCAAAGTCAATGATCAAAAATTTTTCATTTAATATCATAAAACGTCTTCAAGTTTTGAAGTGGTAACAATACCTGTTGCCATTTTACCGGAAGTAAACATTCGGAACACTTTAGTTTGATCTTTAACTCTCAACAATAGTGTTTTAATGATGTGACTTTTCGAGATCCCTCAGGTTTCATACCGAACCGAGGGTCCTGTACTGCAATACGCACCGAACCGAAGCTCAAGCATACCGTTTCACCCTTTATACTATCTTCTAGCACTAACACGGTTGAGTCACTAGGTGTTTTAACCTCAGAAGATAATGCATTTGGCATACACATATATTTGTTGAGGAAAAAGTGAAGAATTTCAATGTCCAAAAAATGTGCTGCAGTCTTTTTAAATCCAGTGTTGATAGTTCAAGTATCAAGAGTGTATTAGAAATGTGATAATAACAATATCATAAATCTTTTTGTTGCAGATACCTCTATTAGGTTTGGAGCTTAAGTTTTTGGTGATCACATTCAGTTTATTTGGTGCGGCTCTGGCAGCGTACCGCACGTATGTGTGTGTGATGGAGGGAGGAATTGGCAAGAACAAGTCAACTGTCGCTGTAAGCAGCTTCCATGTATGGCCTCGTAACGCTTCCTTATTCCTGCATTCTTAACCTGTAACCTGCTCTAGGCAGCCTTACCTGCAACGTAGTTATTGAAATAATGATATTGTAGACTGCTATGGGCAGCATTTGATGCAGTGATATGTCAGTGTCATTCCCTTTTACTCATACAACAATAACATATTCTGTAAATCATGGAAAAGTCAACATTTGCTGAATCATTATTTTATGATAATGACGTGTAGGATGAATTTTGAAACCAATGATTTGTCTATCTTATACAAATTTTCAACTCAACATTTGACTTGATCAAAGAATTCAGCATCATAATTCATAATTGCTCAGTAATCAGTAAATTTGACACTTCTCTCATTTGGCGGGTGATACAGCCTAATGTGTGCATCTATGCTTTTGTAATTGTTTCTGTCTTTGTAATCTGTCCATTATTTGGCTTTGCTTGTTTGTTTCTAGTGATCATTATCTGTTGTTGCAACTTGAATATGATTAGTTAAAACCTTTCTTGTTAAGACATTTTTAATTTGAATTAAACAGGTAAGAACTTCATTGTTATGACATCATCATGATACAATTTAGAATTTGGCATTCACATACTAACTCTTTACATCACATTGTTTCTAATTGATGTGTATCTTAAATGCCTAGATTGTGTTAAAATGTACTAGGTTAAAAAAGAAATCATTCTACAAATTTATTTATATGAAATATTGTACCTCTGTAGTACATACCTCAATTACACTGTTCTTAGTTTCCAGAATTTATTTTCAAGTGGCTTGTGTTATTTTAAAAATTAATTTTGTTCCCACCAGTACAAATCTCATAACACTATTTTATGTTTAAGGACTACACAATTTCAAAGCTGGTTGTGTTTTGAGATAATTCTTTTCACTAAAACTATTTAACATTTCCAAATTCCAGGGTACCAGTTCAATATTCCAGTGTATGAAATAAAGCCCCTCCGACCTGGTAACTTTTGGGCCGGGCTGGTAACTTTTTGATATTTTCTTTGATTTTGACCCAAAATTGACAAAATCATACTTCCCGTGGTTTGCTAGTTCCAGCCAATGCTCATTTCACCGCAATGCATAGCCACAATGGTGTTGCGGGCTTTCTCCTTGCAATAATACTAGCAGCCGCGATATAAGTGAAATAATCTTGAAAGCGGCGTTATACACCAACTCACCTCACCTCACAAATCCCACCAAAACTATTTTGTGTTTCCAGGGTACCAGTACAATTTTCCCGGTGTTCCCTATAGCCCTGGTGGTGACTCTCTCCGCGCTCATCCAAGCCAAGTCCCCTTCTCATGTCTTCGAGAGACATCCATGTTTATATATCATCAGCTTCGGCCTCCTTGCTGCAAAAGTGACCAATAGATTAGTGGTGAGTCAATGTTTTTTCTCTTTGATATTTAATAGATATTCTCCTGATTTGTGGCTTATTTTGATTTGATAGTTATCGTTACTTTTCTCAATTGTAACTGTCAAGTTGTGATTTAAAGTTTTGTAAATCATGTGGTCATCATTATTAATTTCAAGTGTGCTTGATAAAAATTGGCTGTTTTCAGTCAAAGTTTTTAGGTTTGGATTCAAGAATTGAACTCTTTGATCAATTTTTTTCATAATTTTTTATTGTGAACTGTTATTTCTTAACTTTATATGCATGACAGAAGATAGCTTCTTTTATTTTACCATTTTATTTGGATTCTATTAGGTTGTTATGAATAAACAGTGAATAAACTCCTTGATAGAGATATCTATGAAATAATGCACATTTTCATGTTCAGGAAACCTTTTCGAAATTAATGATAGGTGACAAATGCTCTTGTTTCAATTCATTCAAGCCATGAATTGTGACAAACTGCAGCAAATCTGAAATAAGCTTCCAAAACTGACAGCTGAAATGCTTTACAAGAAAAGTAGAAGAAACATGGGTAAAGCGTAAGGTTTCTTAGGGATGAAGGAGTTAACTACCTAAATTGTCTAAGATTTGACTTCTTGCGTGTCACAGGTTGCCCACATGACAAAGAGCGAGATGAATCTACTGGACTCCGGGTTGATAGGGCCCGGTATCATGTTCCTCAACCAATACTTCAACAACTTCTTCAATGAGTACTTCCTTCTCTGGATCTGCTGTGTGAGTATCATACTATTTGCTTGAAAACAACTTGTCACATTTTCAAAGGTGGAATACTTCATTCATCTTTGATAATGAAAACTGTATTTGTACTGAGTGAAATACCAGTGAGATTCTACACAGTGAAATTACTCTACAATCGATGACATCATCCTTGACGTGAAGAAACATTTGAATGATGTCATGAGATGACCCTAAAGCAAAGCAACCTTGATACTTCATTCATTTGGAGAAATATAATGAATAAAATCTTTGACATTTCTCATTTACTACCATGTATAAATCATCTCTTGAAGTTGAATATTATATATGTACATTCTTGGCTGTGCCGCTTGTGAAAATATCCATTTCTACTTCACTTGATGAGATATTCATGATAGTCGATGAGAAATGTCAATTATCCTCTATCTATCTTCATATTTTAATCTGCAGAGCTACTTCCAATACCCTAATCTCCTTTAGGGCAAATGTCTAAATCGCTAGCTATATAACAAATCAATGAAACGACTTGCATTCAGCAAGAGCTGCACAACCCAGTGTTTTGGATCTTGGCGATAAGCTCTTCATAACAACACTCATAAGCCAAAAAAGAATCAACTTCCATCTTTATGAAGCCTTTGGCTTGAAGGAGATCTGAATATTGAAAGGAGCGTTGCAGGTTCAAATATGCTGTTGGAACCGGATGTTTATGTGATTGTGTTACCGTAACTGCTCTTTTAAAACTTTTCTGCTTATATCCCAAAATACATGAAATAATATTATGACAAATTGATAAGTAATCCAATTTTATTACAGATTTATGTCAGCGTTGATTTGGCCAAGTACTCATATTTGGTTTGCCAGGAGATTTGCTCCTATCTTGGGATATACTGTTTTACGATCACTTCCAAACCACCTCTGAGATCGACCACAAACGGGAAGGAGAAGAGATGAAATGAACAACCCAAGACCTTGTTATTTCTTTTATTTATTACATGAAGAATCAGGCTTATGTTTTGTTGATTTTAATTTAAATTGATCAATTTAGCACATTTCTCATTCATATTTTATTCACCAGATGATTTGAAAAACTTCAAGTGTCATAATTTGTTCCATGCTCCTCAGGAATTTTACATGGTCAGTTTGAACAATTTTGAAATTGACCATTTATTTCATGATAGTTTTTAAACTGTGTACAACTTAACTCATATCTTCCATGCGAAGTGATAGTGCTTTTAGATTGACTATGTCTGTTGTTCTTCAGTAAGACTAAAGGTAAAGGGTTAAATCTTATTTTAGATTGGTAATCAAAATGGTTAATGCTTGCCCCTTAAGCCATGAGTCTTTTGTTGTCACACCGTTCTGAGTTGACCATTTGCAGGAATCATAAGTCCAAGAATCTGAGATAGGCCCCGACTGAAGATTAGCTTTCCTTTCATATTTTAACATCTACATTTAACTATTTACAAAATAGGAAATTATTAACACAGAGGCAGTGATTATGAGGTTAAATAAAAGTTGAATGGAATTAAGGAAAAACATCCAGGGTAACAATTGTCATGGTAACGAATCTTATAAAGGTCATAGCTTTGGTGACCTACCTATTCAATTTGAAACACCTTCAGATAGTCCAAACTTTCTTATTGTCGTAAATCAGCTGCTAAAAAGAGATTGGCACTTATAATCAGAAATTAAAGGGTAAATATTCATAGTCATACAATAGTAATGATTATGATGAATGAGTTATATTATAATTATATATGAGTTATATAATATTATTATTACAATAATGATGATAATAATGCATGAGCATGCTCAAAGCGTAAATTAAGAATATACTAATCTTTCATCATTGTAATTGAAAAAAAATCAGTAAGACAAAACATAAGCTAATATGAAATTTTTCAGTGAAATTGCAGGACTTGGTGTGATATGTATTCAAGTGATTTCTTTGTTCGCCTTGTCAAATATTATAAAGATTCAATCTTACCAAATCGGAAGCCGTTTTGCTATCATTTTTCATTTTGAAAATATTTATAAAATCAGGTCAGTTAATTTCCTTTCTTGTCGAAATCTGAGAATTATGGTATGTTCAATTTCAACATTTGAATTTGTAACAGTCAACATTGCTTCACTTTTCATTATTTGCATATAATAATGCTATTATGTTTTACTTAAAGATGTTATATAATATATAATTTTTATCTGGAAACTTCTTACACCTTTCTACTTTCTGTAAATGATTACTTATCTTGTGATAAAAATTATTTTTGTCAAATTTGTGATGTTTCTGTCTAGTACAATTTCAGGGGGATTTTTAAAAGTTAGGTTGTTTTTTTCTTAAACTTGTACCAATTCTTATCCAGAGAGCTTGGTGTTAAAGTCAGAGCAGAGTTATTCCCCTTGGAGTTTGATAGGCAGGTCATGTACTCAAGTCTCTCAGGATAGCCGCGTAGTAAAGAACTTAGTCAACAATCTGTGCATTTATGAACAAACTGCTGCAGTAACTTCATGGTGATTTTCAATTAAGACAGATTTCATGTATTTTTGATTAGATAGTCAATTAAAGTTAGAAGTTATATTTGGAAAATAATGAATCAATTAGGGTAGCTGATATACATTAGATGTTTGGTATTCAGGAAAAGAAAAAGAACTAGATTATTCAACTGAAATTTTTCTAAACCTATTGAATTCCAGAAAAGGTATATTGGTATGAGGTAGATAAATTTCCTATTTTAGATCATCTCTAAATTTATTTGAAAAGTCCAAAAAAAGGAGAGACCATCATGTTCCATACAAATTTGCATTTTTTTGGCATTTAATGTATGTGGCTTTACTTATGGTGCTTGCTTAAATCAGATAATTTTGCTCTGGTACTAAAGATTTATTTTGGAAAGCTTCATAGTGCTTGTAGAAGTTTAAAGGATATAACTCTTGTAACCTCACTCTCCAGGGGCAGTGATAGTGGCAGTGGTAGGCAAACCTGCCCCTTGTTACCTCCCTTGAATTCTTGGATAAGCCACTGCTGTTGGTAACCTCATACTAAATAATGACGTTCACAATGTAAAATTTCCATTGGAAATAAAACTAGTTTAATTTTATTCAAAAGGACAAGTAATTGTAATTTCCGAATATGATAGTGAATTTGTTTACTTTCTCTTCCTGGGTTTCATTAAAGATACAAAAGCCTAGAAACTGATTGATGTTCCCAAAGTTTTATTGACAAAACAAATAACAAGAATTAATTTATTATTGAAATGTATAGTTGATCTCTTCCCAAAGCATAATATTCCATCGTTCAAGAAGTTTGATATATTTACAATTACCGGTACGAATTACGATAAAAATAAATCATATGAGTTATGTAGGATTCAGGCTTTTTATAGTTAGGGTAAGTTTCTGCTGTGAAGATTTGTTGTAAAGGTAATAGACGAAGACACAGGGTTAAAAATGTAAAATTTTGGCTTCTGAATGTTTGCTCCATTATATGAAATGAGAAATTGTGGAGTTTTTTTGCATTTTGGAATGAAAGCGCAAGTTGGGTGAGTTGATTTGAACTTAAATCAGTACGTATGATCGTTTGCACAAATAAGCAGAATAAATTTTGATGGAAGATAGTTTAAGTCACTTATGGTTTGAATGAAATACTACATTACAGTTCATTGATTACATCACGTGGATTGTTTCTTTCAGCTGGAAGGTTCAACGGTAGTGAAGTGCTCAGACGTAGGCTTTCTCTATTCAATGATAATCACCACCATCATGTATTTTTGAAAGAGACATTTTAACAAAAAGCGTCTCATTGCAGTTTTACTTGATTCTTTCTTATTCAAATCCAATCTAAAAATCTTTTAAAATTATATTCTTTGGATGTGATTGAAATCTTCTGACATGAATATAAGATAACTTTGAAAATGTCTGTTCAAAAAATCTTTTAGAATTTGATTCTTTTCTCATGATTAAAATATTCTGACTGGAGTAAAAGATTATTTTGAACATGTCTGTATGTTAGAGAAGAAAGACATTAGTAATCAGAGTAGGTTTTTTATTTCAATATAATTTGAAGTAGAAGGGAAGGAATTATAACAAGGGCATTTATTGTAAGAAGCTATTCTTGTTGAATTGAATCCTGGGGTTGGCAATAAAGACCTTTTATCATCAAAATAATTTTGTAAATTGCTTCAGTGATATACTTTTGGTTTAAAGGTGTTTGATTTTTGTTTTGGTTTTAAGAAAGCTGAAAAATAACCGTTATTGTTAGTTGATAATAATCTTATGTTTTATGTCCTGTTCTTCCAAATGTTGTATATGTTTTGTACATCTTTAAAGTCAAACTTGTGTAATGTATGTTAAGAGTTAAGAACTTATGAGTTGTTCTTAATATCCAACAATGTGGAAAACATAATTCTGCTTTTGTCTGAACTCAGTCATACCAGTGATTTTCAATAAATACTCTTTGCTTTTTTAATGAATATATTATTTGAATGTTTTTTTTTTTTTAAATATTTATCAGAGATGAATTATGACTCCGGTTATTATATGTGTTAAGATTGCAAAGAATCTGTGTATAGGTTGAAAATAAAATAAGTCAATATTGGATACCCTTTGGCTAGATTGTGTTTAATGAACTAATATAATAAAACTAAAATTTATTTATAATTTTGTATTTTAAAAATATTGGTATAATTACCATCGACCTACCATTTCTAATTTCATGCCATCTGATCATTGTGTAAATATGCTTTCTTTAGTATATCTGTAGTGAATTATATGTCTAATTAGTATAGAAAAATCACTCAAGCTGTACTGATTATGTTTTTGAAGTGATTGTAGTATAGTTGTTTGAATTTCAGTTCCTATGCATCATTTCTATGATATTTCAAATAGTCACTACATTCATATTTTTATAAACAATGGAGAGGGCATTTTGTGCTTTAGTGTGTTCATGGCTTTATTGCTTATATCAAATTCAAATACTAGTATGTTAAACTTACTTAATTTTGTGTGAAGCTTGGAACGTAAGCAACATAAAGAACAAGCTTGTTGTTTGAGGAGCAAATGATTAGTGTCCGTTGTCGACTAAAGAAATATGGATCTGCTTAACATAAATATAAGTATAAGAAGAAAGGTTTTCAACATATTGGTTAAACCATCTTATCTCAATAAAATCTGATCTTTCTTAACAATCATATCACACTACCTTAAATACAGGACAATTATCATGTCTCTACCTTTTCCTTCAGCCAATCAGCAACAAGCAATCTTTAGAATGATGCAAAATGAATGCATGCATGTGATTGGTTGAA
Source organism: Phorcus lineatus (assembly GCA_921293015.1). Classification (NCBI taxonomy): domain Eukaryota; kingdom Metazoa; phylum Mollusca; class Gastropoda; order Trochida; family Trochidae; genus Phorcus; species Phorcus lineatus. The sequence goes on from OV121096.1 coordinate 39,379,000, forward strand.
TTATAGAATACTTTCAGAAAAGGCATTAGTAAAAGATCACGCTTAGGAAAAGGTCTTAGAGGAGCAAGTGAGAAGAATGCTAGGTTAGACCTGGTTTTACTTAGATTGATGTAAGCTCTTGAACAAAATGTTGTTATTCTCCTAGTCATCAGTAGTCACTACCTGGAAATAGATTAAGGAGCTTTACTATACTGTAGGTAAAGCCGAACAGATATTTATAGAAAATAACTTTGAGTAAAGTTCAGAAGTTATAGATTGTTTTAAACAATTGTAAAACTATCACTGTGATTTCTATCAAAGATGATAGACATATAGATAAATATGATAAATAGTTACTAAATATTTACATGATATATAATAGATATATCAAATCTAGCTATGGGAATAATTAGATAAGTTCATTATAATTAACTTTATCTTACCATTCTTATATGATGATGCAATCTGCTTACCAAATTTATGAGAATATAGATAAGTCTTTGATAGATTTGAGATAAATCTGTTCGGTGAGGTTCAAAATGTTAACATTGGAATTAGTTAGGCAAATTTATCAAAATTGTTCTTATGATCGTAAGTATCGAAATAATTATGAAATCAATTGCTTCAGGACAGTTCTAAATATCTTTGTATGGAAGAAATTTTAGTTTAGATATTTAGTATTAGTTGACTAAACTATTTGTGAGCAACAACATGACAGTATATCTGTAGGATAGGGAGTGAACGAAGTGGGCTGTGAACAAGTATCGGCGTGTAATTACCCTAATTATAATCAAGTATCAACCAAAATATAATAAATAAATTTATTATACTTTATTTATTCTGACAGTCACTTTGATAGTCAACTTTATTAATAGAGTGAATAGATGGTAAACCATGGTGCATGTGTATCAAGGGTTATAACATGTACATGCAAGGGTGTTGTAATAAAAGATGGCTATCTTATCTCTGACTTGATTTAGGTGATACGAGATATTCAACACAGTTTCTCACATAGTTTGATAAATCAGGGTGCCATTATGTTTCTATCATATGATTGGATGTCAGCTGTATTCAATATCAACCTCGACCCATGTTAAACAAATTATTGATATGATTAAGTCAGGGTGCCATATTTCTATAATATGAATGGATATCAGCTGTATCTAATAACTACCTGTGCCCATATCTTACACAGTATTGATATGATTAAGTTAGGGTGCCATATTTCTATAATATGATTGGATATCAGCTGTGTTTAATATTAACCTCATCCTTTGTCTAACAAAGCATTGTTATGATTAAGTCAGGGTGCCATATTTCAATAATATGATTGGATATCAGCTGTATCTAATAATAACCTGTGCACATGTCTTACAAAGTATCAATATGATTAAGTCAGGGTGCGATATTTCTATATTATGATTCAATATCGGCTGTGTTTAATAACCTGTGCACATGTCTTACAAAGTATCAATATGATTAAGTCATATTTCTATATTATGATTTGATATCGGCTGTGTTTAATATCAACTTCTGCCTATGTCGAGCAAAGCATTTTTATGCTTTAAAATGTTTTATATCCAGTAAATATATAAGGATTGTCCTTCACCAATAAACATTAAATGTGTTGTCATATGTATATCTGTTGTATGAATATTTGTGATTGCAATATTGTGATGTGATAATTCTGCTTAAAGAAAATTTATTGCTTTTCTTGATAAAAGTAATACAAGATATGGTATGGATATAAACTTCTTTATTTCATTCACTAAACAATTCTTAGCTTGTTCTTTCTCTTCATCTTGAACCTATTAATAGCAACTTACATTGTCCAAATATATGAATATAAATGTTGTTACTCACATATTCCCAAGGATTATTTTATAAAAAGGGAATTTGAATATATTGGAACAATGATTGATAAATTCAGTACATTTTCATAACAGCTTTCTAAAAAGATTTTGCTTATTTATGCTTTAGATAAAATTATGTTATATTTAAATGGTGATTCAGTAGTAAAGATAGTATTGACTTTGATTTTATGTCTTTTCACTGCTTGCATTGTCATATTTTATTTATCTGTAATATTCTTGAAGAGCTTTTATTTGAAAACATAATACATTTCACAGAGTGCAAGATGAACTGATGTGAAATAATTAATATTCATATACATTTGGGAATTCTTTTGATGAAAGTTTTTTAAAACATTAATGATTTTTTCAGGAAAGTAAAAATAAAATTATATTTCAATTGTCTCTGCAAAAAAATAGCGTGGCAAAGACATCACAAAAAGAGTTAATGAGAGGGCTTTTTGCAAGTTGAGTCTGAGCCCTAATGAAATAGATGGTATGAAAAATATGAAAAATGGTCTATAATTATATTTAATTTTACTAATATTGATTAATACATGGGAAAGTAATATGTATGTAGTGATAAGATATCATGTTTTTGCCACATATTTTTTATAATCGTATTATCTTACTGCCACTTATTTTCAGAATTATTTTTTAGTTAAAGTCCTTTTTTTTCAGCTAGAGATGTTTCAAACTGTCTTGGGGTCTTTTTGTTTATTAGTGATGGTAAAATCTGTCTGCTTGGCTTATTTTTAAAAAATGGCTAAGAAAGATGGTCTTTTTGTGGCAAATCTTCGTATCGTGATCAGTAACTGTTGTGAAGTATATCTGTATTGTGGGTAATGGACGAGTATTATCTAACTGAAGTCTGTCACTGTGTGATGGATGCTTCAAATCTTAGGTTCCTAATCTATCAGTTGTATCACAAATGCTTTTTTTCTAAAATGGCACCCAGAGTGAAATTATTTTAATAAAATAAATAAAATATTGAGATTTACATGTGTTTGGTTTTTGTTCTCCAATAATATCCAATTCATAAAAGTTCATGAACTTGCATATATTGTCAAGAGATTCAGTCTTGGTTTGAGAGGTTCTCACACTAGCTGATATTAACAAGTATCACACACATCTTAAGTGGAATCTCAAATTAGCAAAGCATGCAAGAGAAAGGATGTGAATGGACATGAATGTAATTTTTGGTTGAAATATGAGTTGAATAGCCTGTGTGAGATGTTTATGATGATATATTCCAAATCCCAACAGAGGTAGCTCAAGACACATCCACCAACCCTAAACTCTTAATTTAAACATTCACAGAAGTTCCAGCCAATTCCCTTAGCTGAAAAAACTTGCAACCCAATAAAACTATAATAACAATAATGTGGATATTTATACGATGCTTTTCCCACATACTAATACATGCTCAAGGAGCTACGTACATCGTTACCCTGAAGGAAGTGTTCTTTGACAGAGAGCCACCAAGCGCGGCCTTTTGGTCTGAACATCCCTGTTTTCAGGTACCCATTTTTCATCAGGGTGGACTGAGTGCAATGTGGATGAAGTGCCTTGCCCAAGGACATAACACTTTGGATTTTTTTTATGTTTCTACCAGAATTCAAAACCCAGGCCTTTGGCGTGACTCTGCTCCACATATATAAAAGATATTAATATCCACATTATCATTATACTAACTGCCAAGATTCAGCAAATGATAACTGTCCTTGCACGTTTGTAGCAGGGTACTGTAAACGAAGACTTGTGAACATTATTAGCATTGAAGTTCTTGTTTTCCCAAAACATATGGAACTGACTGAGGCTTTGTTAATGATTACCCTTGAAATGACTTTGATGATTTCACAACCAACATTGACTGTATCCAATCAGGCGTGTCAATTTCTTTTATTTTTGTTGGAGGATGCATTGTTCTTTATTAAGGCTTAGCTTTTTTTTGTAAGCCAAAATTTGAAGAATGTCTACATCACAGTTCATGCACAGTAAATGCAACGTTGCATATCATTCAAGTCTTACAGAATTGATCTTAACTCATGAATAAATAGATATTTCCGAAGACATCTCCCTTTCCAGGCAAAGAAAGTGTTTGTAGGAAAGAAGAGATAAGCATTAGAGGATCTCACTATAGCAATCTCAATGGGAAGAGATTGGTATATTCAGCAACATTTTATTTTGAGGACTAAAATGTAATGAGGACTAAGTAATTGAATAACAAAATAAGAATCTCGGAGAGAAAAAAGAGAAGCATTGTTGGAAAAATATGTAGTTTTAATCAGACTCAAATCATCAGCACTATGTAAAAATAACAAGGAACTATTTTTAATTTGAAAATACTACATTCATAAATAAATACATAGAAAATCGATTAGCATTTAGATTTTGCTATCTAGTTAGATTGTTGAATATATACTGAACCACATATGTTGGAGATATCAACATTTTTATGGTGATAATTTATCAGGTTGTCAAAATGTTTGTTTATCATTCATAATTTCAAAATTGTAGTTTATCCTTCTTTTTTTCCCCCAGTATATAACCAATACAAGAGTAAAAGAAAGTGTACAACTGACATCATTTCTTAATCCTTCACATTTGTTAAGAAGACTGAAAAACGAGACAGATGTTTAACAATTCAACATATAATATAACCATTGAGCAATAAAAGAAGAAAATCACAAAATACTAGATGTATGTATGAGACCATTGTGTAGGACTTTTCCACAAGCTTTATTATTCTGATTCTTGAAGCGAGGATATTGCTCAAATCATATTTAAAGTGATGAACATGTTACATGTTATGTGGTCAATATATTTTACTGTTTATCACAAAGATACTGTTGAGAGAATTTACAAAGAGATAAATTTCATACAATTTCAAGAAAATTCTATGTCAAATTTTTAACCAGTTAATTTGTATCAATTGATAAAATAATATAAGTATGTACTGGTGGCCTTTTATTGATAAATGTTAGAGATATTAATCTTTTTTTTATATATCATCACGCCATATTAAATGGTAACAAATTGTCGCTTGATGTATATTACAATGTATAAGGCGACCCATTTCTCTGCCCCCCAAATTGCTGTCAAAATCACATAGCTCGTACATAAGGCGTCCCCTACTAGCACATCTTAGAGGCAAGTCAACATGAAGCATGCAGCACGTTGAGACATTTAGTTACGGTAAGTTGATGTATCGGTAATTTTCAAAGTGAGTTTTTTGTAATAACCATTTGTTTTATAAGGGATTGATTGCAGATCGTCAACCAACCTCAGAAGTTTTAGGTCTTAAACATAGACCTCAAAGATAAGGCGACCCCCCACCCCCATTTCTTAATCCTTTCAATTATCAATTGATACAATATAAGTATGTTGTGGTTTCATGAAGTAAAAGTAATTTACGTCTTAACACTGGCAATTAATTGATAAATGTTAGAGATATTTATCTTTGTTTATATATCATCACGCCATATCACATGGTAACAGCTGAAGTGTTCACTGATTTGTCGCTTGACGGAATGGTTTTGCATCTTCAGAGCATGAGAATTGATTAAATATTTGTAATATTTATTTTTCATCAAGGAGGTCTTAACCCCTTCACTGCCTAAATCAAGGAATTAGCACTTGTTTAATTATTTGCACTGTATTTCTCTGATAACAAGAATTTTCATTTATCAGATGAAAAAATATTTTTTTACGAAATGAACAATTTTTAAACTACCAAGTATTGCGGTCTCTCTTGAGGTTGTGATATCCCTCACTGCTGCAGATTACATGAAGTTGTCAATCAGATAAAAACTCTGTATCAAAGTCTGTACGAAATCACTTCTGGCTTTGTCCATCTTCTATTTTTGAGACTTCATCCATGTATGCGCCAAGTACTTTGACCTGAAAACAAAATGATTTATACAATTTACTTTAAAAAACTAGATCAAAGGTAGATCAATTTGATATTTGTAAAATACAAATCCCATCAATACATTTTTCATCAACGTTTAATGTGTTGGTAGGCCTCATTCATTAGAACATGTTGATGATTTGATAATAAATTAAGCCTACCAGCTAAATCAATACAGAGATATTAATAAAGACTGACAAAACAATTTTTTTTATTCAAAACTGAATCAACCAGATACAAGAACTGCTAGGATTGATATTTTCAAAGTGTTCAGATGGTCCAAAAACTTTATTTCAATTAAGTATCAAAGGCAAAGGACTGTTTAATCAAAAGTTATGGCCACAAGGGTCACATACTCAAAATATTGTAACTTCATTTCACCACAAACAAAAGATGCATATGTTAATGAAAACCATACATATCGTTGAACAGTAATCAACAACAAAAGTTAAGGTACACCCAATGACCAATATCAAAGCATGATATGAATATCTGAAAACTGTAAATCCTTTAATTTATTGTTTAAGCATTAGTTACATGTGTGTGTAAAATGTAATCTTCAACTGTGTCAGGAGTCAGGACCAAAGAAAATGCTGAGGGACTTTCCCAAGCACCCATTTTGAAAAATGTCTATGTTAAAGGATGTTGCAACTATCAAGCTTATTTTCATACCATCTACTGCTGCTGTTAGCGATGCCTAGGATGTAAAGGCCTATTGGAGAGCAGTGAAACACACTTTTGGAACTAGAGTCAACCAAAGACTTCTTATCTTAATTCAAGGGAGACCACTCACCCCATTGATATAGTTGGACCTGTCAATCTTCTCGTTCTGTGAGTGGGCACCGTCATCACACGCTCCCATCGGCAGCAACATGACATTTTTCCCAGTAGCCTCCTGGAAGGTCAAGGTCACAGGGATGCTCCCGCCTTCACGTGTCATGTCTGGCTCCACATTAAACACTAGAACCAAAAAGATTATGAATGAAAACGTTTTGAAACTTTAGTTAAGTTTTGCCAATGTATTCTCCCATAAAAGACTAATAAATTGTAGTCAAGGTCTCAGTTACTTTCACCTACTTTACTAATGGAGATGTCCTGGGCATTTTTTCATAAAGCAACTATTACTCAAGTTAACCATAACTCCCATTCCCTAACAGTTTACAAAGGTTTACTAAGGTGACTTACAAATCACCTTCGATGATGTGGCCCTGGACCATGTACATTTTGCGACCATATTAAAAGCTAGTTTCATCAAGAGAGTGATGTCAGGTTGAATTAATTGAATGATGTTCATGTATTCAGCATTTCAAACTCGGTATATGATGATTATTTGCAATCATATTTACCTTTCTGCATTGCCTTCCTGCCAGCCACGTAGTGGGGATGGTTGAAATCACTGACCCAGAATCGGCCTCCATGGCCCATTGACACTCTGAAAATCAATATAAAATCCTTATTGAAATTGAAGCAGATATGCTTTTGAAAATATGCTATAGACAACCTAAACAAGAATATGTACATGAGTCACATTCTACTAGATTTTAATAAAAGGCTACCTCTCAGTTCAGGTCAGTCTGAGGAAAAGCTCAGCAAGTACTTATTTTCAAGGCAATGTATAAAAACAACACTTTTCCAAAGCAATACAAAAACAACCACATCTTGAATCAATCTTTTTGAAAGCAAAGATAACCTTAAAATAGTTCATGAAATACCTTAACCAATCAATTGATCCTTTGAAAGTTCTCTTTTTTTGTTTTGTTATGAAATAATTTTACAAACTGAAAAACTTGTCAAATCTATATTTTACAAAGTAAATTTTCTACTAAAACGTTCCTAAATGGAAATTCTTTCAGTCAAGCATAAACGAATCCTGATTATCATTTGCGTTAAGGTTCCATCAATGTGTATGTGGAGCACAGTGCTGAAAACACTGGCTTTTCACAAAATGGCTCAGGTTCAAAACAACGTCAAGGCAAAAAAAATTTAAGCCTTTACTTATACACTGTTGTGCTTTTGAACAAAGTGAATCAAAACTACCATTCACTTTGGGTAATATTTGAATTCGAGAGCTTGAGCATGCTCATGCATGAAAACAGAAGCATACGAATGTTATCTCAAGTTACTTACTTGAGAGTGTTGGGACTACCACTGTCCTTGTGAACCTTCTCCAGATGTTTCTTCACCAGTTGCTCCACTTTACCAGGCTCCAGGTCCGGCACGATACGGATTGAGAACTTCCCGATCACTTTCCTGGGAATAACAGTCTTGGCTCCGGCCCCACTGAAAGCTCCCTCAACACCTAGGGGATAGGTAGAAATACAAGACAGTGAGCAAATGAAAGATATATGCAATAATACCTATGCCTGTAGTTTTTCAAGCCAAGTCCCTAGAACTTAAACTCTCATATTGAGGTTACTCAGTCTGCCCTGACAATACCAGCAAGTGAAAGTTACCATAATAACTTGAATATTTCACATCCCTGACAGCTCATTAATCATGGATATATATATATATATGATATAATTTTTCAACCAATCAATTTGGTTATGAAAGGAGCAAGTTCAGTATCTCAAAATCAACAATCCCATCATTTGAGTTCTTCTTCTATTGCCTGAGGTAAAGTAATTCCATTAGCTCGTTATATATAGCCATGAAAGGCAATGTCTCATTTGCCGTGATAGATAACATTGTTGTAGCTATTGTTCAAGTATGTGGATCCAAATTTGCTTTTTTGCAGGATGGCAAATTTTCAACTTGATGAAGACCTATGTTTGACAATATCAACATTCAGATGGACCAATGAAAATCTAATGAGCAACATTTTCTCCCTGACAATGCCATTAAACTCATATCTTCCCGTGCAACCTCTCATATAAGTGGATCACATTACTTTCTGAATTCTGGCGGTGCAAATTTGCAACACATATATAGTCTGTATTTCTATCAAATCAAATAATGTCTTTCATCTCCAACTGACTCCGCCTTATATGTGTGCATCACACAGGGGAAGGAACTCAAGTATTCTCAAAGATAAAAAACAGTTTATATTCTCAGTTTGAAAAAACAGTGGTAGCTGCACAAGTAATTTTGAAAGAAACCAATCAGTTTCATTATTTCTAGCTCAAAAAGTATCCCACTAATAACAGAGATTACTAGGGTAGGGTAAGTGAAATCGTGAATATAAATCACCGTGGCATGTTCCAAGGACATCATTTATTGACTTGAGTTAAGGACAGAGGCACCATGCCCAGCCAGGACATGAGAAAACACTGACTGCTCTATGCATACGCAAAGCCATTTACACACTTCCTGTACATCACTGCAGACACCCATACGTATTCATATGATCTATGTGAGGAGAGAATGATTGAGGAAATGATCTCATACAACACACAGGGTGACCTACCATGAATGGACAGAGATGGGAAGCGCCACCTGTGCATGAGAGTCTTCTCCTTGCTGTCGTGAATGAGCTTTTTTGCACCGATGTCATTGCGATAATCCTCCTGAAATCGTTAGAAGTCATACTTTAAAGGGTAAGAATGACAAAGTTTAGAGGAAAATAATTAGTAGGAAACAGTCACTTTGAGCATCAATGGTAATTGGTCCACACAAAAAAAGTGACACTTTTACCATAATGTTTCAAATAAACAATGAATTTTGATTTCTACAAATAAGTTTGTCACAGAGTGCCAAATTGACAAATATATATCATTTTTTCAACATGTAATCAGGAGGTCAATAATGTTATTGTCCTCGTCTGTAATCCAAATTAGAAGAAACTACAGCCATCACACGAGCAGTGAGTGAAGTAAACAGTGAGAGAGAAATTTACTTGGTAATACTTGACTTTAACCCTTCCGTTGCTGAATATTATTTTGACCAGTTTTGCCCCCGTGGCTGAATTTTCCAGCACTCGCCTCGCTACGGTAATAACGCAATTAGCCCCTGTGGCTGAATTATTTCGCACCGCGAGTCGCGGCTGTTTTTTCGATAAATGGTGTATTCACATGGCGGATTACGGATCAAACTGACCGTTCGATACAAAACTAGCCCGCCAATCCCGTACACAAATGAACGATCTTTATCCGACACTTTGAATGAAATTTTTATCTTACCTAGAACGGTTTCTATTGCAATATGAAGATTGTCTTTATTTAGAGTTACGGAAAATCCTTAAATATAATCGCACAATTAATTTTTTTATATGGAATTGAAGATACATTATTCCTCTTTACGATGATATATATCTTTTTACAATGCGACCTCTAGTTAGATTTCTACAATTATCTAAAGATTGTCTTTATTTCCGGCTGAATAAAATCCCTAATACTTAGCGCGCATACATGTATTATATATGGAATTGTAGACAATTTATTCTTCTTTATGATGATATAAGATTGTTAGAATATGTCACCCTGTTCAAAAGATATACGCCGCGAAAGATGGTTGGGGGTACCCCGAGGATGCTCCGACATAACGGGATTTTTAGCCAGAACTAATTCTCCCTTGGGCAGTCTGGCATCGGTACGCTAATTAGTACCGTTATACCCCCGGGGCACCCCCGAGGCACCAGCATGCGAGTGCCAGTGTTCTAAGCACCAGCGTTGCTTCCTGCTGTACCGATCCTCTCGGCGCGTGCAGTCACACGCGGGCGAACATTCCGAGATAATAAAATCAATCATTCTATACGCACGCCGCATCGTTATTTCTTGCTGCGCATGTACAAATTATACATGGAAATAAAGATAAATCTTTCGTCCTTACGACTGTGAAAAAATAATGAAAAGGTGCCAACTGGTTCAAAAGATATGAAAAACGAAAGAGTGATACCCTCAACTGCTTGAAAACAAATTTTGATAAGCGTTCTATTTGCGACACCAGTCGCATCATCCACCGCATCGTTATTATTGACTGCGCATATGCATATTATACATGGAATTAAAAACAATTATATTCCCTTGAAATAGGTGAAAAAAATATAAAAAAGTATAAAATAGTTCGGGAGATATGAACCGCGAAAGAGCGACACCCTCAACTACTTGAAAATAGATTTTGACAATCGTTTTATTTGCGACATTTGTCGCAGCACTCGCCGCACCATTTTTATTAATTGCGCACATGCATATTATACATGGAATTAAAGATCATTCTTTCCGCTTGAGAAAGATGGAAAAAAATTTAAAAAGTGCCAAATAGTTCGGGAGATATGAACCGTTAAAGAGGGGTACCCTCAGACATTTGGGGAAAAAAATTGATAATTGCGACATTTCTCGCATTATTTGCCGCTTCTTTATTATGTGTTGCGCACATACACATTTCATAATAAATTAAAGCCAGTTCTTTTCCCTTTACGATGATGTAAAAAGTATGAAGTTTCGCCACCCGATTCTAAGAAAACAAATTGCGAAAGATCGGGGGTAGGTTCGTGATGCGGCTCGTATCAAACGTCCAGTGACAGCTCACATTGACTTTCTCTGTCTCTTTTACGACTTAAAAAAAAGATTATTTTATTGACAATCAGTATTTTATATTACACTTATTCACCTTATTGATGTGAAGAATAAACTTTATAAGGAGAGTAACGCTCATCCACACTTCTGCTTCTTTCTTCTTTCTTCAATCTTCTTGATTATCCCCCTCATTTTCCTTCTCTGACATCAAACTGATATAAGCTTTAGTGCAATCTTGTGACGTGTGATAAATTCTGAAACATGGTGCTGCACATAGAGCCACATTACACTCGATACATTCGAAAGAAGATTCTTTGCCTACCCTTTTCTGCTTTCGAACTGGCTGATTTGTTTCTTCGAATTCCCTTCGACGAAGTTCTCTATTCGCTTTGGAGCAAACAACACACATGCGTGTTAGGTTTTTCTTCTTTCCAACAGGCTGAATCTTTGATGGAAAGTGACGACCATGGAGTCGCAAGACACTATCGTCGCTCGTGCTCGGCCGGCCGCGAGGACGTCTGCGCAGGGAGGGCACTTTTTCTGTTTCGGCGAAGGTGATCATATGCTGCACCAAATCTTTTCTAAATTGACGGCTTGTTTTCAAAGGTTTGTCTTCTGAGAATTCTTTATAGATAATGTAAGAATTTAACATGGCAACGTTCAACACATGAAACCACACGCGCTTCCACCATTTAAGAGTTTTCATTTTGAACGGGGTGTACGACAGCATCTGGTCGGCCCGATCCACACCTCCCATATATTTGTTGTATTCGTGCACAATACGTGGTCTCGTATTTGCTTCCCCAGTCACTCGGTTCTTCTTTCCTGTCTCTACAATTTCGGCGTCTTCTACGGTTGACATGAGCAACACTGACTTCCTGTCCTCATACCGCAAAACGAGTAGGTCTTGATTGTGATAGATTGTCATATCCCCTTTCTTCTGATTCTTCTGTGCCTTCTTTAGCTTTTCAGGAATGCCTTTGCGATTTCCTCTCAAAGTTCCCGTCGCACCAGTTCCCATTTCCCACAAGTTTATATACAATGCCACCGAGGAATAGAAATTGTCCATGAACACATGATACCCTTTCCCAGCATATTCCTTCACCAAGTCCATGACGAGATCATACGTTTTCCCACCAAGAGAAACAGCTTCATTTGTTTTTCCAGTGTAGAGTTTGAACTTGCAAACATAACCATTTGTTGAGTCGCACAACATGTAGGCCTTTATCCCATACTTCTTCGGCTTGTCGGGATTATATACTTTGAAACTCAGATTGCCTTTCCAAGGCACCAACCCTTCGTCAACACAAATGTTTTGATGCGGCTTATAAACTCTGGAAAAACGATGCACGATGCGTTGGTACAGATAGCCAAGTTTATTCATTGGTGAAAAATGCGGAGTGTTTCGTCCCGGCATTAGGTTGTTATCATTCAAATGTAGATACGTTAGCAGTAGCCAGAACCTGTCGCGGGGCATGCACTTGGAAAAGAAGGGCGTCGACGTAACATCACTTGTTGACCAATACTCAGAAAAGTTTCTCTGTACAACCAGAGACATTGCTATTGTCATTGCAATGAATACTTTCATTTCTTCGGCATTCGTATCATACCAGTGCCTCAACCGTGAACAGGGTTTCAGAACCTTATCATCGACCTGTTGGTGGAAGTATCTGTTGGTTTCTGCTGCCAATGATCCATAATCATCTTCATGAAAAAACAGTCCGAAAAAGTCTACAGGTTGCGGGTTATCAGGCAATTCTATAAACCGTCCTAATCCCGTTGCGCCAGTAAAATGCAAGTCGACACGTCCACGTTGCCTCGGCCCCTCTTCCCAGCGATCCATAAAATTATCTTGGTCATCAAAATGTGTGTCCATTTCATTATATTGCTCGTCAAAGCCACTGAACTCTTCCTCTGTGGAAGTACCAGCCGTAGCAGTTTCACCCGTACCAGCTAATATGTCTCTTGCAATGTTTCTTATTTCTTGATCACTATCAATGTCACTTTCACTATCACTGTCACTGTCACTGTCACTATCACTCTCATCAGTTGATTCCATATCAGAAGCTTCATCGGCATGGACCTCGTTGATGAAGTCGTCGTCGCTAGACGTTGACGGACCTTCCCAACTCCTGGTTCGCGGCCTCCTGGCCTTAGGCATCTTTCACATCAATCTGTAAATGATTGAAAATAATTTAGGCACACGCAAGATATAATAACATCAACACATGACCTGTTGTACAGAGAAATTCAATGTGAGCTTCATGGACATTCAATTGCCACATTTTGTAAGTGTTTGAAACAAATTTGCCGTTGCGCGCCTTTGGCGCCAGCGGTCATCAATAATCCGGACATTTTCTAATTGTCCTGGCGAAAGCCGGACATTTTGTTTCACGATTTGCAAAAATAACAAATCAGGACAAATTCTAACATTGCTGGACAATTTCTAACTTTCGGACAACTTTTCACAATCCAGCCGAACAAGTTCTAATGTCGCCGGACACTTTCTAACTTTTGGACGACTTTTCACAATCCCGCCGAAGGTGCCGATGGCACCGACGGCCGCCGACATTGTATCAACATTATCAACCCTGATGCCGCCTTCTGACTCCTATGCAACGAGCCGGCGAGTCGCGAACAACTGCCTTCTACGTCAGGAAAGTTCTGATTGTCAGTTGTGGATTACAAAAGTTTTTCAACTTTTGACTTCTCTTCCGAGAATGATAGGTTCCACGGGCCTATCCGTCGGGACGGCCGTAGTCAACGAGCACCCGGCCCCTTGTCTTTAGTTCACTGGAAGGAACTCATGCCATCCCGACATATATAGCAAATTATTTAAAACATCGGAATGCTACCAAACTTTTTTTTCAAAAATGAGTTTCCTCGACCAACAAAAATTTGGCAGAAAAAAACACATACCTGCTGGCGGTGCCCGACGAAAGTCCGCTGAAATTTTTTTTCTCGAACACGAACATTTTCGTTGGACACATTTTCTCATGACCTGATGGCGGTGCCCGGCGAAAGATCCCCGACATATTGTGTCTCAACCACAAACATTTTCGTTGGACAACTTTGCCTTGACCTGATGGCGGTTCCCGACGGCATCCCCGACATACTGTGTCTCAACCACAACATTTTCGTCGGACAATTTTCCCATGAACTGATGGCGGTGCCCGACGCAAAAATCCCCTAACTCAAAAAAGACATCAATAACGCTATGAATGTAAATCCAAAAGTTTTTTTTCCTTCAACTTTCATGGTTTATAAAACTCTATAATTGAACACTAAAGAAACAGGGTTTCCTTCATAATTTTTTTTACTTATTACATTTATTTATAACATTTTAGCGGCGCTTGTTGAGTCTTTATTTCTATGAGCGCATAAACAAATTGTATATCAAATTGAAGAGAATTTTCTGCTCTTTACGCTGATACCAAACGTTGTTGAGCGCGCCACTTTGTTACAGAAATACGAAATGCGAAACTTGCCAAATTTGCGGCACTTCTTGTGCCTTTATTTTTGTGTGCGCATGTATGATCAATATATTGAAATGAAGAACAACGTTCCGTCTTTATTTAGACGTAATATTTATCAAAATCCGCCAAGTGGTATAGAAAATATCGAGTGCCAAAGAAAGGTACATGAAAATCGAACTTCAGATCACATGAAAAGAACCCTTTGTGCGGCGCTTGCTGCATCGTCGTTTGTTTTAGCGCATGTACATTTTATATATCACTTTGTAGACAATTTATTCCTCTTGATAATGATATAAATGGTTTTGAAATGTGTCATTTGTACACGGGGATATGAAGTGCCAAAGTTTCCCTATTTGCGTCACTAACGGAATTGCGAAGTGCGAAAGTTGTTCTTTTTACGGCACTTGTTGAGTCTTTATTTATTTGCGCGCATAATAATTGATATAGGGAATTAGAGACAATTCATTTGTCTTTATAGTGATGTAAAATTCAACAAAATCTTTTTCACGGTGTAAAAGAAATTCATTGTGAAAGAAAGGCACATGAAAATCGCGCTTCAGATCACATGATAAGGAAGTCGGCAAAATTACCTTTTTGTGCGGCGCTTGCTGTATCTTTATGAATTGTTGCGCATGTACACATTTTACATGGGATTAAAGACAATCTTTTTCTCTATCTTGTGATATAAAAAATGTCAAAATATGTTGAACACATCATGAGAAAATTGGTGTGACAAAACAGTGTAAAACTAAAAATATATAAAAATCACCTTTTTTGCGGCACATGCGGTATCTTTATTTCACGAGGCGCACATATGTTTTTTACATCGAATTAAAGACATTTTTTTTCTCTTTCAAATGATCCCACCTATATTGAAATCCGCCCAAGGGTTCAGAACATAGGGCGTGCGATAGGAAGGCGTGCATAGGGTCAAAATGCACGCGTCTCAGTAAACGATAGCACGCGCGGGTCGGTAAGCTCGTGCGAGAGGCTAGAAAGTGCCCACAGGCTATTAGCACGTGCGGCGGGGAGTGGGGGAAAATTGAGTGATTTTAACGCTTATTTTCGGTACGATAAACATTATCAATATTCTCATAACTTTCGGAGCATGTTCGCGCATTATTTAGACCACCAACGAAACAAAACACGGTAGCTTAGCGGCAGCCGGAACGAAAATACAAGCGTTGAACTGAGACTACTGCTAGGCAATAAATTTCCGGGACCCGCTACCGAGACCCGCGGTCATAATTAGTTAGCGTGAGAAAAATAGAGTGTGCTACTCGCATCCCGCTAAGAGGACTTGCGGGCAAAGCTAATTTCATCCCGGAATATTCCGGGACCCGCATCTTAAGGGTTAATATCACTGGTTGGGTAACTTGTCAGATTAAATATTTACCCATAGCAAACAGTATAAAAAAATATGATCAAATAACCCACCACATCAAAGTCGATTGGCTGGTAGAGTTTCTTCTCTTCCTCTGTAACCGGAGCAACATCGTCGTTAATTCCGGGTACGAGAATCTCGCCCTTGTTGGAGACCAGTGAGTTGAGAAGGTGCATCAGGTCCACCATCGCCTCGTGTCTGCAGATATACACATAAACAGGGCAGTCTGATTAAAATTGACCATGTTTTGAGGAATAAAAGTTTTCTTAAATTAAGTCTGGCTGGGTTTGAACTTGTCCTAACAGGGGTTTTCCTCTCCTCAAAGGTCTGGATTGCTCACCCTTTCTATTGTAATCTCAACAAGCTAATCAGAAAGACTCCGGCAAAAGTTTTTACTATCTGTATTTAGGGGCAAGTAACTCCAATTAACCATTTGTTAAACTTGATAACTGCTATCCCTTTTTAAACGCAATGATGAGATTGGTCCACTAATGACAAGGCTTTGTCTGCGCTAAACTGGTGTTGGATTATAGATAAGTATCTTGTATTTTCTTACACTTTCTCTTTACAAAAATTAAACTCATATCTTCCCATGTTTCTGTTGAAATAGCAGGGATTGGGAAATACACCTTTGACAATGGGACATTTTCAGGGCTTTTACTCATTCTCAGAATTTTGAAAGAGCCATTCCCCTTAAAAGCAATGGTAATATTTCTTATTTGAATGGGCCATTTTTTCATCCAATGTGTAAAGTTGCCCGTGACCCCTGCCTTTCCCAATCCCTGAATAGGCTTAACTTCTCTGTTCTTTTAAATCCCCCTAGTGGTGGAAAATTCAACACGTTTAAAATCCTTATTTTTGATTAGTAAAATGATTATTTATATGAAACTTACACAGATCCTCCAAACACGCCAGAGTGAAGATCCTTAGACGCACACTCCACCTCAGCAAAGAAGTAGCAGATTCCTCTGGAACACAATGAATGGTTCATGAATAAAGACCTCTTTCAAACCAAAATTGTTATACTGTATTTCATCTAATAAACATCGGGTATCCAATAAGAGCCCAGGCCTAGAATTTCTTAGCTCTCATAGACTGAAGATAGTCTTAAGCCCATGTAATGTTTGGTACTTACGGCGGTCTTATCACTAAGAGAGTTTTGAAAATCTAGATGAATGCCTCTAGTAATCGCTGGCAGTCACGGGTAGATGAGAAAATTATTTTGGCCCTCTAATAAGCGCCGGTGGTCAAGGGTAGATGAGAAAATTATTTTGGCCCTCTAATAAGCGCCGGTGGTCAAGGGTAGATGAGAAAATAACCCTGACCCTCTTATAAGCTCTGGCGGTCAAGGGTAGTTCAGAAAATAACGCTGGCCCTCTAATAAGCTCTGGCGGTCAAGAGTAGTTGAGAAAATAACGCTGGCCCCTAATAAGCTCTGGCGGTCAAGAGTAGTTGAGAAAATAATGCTGGCCCTCTAATAAGCTCCGGCGGTCAAGGGTAGTTCAGAAAATAACGCTGGCCCTCTAATAAGCTCCGGCGGTCAAGGGTAGTTCAGAAAATAAAGCTGGCCCTCTTATAAGCTCTGGCGGTCAAGGGTAGTTGAGAAAATAACGCTGGCCCCTAATAAGCTCCGGCGGTCAAGGGTAGTTCAGAAAATAACACTGGCCCTCTAATAAGCGCCGGTGGTCAAGGGTAGTTCAGAAAATAACGCTGGCCCTCTAATAAGCTCCGGCGGTCAAGGGTAGTTGAGAAAAAAAGCACCTTTTTCAAAGCAATAGGTGTCATGTCTCCAGTGAGCACAAAGCCTTCAATTAGCACAGGGGTGAGGGGTGCTAAAAAAGAGTCTATATTGATGCATTTATCACAGGAAATAGGGTATTTACAAATCAATAAAGGTGACACTTTGTTGCTACTTGTATATAGAGGTCATGAAATTTATGGTTGCACTTATTTGCAAACTTGAATGTAGGTTTGCAAATCAAAGGTTTTGCAAAAATGACTAGTTGTGACCTCACAATCATTGTTGGTAGTAAAAGAAACATATAATTTGTTTTGATTTTATCTATTGAAATTTAAAAAAATTAAATAGCACATAATACAAATATGACAAGAATTTCAATATTTCAAATGATAACAGAGATAAAAATAAGGTGTATTTGCAGCATTTGATACGAATTATCATAATGCATGCCTCAACTCCACTCCCCGTTTTGTTAAATGCAATGTAACCTTTTACATACTGATCACGTGGGTTCAACCCAATTGCCAAATACCGATCATGTGACTTAAACTCAATTGGTTAATACAGATCATGTGACTTAAACTCTATTGGTTAATAGATCATGTGACTTAAACTCTATTGGTTAATACAGATCATGTGACTTAAACTCTATTTGTTAATACAGATCATGTGACTTAAACTCTATTGGTTAATACAGATCATGTGACTTAAACTCTATTGGTTAATACAGATCATGTGACTTAAACTCAATTGGTTAATACAGATCATGTGACTTAAACTCTATTCATACCAGTGACCTAAAAACATGAGTTCCTCTAACAGATTGTAAGTTAGTTATGAGAAAACCTACATACACTTCGATCTTTAAAATCCAAATTAAAGAAATTCCATAAATTTAACCGATTCTTTACCTGAGACCATATGTGATGCAAGGTTTCTTCTTTCCAAGCCAATAGTTGTCAGAAATGCACACATAGTCAGTTCCCTGAAGAATATTATAAGAAAAGAGTTGTACTTGTCATGTTCTAAAGCAGAAGATATAAAACATAGTTTATGGTAATGCTAAATCTTGCATAAAGCAAGGCACCTCACCTTCAAAAAAGTGTCTTTCTTGGAGAAAACCAGTTCATCCAAACCTTCTGATCCAGACTCCTCCATTCCTTCAAAGATGAACTACAAGAGATGGAGAAAATGCACAATCTGATATATCAGTGTCACTGCTGTCAAGAATGATATGCTAAAGAGGCTAAAACATTTAAAATTTATAGTATCCCGTTCATGATTAACTGATCAGTACAGATACAACAGCGGCAAATCAGTTGGGCGCGGAAGGGTTGCTAGAGTGAACAATTGGGATGATTTTTTTGTTTTAAATGACTGTAAAGATTAGTGACGATTAGTATTGCTATGCATTCAATTATTTCCATCACCTCTGGACTAAAACATCATTTGTTCTTTTAGAGATACTGTGATCCCAAATAAATCAATGTTACATTTGTTCGAAATTTCTTTATGGCATGTATATCTAATAAAATATAACACATAATGGTGCCCACCTTCATGTTGACCGGGACGTCCATTTTTATCTGCTGCATGGCCTCAATACAGTTGATCCACGCCAGCACTGGGCCCTGGACAGAGAAGAGTCATATAGAATGGATTTTTTTGTTCAGTATAAAATCACTTATCTTTCTTCCAGTAACAAGGAAAAGCCTATATATAATATAAGCTTAACTGTGTCACGAGATGAGATATAAGGGACAACACAAAGAAAAGAAAAAAATTCTTTCAATGCTTGATCAGTCTACTTGAATATCATGAATATCTCATCATTTGCAGTAGAAATTTTCTTTTTTCATGCAGCACAATCATAAATGAAATATATTTAATATCTTATACACAAAATGACAAATTAAGACATAACATTCTTGAGAAATTGCAATGCATAGGTCACAAGGTAATTTTACAAATGGAGTGTCATGCAAAATAACGGTCATATTGTGACGTCATTCTACAGGACAGAAAACAATTAAAAAAAGCATTACTTTAATGAAAAACCTATGTTTATACTGTGCATAAACAAGCATTTAACTTCAAGTTCAACAAACAATAGTTGTATTTCGCCATTATCACTTTGATAAATATAATAACTTGGTGTTTTGGTACTTAACAGAAAATCTCTCAATTCCCTGATTCCAAATTTTTGTAACAAAGCCATGAGTGGCTTGGACCATGCTACATAGTCTTATAGATAGTATTTTATCTGTGTTTTTTTTTACAATGTGTATTTTGAAACAGTAGAATATCTAAGGAAGCCTAATTGCAATAAATAAATAATCAAACTTAAGTAAACCAAAGACCTAAGGCTATTTGTGGAATTACCCCTTTCAGAACTAGCAGAGATCTTCATTTTGCTCCCGGAAGTTCAACAATGATTGCTTGACAAAGTTTGTTTATTCTAAATTTTACAATAATTAAAAACATTACCTTGTCATCAGTTGAACCACGCCCGAATAGCTTGCCATCCTTCTCTGTAAGGACAAACGGCTCAGTGTCCCATCCATCCTCCTGAATAGGGCAGAAAAAAAAATCTCAATAAAAACTGATTATAACAATGATACTTCCCCCTGCAAGGAATAACTTGCAACAGTGTCAATCACTGGCTAATTGAAGCCTTGCTTTTAACATGTCATTTGCCTGACTGAAGCATCCTTGATGGGGATTTATAGTAATACAGACATTTCACTGTATGACAGGTAACCCAGTACATCATAACGATGTGATTCCTTATGATACAGGTCACGATGCCCAATCTTCAGGGGTTATTGTTAAGACGAGGTGATATGGGGTTTAACGCTGCTTTCAAGAATATTTCACTTATAATGCGGCTGCTAGTATTATTGCAGGGAGAAAGCCCGCAACACCATCGTTTCTATGCATTGCGGTGAAACCATGCGAGCATCAGCTGGAACTAGCGAACCATGGGTGGTACTGTGCTGAAATTCAGAGAAGCATTGCACCCAAACCTGACTGCGTGTAGAACAGTTCTCTACTGCAGACAAAGTTGCCGAGTCCCTGCGGGATATTTTTAAAACAAAAGTGTGTTCTAACAAACACTTGAATTTGAGGTTATTACTAGATACTACAATATATAGTCACATCTCTCGATAGTAACCTCCAGCCTTTCTAATTGAACCTTCAAGTTGTGGTGCATTAAGCAGAAGAGCGGGCAAAGCAGAGTTGACAAAAGGAAGCAGGACTGAAGTTAGTGATAGAGAGCAATTCATTTTGAAATTGTGGTCAGGAATCTTTATCTAACTGAACTTAAAAACATCTCACTGAAACAGCTGACAAACATTATGGTCAGAGCAAGAGATCTGTGTACCCCAAATCTTACAGTAGAGTAAGGGTTACTTTGAACAGAACTTATTCTCTTAAATTAGAAAAAAATATTTCACCTTTTCTGCTGGCTGAACATCAAGATGTCCATACACAAGGATGGTTTTCTTTGCAGGATCATTCCCAAGTTGACCGAGAAGTACCGGTGGCAGTTCAATCTTCTTGCCATCGGGGAGGGTCTGCTCACCAAGCTCTTCAAGATTGCAGGTCGCACCCAGCTTCTCTAGTTCCTGTTGTGGAGATAGATCATAAGACAAGCGGTGAAATGGTTCTTTTGAACTCCCAGGAACCACAAATCTGAACTTGAAATTTCTACTTGGAAAAACGCCTCCTTACTAGATTGTGACTTTTATAGAATTTTACAAATATTGAGTAGAAATGTACAGAAAAAGTTTAAAAGGCGGAACGCAATGGTTCAACAGTAGAAGGACCACAGCATACTGCTTTTGGTACATCAAAGCGTGTTTTACATTCTTCAGACATATTTTTCAAAGAAACAGTGTTTTCTTGTACCAAACTAAAAATGAACCAAGGAGGCTTTTGCAACGCGATATTAAGCTGAAGCTCAAGTGTACCATTTCTAAACTATTCCAAAGGCATCTGTGACCTGTATTGAAGATCCTATTTCATAAACAATTGTAACATTCTTAGATTTCTTAGTTATTATTTAGAAGTTATATAAAGTTTTTTACGTCAGAAACAATAATTAATAAACCCTTAAGGAAAAGGCAATTGTGTGCAATATCTGTTATAAAGATTAATCTGTTCTCGCAGGTCTGATAACATAAACCTTAATTACCTTTTTGGTCCACTCCACCATCTTCCTGATTTCTGGACGTTTTTCTGGCCATGCCGACACGCTTTGTATTGCAACTACCTCTGCCAGTCTGTCCACATAAACGTTTTGGCTCTTTTCTATTTGTCTGTAGGTAATAAAAAGAATGACAGTTTTCTTATCAAGATATTATGATCATCATCCAAAAAGAACTGAGGATCTGCTTCACATACATAAATAAACATGTTGTTTCAATTTTTATTGAAAACTATCAAATGAAAGATATGTACACATCGGTGTGTTTGCAGGGTAGCCAATCCCAACCCCACCCCCCTCCAAGGGAGTCCCAAAATATGGTTAATTTTAATATTTAGTCTTTTTTCTCATGACATGATTAGGGTACACAAAGAACATGGAGGGCACCTCTAAGTCCCTTAAGAGAAATTTCAGAATTGTTTTGAACGCATATCTATAACTCACTAATAGCAAATGTCACTTTGCATGCCGCAATAAAAGTTGAACACAGTCATGTGACCAAACCAATGTGATCATAACAAAATGTTGGCTCCGATCCAACATTCAATACTCTAAGTGACTCTTTATGTTTTATTGGGGTCATCAATGTCAAACATTTCCAGTGTTGATATTTCATTCAAAACTACCGACTGTAGGGGAAAACTAGCATTGTTATTCTCAAAGGTTTTGTATAATAATAAAAACACAAAGGCATTTGGTTAGGCCTTTTATAAAAGAAAAAACAGACACATACTTCTGCTTGCTTGGTTAATCACTCAGACCTAACTTTGAAAAATGAACAAAAGCATTGAGACAGAAAGATTTCAGGTGATAGAATATATTATTACCAGTATTCATGTCAATGTCACTAATGTCTAAGGTTTCTGCACAAGTATACATTTGTTGTTTTGATTTCCATTGTAAACATTATTCACAATATTTAGCTCTTCAGCATAAAATTACAGGCAAAGGAATATGTTTTGAATTCACAGATATGGTATTTTGGTACATATGAAAGTGAAACAACATTTCATGAAAAACACAGAGTCTCCTATGAAGTCATAAGGTCCTTTTCCACATTCTCCTTTGTCTATTTCTATTTTCTCATCTGAATTCTGAGAACATTTTTGTTGTTGTTGTTTTTGTTTACCATATTATTATGAAAGCTCTGTTGGAGTCAAAACATATGAGTCCATCACATGAATAAATCTTGGTGGCACAGTCATTCAATTTTTTTCTTTCCATTACACTGCATTGGTGAGTAATTTATTTTATAGTTACACTAGACTTTGTCCAAAATAATATCATGTTAGTGTAACTTGAAAATGCCATTGATATCTAACTCACTTTTAATAGTAACTAAAATAAACAATTAATTTGCACCATTGATATATTGTATTTGAATTCAAATAAACTTTGCATTCACAACACAGTGAATATGTATACAAAAGTTCATAGACCGAAATTCTACAGAAATTTAAATTAATGTCCATGTGATAATCTAATTGACTCTCTAATGATATAACTCATTACAATTTTTAAAAGTAAAACAAGTTAAATGACAAAAAAAAATTTAAAAACAGCAAGCAATTATTTAACATGAATGAACTTTTCTATATGTAACAAAGAACCCCATTTAACAAGTATGACCATAGAGATTTCTCATTCAATTTGTCAGGGGTAAGATTGTCTACCTGCCTTGCTGGTCTGAGTTCTCTACTGTTGTTTCTCATTCAAACATTCAAAAAATGGAATATACCAAATGTATTAAAATTGTATTTTCAAGTAAACTACACGTATATATATAAAGTTCAGAAGTGAATGGTTTCAATGTGTTTTCAAAAAATATTTCTGTTTACTTAGTAAAATCTTGAATTTATTTTAGATGAAATATGGTAAAAATATTTTTTAAACCAAGGTCTTAGCTCTCCATTGTTGACAATACACTTCTCAGAAAGACCTACCACACAGGAATGCTATTTATACACGTTTACTTTACAGTGCAAATGTGATTCCCGAGAAATGTCTATTTCTGTACAATACTATATGATTTCTTTACATTACCACAACACATTTACTAGTCGACTCAGTGAATATTGGGTCATGACATATGAAAATGTTATTGTAACCCTAGCAACAAGTTATTTTCTACTTCAACATTTCAAGGGGACAAATACATATGAATATAATTTTTTTCAATGATATGCATACTGTAGAGCTCTCAAAAATTTCAGGCAAACAGAAAAAACAATTACCTGGTTTTGTATGAAAATAAGATTTTGGGGAATGTTGATGTGAATATTTGATCTGTTCGCCACCCTAATTGCTCTCATTACAAATCAATTTTTCTTAAATATTATGGTTTTATTTTTGTGACATACCTTAAAACATTTTCCTGATGAACAGAGGATTTTTTATTAAGTTTGTCAAATATGATATTAATCTCATCGAGTGGTGGGGTTGGAGTTGATATTTTCACGAGTGCCAATTTTCAAAATAAATCAAACTGATTATATTGTAATAACAATTTTAGAAATCTAAGTGTTCAATGATCGAAGAAAGATTGTCAACAATAGGTAATTCGCATTTTGTACATGCTGTACCAAACAAAGTAATGTTTGAAAAAATTATGAAAGGTATGTGAAGAATATTAACATGGAATTGAAAAATCAGAGATGTTTTAAATATTTCAAACATTTTCTTCCATGTTTTTAAAAAAAAATTTTTTAAGAAATAACAGTGATAGGGAAAAAATTGAGTATCAATAAAAATATTTATACATCAATCATAACTCGTTTTAAAACAGTCAGATATTGTCATTTTAGATCATTCAACATTTGACCCTTGAACTGATGCCGATGGAGCCGATAGCCAACATTGTGATGATATTGATTTACCAATGTTACATAAGTAATCAAAACCATACTTACTCAAAAAGTTTGTCCATTTCGATTATTGTTAGGAGACGTTTTAGTAAAATAAGAGGTAGATCTGCAGCAGCTCACAACTTCCTCGCGAGAGACGGAGCACGCGATCTAAGCCCCGCCCCTTAGTGCCGTGTGCAAATAGAATGTTTCTTCGCTCTCTTTTATGACATAAATATGCAATCTGTTTACGCTACAGCCATGAAGACTACATTTTAATTAATTTTATTATTCATATCTTACAATAATTCAAAATGTCCTATTAAAAATAAATTCGAAAGTAATTGAAAAGATATTCTATATCCGGGCATCTGCACAAAGATGGCGGATTTTGCAACATGGCAAAACTTGCCAAGAATGTGTCAAGCTTTTGGATATAACTACTGATTGTTCATCATTTGTGTCATTTATAAACATGGTACGACCAAAGCCCTTTGGTTTCTAGCTAGTGTGCATAAATTAAGGTACCTGGGAGCTATATTGCATGGAATTTTCATGTCTTTTTGACCGGAGCGAAAGGGGTGTGGAGATTTCTATTTGTTCGAGCACCAATTTCGTATTCGGCATCGGTCGTAATATTCATGTAAAATTGTTATGTATTGAGCTCTAGTAATATTTGATACGTGAGCCTCACTATTTTTCCGATTTCCATGAACCTTAAAAGACATAGTCTGTGAATTCTGGCATAAAATTTCCATCCTTTCAGACAGTTTAGGCAATTACTTGAAAGATGATAGATTTTGTTGTTCACAGAATTATGTACATACATATATGAATATTGTGTGGTAAGACAAAACCAACTCCTTATCTCCAACAAACACATCTGATGCAATTTGTATTAAGTGAGCACCAGATAGGTTAAATGTATTTTTCAGAACACCAAAGAGAACATTCTCCTGAAGTGTCAACATCACTGTGCCAAATTAAAGCAAGTTTCACAAATAAAACAAGGGCTTTGAATAGGTCAATTTAGCCCTATGTTAAATACTCCATCTAGAATTTTTCATTTCGATATAAATGATAGTGTCTTACTATTTCAAAGAAGTCAAATAACTAGCCTTGAGTTCAGTAACACAGCGAAAGTTTGCCAAGTTTATATCCTGTTTTAACATTTAGTGTTTTGAGTGTTCTGAACATCCTTGGAGTTATTTAACTGAATGCAAGATAGACTCAAACATTTGTTTATTAACTCATTCAATGCATTCATTGAAGTTGACATATTTTTTAACTTCACGATAGGGTCAAGTATTGTACATGACAGCTGAAGAGATATTGTTTTGGATTCAGGAAACCATGTAAATATTGTTGTCTAACTAGTGTTTCAATTACTTAAACATCACTGACTTGACACCGATGGAACAGATTGGAATTTCTTTTGTAAACAGTTTTTGATAAAACGATTTAATTATATGTAATAATGCCACCAAGTAAATTGTTTTGAAATCACCATGTGCCAAGAGTTCATTCTTGAATTTCGTGTATTTCGATCAAGGTCTTAACATAATTGATTATTTTGCAAAAGAAAGATGTAAAAACAGAACCGTGTAGTCGAATTATATCTTTTTATTAGCAAAATTTTTTTTTAGATTTGTAAAAAAAGATTGTCTATTCCTACGCTCTGCAGGAAAATAATAAAACAATTCTAGGCAAGTGTAGTATTGGTTGGATCTGTCAAACACAAGATCGGTAATATTCAAGTTTGTATCATAATTTAAAAGGATAAATTTGGTGTCTACTTATCAACAAAAACACAACACACACTGAATCATGAGTCGAAGTTGTGAATCTTAAATATGAAACATGTCGTATGGACAAAAAAAAGGACCACATGTATGATCAACTGCATAACCATCTTCAGGGTTTTTGTTTTCATTCATACCATCCAAACAAGCATATATCATAACACAATGTAAATGCTACATATCAATTGTATAGTCTCATGAATACCATATGATAATAAAGATTCAAAATTCAACGATTTAACAGTATTGCTTAAAACGTGTGTAAGTCAAGTTTGTTTGTCATGCTTGCCTTTACTATCTCTGGAAAATGTCCATCTCATTTCAATTTTGTAAATTTGTATTGCACTTGAAACTTTGACAACTGTTCTTTAAAAAAAGGTTTGAGAAAATCCACACTCATTTTCATATATTTTTATTTTCAGACTTGTGACACCAATGAAGACCAGCAAGTGTAACTGTTGTTCTATCAAAGGAAAATGTATCAGTAAATAGAATTGTGATTTGAATAAATTATACACAATTAGTAAAAACTTTGGAATGATGGACGGAGATTCAGATAGTTCTGACGAAGGTCGCATGCAGATAGATGAATCTGCAGGGCAAAGTGACGCTCCGCAGTCAGCTGAAGATACTAAAGAAAAAGTAAGTTTAGAAGATAATGGTGAGCGAAATGAGGATGAGGAAGATGATGAAGAAGAAGAAGATGACGAAGAAGAAGATGACGACGATGAAGATGAAGAGGATGATGACGAGGATGAGGAAGATGATGGAGAGGAAGAAGGGGATGAAGATGAAGAAGGTATTAGATAAGAATTCCAGTCACTCAGAATATGGAGAAATTGAAAACATAATTAATTTGACATTCCAATATTTGAATTTAAGTATAACATAAGATTTCTGTATATGATCAGAAACATAAAAATGCACACACAGAATTGAATTGTGAATATTCTATTGTCAAGTGAAAGGAAGTAGGAAGATTTGTCAAGGCTGATGCTTATTCACCTGTTTCTTATTACAGATTGGGAGTCGGAAGAAGAAGAAGCAGGTCTGGTTGTAGAGAGTGAATCCGACAATGAAGCAGACAATTGTCCCATCTGTCTGAACCGTTTCAAGGAACAGGATGTCGGAACTCCAGAAGCATGTGATCACAACTTCTGTCTCGAGTGTATACAGGAGTGGGCCAATGTATGCACTAATCTTGAATAATCTGTTATCGACATAGATTTATTTCTTGTTTAACATCATTCTGTGTGAAAAACCTTGAACACTCTACAAGTTTACAGTCACATATAATTTGTTGACTGTTTGAAACTTATTTCATTTAGAATAATCACTTCCTGTCTGTCTGTTTACATGCTAAAAATATGTATATACTTTATTCTGTTTTCTTTATTTTCAGAATGTGAATACCTGTCCGGTTGATAGACAAGTTTTCCGTTTGATTCTTGCCAGACATCCTGGAGAAGACAAAGTGTATAAGAAGGTTATTTTCTATAAAAAATTTGAATTTAGAGTAGTGACATATCCCTGGGATATCCCTGAGAGAGCTGATAGTCATGAAATAAATAACCTTCTAAAATGTTGCATTTCCACTGCTTTTTTAACTCTTAACTCATTTGTTTCTTTAATTCATTATTGTGATTAACGTCCATTTTTATAAAGAAATGGTGCTAAAGATTGCATGATAATTGTTACAGATCCCCATCACAGACAAGAGTATACAGGAGGAAGAGGAGGAAGAACCAACTTACTGTGAGGTCTGTGGGCGGTGTGACCGTGAGGACAGGCTTCTTCTCTGCGATGGATGTGATCTAGGGTAAACTAGCATTTTGAAGGGTGCTAACACGCTTAGAAGAAATAAATCATACTATTACACATGTTAATTGTCTAGGGATGTAGCTTGATTGGTTGAGCGTCAGCTCTTCACAAAGGAGGCCTGGGTTTGACTTCAGGCAACATTATTCCAAATATGTTGAAATGTGTTGGATTTTGATTTCTTTCTTATTACTCAGCATTATGAAAACAGAGCCTCTTAAACTGGCCTTGTACTGTTTGCAGATAAGTGTTTCCTTATCAACTATATAATGAGGACCCCCAAAAATTTATTTAACTGCTCTCCGGCAATATGAAGCTTGATTTTGAATACAATAAAGTGTCTCTTTCTTATAACCATGATATAAATTTACAATCTTTTCTGATAAGCTCTATAAACAAAGCCATCATTGGTCCATTTAGCTGTATATTGTAATATTTGTATATTGTATTAATTAGGATCCATATTTTGCAGGTACCACTGTGAGTGTCTGACCCCACCTCTAGCCGAGGTTCCTGTGGAAGAGTGGTTCTGTGCAGATTGTGCAGCGGCAAATAGACAAGGCAAGAACCACCACTCTTTATGAACTCTGAAACTTGTGTTTCAGTGAAGAAAATGTTTTCAAGAGCCATTTTATGTATAGAAATTTTTTTGGTTAAAGCACTTCTTTTTTCAATAGCTTTTACTTGATGATCTTTATTGTAATTAACCTATATCTAAGGCACTAGGAGGCAGGTTAGCATGTTTGGCTTCGGAGCAAGAGGGGCAGGGTTCAAAATTCTGCTTGGGGCTCTGCAATACCACTCA
The DNA here is from genome assembly GCA_921293015.1 of Phorcus lineatus. NCBI lineage: Eukaryota > Metazoa > Mollusca > Gastropoda > Trochida > Trochidae > Phorcus > Phorcus lineatus. The sequence goes on from OV121096.1 coordinate 39,408,274, forward strand.
TGATTCGCTAGTTTCAATGGATACTCGCAGGTTTCACCTCAATGGATTACCCCTTCAGCAGTGCAGGCTTTCTCCCTGCAGTAATACCAGTAGCCATGATACACATGAAATACTCTTGAAAGCCATATTAAATCCGAAATCATCCCACCTCACCTCTAAAGCACTTAAATGATCCCATCAACTGGTTTACTATTCTAGCAGTTAGCTTACAAAAAAGTAGAGTTCTAACTGAAATGGGCAAGTCTTCATATGGAAATGAAATCTTTGTCTTGCCAGTTCTGAAAAATAGTCATCAAATATTTGTTCCGTTAAGGGGACACATTGCATGTATGCAAACAAGGAAGGCTGAAATGTTAGAAGATAGCTTGCTATAAAGTTTTAAAGTAAATTTAGCTAAAAGAAATTCAGAAAGTTATTCAAGTACAAGCAATACTTTTTGTCACATATAACTGTTTATATGTTTTTTTAATTTCAACAGCCATGGTGGAGGAAAGTGAGGAGAGTGAAATAGAGATTCGTCCTCGACGTCGTCTCATCGCTCGAACACTCGTCAGCGAAAGGGTCAGGACCCGCATCAGACAGACTCGTGTACAGCGTGCACTCCGGATTCCTCAGCAACTCTTGTCTTCAGAAGTGTGTAGACTTTTAATTTGAGCAGTCATATTGGAGCTTATTGAAATATTATGCCTTGAATAGTTTGGAAAAGCCTATTTTCCAAAGCCATTTTTTTGGAAATGGGTTAAAATTTCTGCAACTTTAGATTGGTTTTACATCAGTGAACTATCTTAGCAACCGGTGTTACCAAAGAGGATAGGTATTCTAAGGTTCTAACAAGAGCCATAGTTTGGCATGCCAATGTAATATTTCACGAGGGAAGGATATTCTAAAAATTTATCTGGTCTCTTTATGTTATGTAGAGTTCACAATTTTTGTTTGCTACAGGACGAGGAAGATGAGGAGGAAGAATCTGAATCAGTCGCAAACACTTCAGGTCTGTCTTCTTCCCCTGCAAAGAAGAAATCTCCCGTCAAGCGTAGGAAGAAGAGGAAAACCACAAGGAAAAGGAAGTCAACAAAGAAAAGAAAGACTAAAGCATCGTCCGCGAAGAAGAAAACCCCAGGAAAAAGAAGGAAAAAGAGAAGAGGAAAAAAGAGAAAAGTTTGTAAACTTTCTTGTCAAATTGTTCACAGAAGTACATTTCATTCACATGGAATATCCTATTTGCTTGGCTATTGTCTTCCTTTTGTGATAAGTACATTTTTTACATTTTAATTTTCAAAGCATTGAAGATTGCTGAGGAAATTGGAAACCTTTTAACATAGTGACCACTTTAGTTTAAACACTTCAAACCATTAAGCCAATATTATTACCTAATCCGCATAAAGGATTTCCAAATATTCCTTTCCAGTAAAAGAACCTGATTAAAAAGCCTATGTGATTACTGCCCTGGGAGACAGACATAGACCACACAACATGAATTATAGTAAAAATTAATATCATTTATAATAATTGTAATTATAAAATTCAAAATTTACAGATAAAGCGTGGCAGTCCTCGTGTTGCCGCTGGTCCAGTTACAACAGTCAAGTCTCGTATAGCCAAGTCTCTGGGCCTGTCCAAACCGCCTCCAGGCCTCTCCATACCCATGCAGAAGAGGCCGGTTGAGAAAACAATGGATCAGCTTCGAGCAGAAAGTGGGGGATTCTCTATACTTGGGCATAGAGATGACTTGGACTCCTTTCAAGAGTGGGTGTTGCTTTGCAAAATATTAGTTAGGAATATAAGAGTTTTTTAGATATATGAATTATTATATCATAAATAATCATTCATATCTGTGAATTTGATGATATAAATGTCTGTTTATAGTGAAAAGTCACATTGCTCTGTTCCTTTATCTACTGTTACAGTTTAGGTGATATTTGTCTATGAAATTGTTAACATGTTTGCTAACAGTATAAAGCCACATCCATATGTACTTTTATAAACTATTGCTGTTAATGTAATATTAATCTGTGAAATTGATAATAATCTGTGAAATTGATAATATTGTTTGGTACAGTGAAAATTCACATTCTTCTGTACTTTGTGAACTTTGCTGTTAATGCAATATATATCTGTGAAATTGATGTTTTTGTTTGTTTACAGTGAAGATTCTCAACCCTCCTGCAGTACTGCTCCTAAAGCATGCCGTTCAACTAAGTATTCCATGTCAGCTCTTAAATCACATCGTCCTGTTGGCAGGGTTGTTATTCCAAAGTAAGTGTTCAGAAATAATCATTCAGCACGCTTAATTATTTCTATATGAACGGAGGTTGTAGGATTTCAATATCTACTGTTGAAATAAGATTTGTTACCTCAAATATTGATTTTAATCCCTTACATTACAATATTCAAAATTATCTTTATTTGTAACTGGTTTTATAAAGTTAAAAGGAGATGCTACAAAATGATCTATGATATTTGTTTACTCAAAGTGCAATTTAGTTGCTATGATATGGTTAAAGGTTTATGAATATGGTTTCCCTCACAACCGTCAAATTACAGGTTGTCTACATAAAGTTGAGGTGACAGCAATAAGATTTTAAACCAAATTTTCAGTGACATGTTCTAAAAATGTATTCAATATTTACAGGACGTCATCTCCGTCCGTGGCTGCTGCAATCCAGCCGCCTGCCGCCTCTAGTTCCACATTTGATGTACTGGGCAGCATCATGCAGGGACAGAGCATGCTCAATATGAAGAGCTCGGACGTCACAATCAAACGTGACGGTGCGTCATATTTAGTTGGTATAGAATTTCCTTAACTGGTGCATAATTCACCTAAAGATATGCAAAGTCATCATTAAGCTTATTCAACCAATTTCCTGCATAATTGATTGCACCCAGATTTGCTTCTGGTCAATAAGGAGATATTTTCCTGTACTTATGTCATTCAAGAATTCATACATCAAAGTTAGACATCTAATTTTGTCAACAATAGCCTTGGTAGTTTTTGAGGTAGCCGACATCAAGGTCATCTATTAAAACAGCCACATTATCAATTAAGATCCCAATAAACAAAGTGATGTGTCGCTATGTATATCAAAGCACAAACTGAACTGTTTGAATTTCAACTTATATATCTTACCTTCTTTCAGGATCTCTGTATGCCAAAAAGCCTGTTCCAAGAATTGAGATTAAACTGAAAGACTCAAACACCTTCAGACTGAACACCTTTAACAAGCCTGCAGCAAAAGAAGAGTATGATCCCGCCAACCCAACGGAAGAGACCAGCTTATCAAAATCTCCTGAACACACTTTGTCTTCAAGTGTGTCAAGTGGATTTGACTACGACCCTGCTGACCCTACAGAAGCAGAGCCAGCAAAGCGGGAGGCTTCAGCTGTAGCAAGCTACGACCCTGCCAACCCTACAGAAGATGTCCCTGAAGAGGCTGACGAGCCCGAAGCAGACTATGATCCATCAAATCCCACCGGGGAGGAAGAGGAGGGGACAGAGGAGGGTAAAGAAGCTGAGGATGAGGCATCAACTCAGGATAAGGAGGAGTTGGAAGAGAGTGTGTTGTGTTCTAGTCAAGATAGAGGAGATAGTTCCAAGAACACTTCTCGATTGCTTGACAACAAAATTGACATGTTTGATGACAGTAGTGAAGTACCATCTGGGGATGTGAAAGTGAGTTCTGAGGGAGGCATAAGTGGAAACACTTCTCAGAGTGAAATAAAGGAAATTGACGCTGATGACAACTCGATGGACTCTGTGAAGTCTCTAATGATAGATGAAGGTGAACATGATGAAAAGGAGAATAGCTCTAAAAACATGGCCAAAGATTCTCTTATACCTCCGGAGACCTCCCAGGAAACAGAAGCTAAAGAGGTTGAGGGTGCAGAGTCCCAGGAGGAAGGGAATGAAGAGGTTGAAGAGGAGGAAGAAGTTGAAGTTGAGGAGGAGGAGGAAGAAAATGCAGGTGAAGAAGAGGAAACAGAAGAAGTTGAGGAAGTGGAGGTAGAGGAGGAGGTTGAGGAAGAAGTTGAAGAGGAAGAAGAGGACGAGGCAGCAGGTGCTCAGGACGAGGAGGGAGAGATTGAGGAGGAAGTTCCTAGGATCACTCGTATTACACGGACAATCAGTGCTGGCATGAGTGGCTGGGACACAGATGACTCGGATCTGGACACAAACAGAATCATTGAAAATAAAGTTGCAGCTGAATTTCCTCACCATCGGAAGAAGAGAAGTTACAGAAATAAAGACGCTGAAGAAGATTCACGGAGTGTTGTGGTGCATATGGATGATAAACCTTACCATGCTTATGAGAAGAAAGATTCATTCCATAAAAGTAAAAGAGATGTGGAAGGGAAGGAAAAACTAAGCAAGCGTGATAGAGACTATGAGAGGCGAGAGAAAGACCGACGGGAAGATCGTGAGGAACGGTCTCGTGAATCTAAACATAGGAAAGATTATAGGGGTGAATATGAGGGATCATCTAGATCAAAGAGAAGGAAAGAAACACGATCTAGAAGTAGGTCACGTGACCGGAAAGACAGATCTGGATCTCATGAACGGAGAAGGTCACGTTCACATGAAAAATCTTCGAAGAAGAAAAGACGTGATCGATCATATTCTCGGGAGAGATCATATGAAAGGGATAGAGAACGAACTCACAAGAAAAAGCGACGAGATCGCAGTAAGGAATATTATGAACATTGTGATCGAGTTCGGGATCATTATGATCAGAGTGATACTAGAAGACGGAAAAGTCGATCTCGTTCTTTGAGTCCAAGGAAGCATTCAGATAGAGATAAGGAAAATCGGGATAGTGAAAAGTCTTATAAACGAAGAAGTGATAGAGACGGGTCTCGCAGTGATCGTAAAAAATCTCGATCATCCGATGAATCAGAGAAATACGCCTCAGGGAAAGTTAACCACGCACCTAAGCCATTGTCACTCTCATTTACAGACGATCCTATTGTGGTTAGTGATGATGATGAGGATGAGGAGGAAGAGGATAGAATAGTTCACGATCATGAAAATATACCATTGCCTTCTTCAAGTCCTCCTGCAAGGCAATCAAAAAACACTAGTAAAAGTGACAAGACAAAACACAAAAGTGAAAATTCTGAAAAAAGTGTAACCAAGAGTGAAAAATCAGACACTGTAAAAGACAAATCTCCACCGAGTGTGCAACAAAGCCCTGTTAAAACAGTTGAAAGTGTAGCTGATAAGAAACCTGTTGTTAGTTTTTCTGTGAAACCTAAATCTGTGTTAGAGCAGATGCCGAAACGACTTGCCAATGTGTTCGGCAAGGAAGGGCCAGTGTATGACCCAGCTCATCCAACTGAAGAAGAGCTTGAGGCAGAGAAAGCAATCTCAATGGACTTCCCAGCCCCAATCCCCCCAAACAGGGCCTCACCAGATATACCACCTCAGCTCATTCAGAATGCCCACGGTCAGGGGCCTCTTTTGGGGGAAAATACATTTATACTTACAAGTGAACCTGGTGTCATGCAACCCCAAAATATTCCTCTTCCAGCAATGACATTTGGCATGATTCATCCAAGGCTTCAGCCAGGCATGCCTCAGAGGCAAATACTAATGAACCCAGTACTGTTGAATCAGCCGCCTCCATTTGGTGCCCAACCAGGCCAGTTTCCTCGTCTGCCTGCGGGGGCTGTGCCAAGGTTTGGTTGGCCACCAGGGGGCATGGTGCAGATAGGGCAGAACAGGTTTGAAGCACGAGTCCCTCCCCCAGGTCCTGGAGGTATGCCACCACCCGGTAATATGATTAATGGTGGCTTTGACCAGGACCAATCACGACCTCCCTTCCCACCCAACATGCCCCATCCACATGATCCCAGCCAACCCCCACCGCCGGTACATATGAACAGTCCCATGAGACCACTGTTGCAGACACCCATGGGTCCGCCTGTGAAAACCAAGTCTCAGATTGAACAGCTAGAGCAGATATCGAAGCTCCTGAATGCTCAGGCTCAACTAGCCGGTCTAGAAAAGGACAAGTCAGGGACTAATTCCCCTGCCCGGAAAGTCAATGATGTGTTCAAGGTGCCCCTCCCACCCCAAATGTTTGGCAAAGGGCCAATGAGTAAGCCTCAGGAAGCAGCAGAGACCACTGAAGTGGTGGACATGGACATGTCGCCTTTAGACGAGGACTGTGAACTTGAGCTGCCTACGCCTCCCGACTCGATGAACCTCGACGGAGATGAGCGACCTCGCAGACAGAAGGTAGACATCAAGACGTTGAAGAAAACCGTCCAGAAGCTGACAGCTGAACAGGATGACGTGCCGTCCTCAGCTGCAGACCTCAGCAACAAGGATAAGGTGAGGAGAAAGTCATGAAGATTCTTGAAAATGTACCTCATGTATATGAAAAATAGAGAGACTTGTTTACTGATTTCATGGTAATTTAATGTTTTAAAAGATCAATGTTCTTCAGATATCCTTCCCTTAAATACATTGATTTCCCAGAAATGAAAAAAATCGGCAATAATGAATTTTACAAATAAACTATAGTTAAATATCAAGACCAGATTGCCACTGCTTTTGTTTTTAACTTCTCAATTGATAAAATTTTCATAAATATTCCACATGATACAAGATCAGAAAAAAAGATTTTCTGTTAATGGCCAAGAACAGTAACAAGATTAAATTTTTGGCAGTAAGAACTGACAGCAGCACTTATTAGCTGGTAATTATTGAGAGTCTATTTAATGACTTCCAAATGAGACAGAATCATGTTGTGTGTTTCAGTACCTGAAGAAGCTCCACCTGCAGGAGCGGGTGGTGGACGAGGTGAAGCTGGCCATCAAACCCTTCTACAGCAGCAAGAAGATCAACAAGGACGAGTACAAGGAGATACTCAGGAAAGCCGTGCCAAAGGTAATTACACTGGAACATTCAGTCACAAACATTTCATCCATCCTATGTGATTGACGCTTTACTTTCCTTAATCAAGGGCCTTCTTTCACAAAACAACTCTGATATTTCAACATTGTTACCTTAGAGACTAATGATTACCTAAATGCGCAGTGAAAAGAGGCCTTTATTCACAACTGCTTGCAAAATGAGCACTTCAAAAAACTAATTTTTGCTAATAACACATCCTGCTACATAAGCATATTTGTCTCCGCCCAGCTCCATCATATACCCTGATATCCTTCGGCCTAAAACGGTCATATCGCTAAATATAGCAAGCCAATGAAATGACTCGCATTCAGCAATAGCGGCACAACCAGGATGAGAATTCAAACAAATGTCAGTGTAGGCTATAAACAGCCAGGAGTAACCAGCCGTAAGCAATACAAGGGTTTGAGGCCGAAGGATATCAGGGTATATGATGGAGCTAGGCGGAGACAAATAAGCTGATGTAGCAGGATGCTAATAACAAGGCCTGTTAAAAGAGTCATATTCTTGGGATTGTGATCAGTATTCAAAGTAACTGCCCTCCACCAGCAAATCATTCTTGTGTTGTTTTCATAAATTGTGTGTAAATATGCAGAGCCTGCCAAATTATGATCAGTTGTCATTGATTAATTGCAAAACCTACATGCTAGTAAACACATAAGTATTTGGAAGTTACTTATTCTGGAAAGAAAAATGTGTGTTTGCTATCAGCTATTTCAAACTATCTAGTTGTAAGCTCAGCTTGGACTCTTACCATTTGGGCTGCCCTTCCCAAGAGTCTACAGTTGTAGTAAGGAAAAAATTAATTGACTTCAATCTTTTTATTTGTTTCAGGTCTGCCATAGCAAAAGTGGAGATATAAACCCAGTTAAAATTAAGGCTTTAGTAGAAGCATATGTAAACAAGTATCGCAAAGGTAGAAAGGAACCGAAGGAGAGAAAGAAGAAATCCAGGGATGATTCTAAAGCAAATGGTGAAAGGCTAAAAGGGAAAATACCCCGATAGCATTTAATTTTAGCCAATTAGTTTAGTGTTGCTTATTCAGTGAGAGTGCTTGATGAATGGCTCTATCATCTCCTCGACATACAAACTGACTGAAATCATTCACGTTCACGCAACCATGGCAAACCGTAGTAGATTTTCTCAATTGAACCCAATATGCAGGTACTGTGTCCATGGTAACCAGTCCTGTCTATGAAAGATTGAGAAGTGAGCATAGAAATAAGTCTCCATGGTGAGGAGAATTACTTGGAAGAGTCCAATGATGGAAATACATGCAGCCAGCTCAGTCCATTTTTAGTGAGGGAAAGTAAGGATAGACTGAGTGAAGCCAAGTTGCCTGGAAGGTCACAGGGTGCATCACAATCATTTGTAAATAGGATGATGGCACCATACGGTATGATATTGTACAGCTAGATAAAAATACAAATCAACCATGGTGTAAATTCATAAGGTCATTTATTGCATTGCCTGCTGATTTTTCCTGACAATGTAAAAACACAGGAGCTATAGGAAAGACCATGGAGTGTGTAGTTTGTGTTACATCATCCTTTGCAATTTCCTTTAGCTAATGGAGTGACTCGATTCTTTGTGCATCGGACAGACAAGTATCTTTAGGTGACTGTTGATGGAGTGTGAAGAGTGCGTTGGACATCTCTAGCAGTGACTATCCCAAGTAGCAAAGTCTTTGATGCCCAACTAGGTCCTAGGCCCTGTAACCTGTACAACTCATTTGAACATGCAATTTTGATATCATTCATGCCATTTTCCGTACAAGGTTATATTTTAATTTTGGTAATAACAGATCTAACTGTGGGTGGCTTATCAAATTTCAAATTTTTTTAACAAGTTATTATTTGATTATTTGTAGAATATTCAAATTCAACAATAGGCCGATTCAACAGATCTTTTTCTATGATTGCTTTGATTAACTTTTGACATAAGGTCTCATTAATCGAAGGACTATATGTCCAAGTGTTATAATCATATTCCATGGCCTGAAATATTTCTGATGAAATTACCTTGGTTCATTAATCCATATGACTTTGCTACTTGCTAGTGTCAGTTGAGGTTGTTTTAGTGTACATCATGTAAATAATTGTTCAACAACATGGAAGACTGGGTCTTCAAATCATTTTACTAATGTCATAAACTGTAAATGTTCATGATATGTATATATCATCCTAGGTTAATTTAAGTTCTGATGTAAGCCCATTAGCAGAGACCTTCAGAGTCAATTTCTGTAACAGATGAATTGTTGTTTGCACTTAATTATTTGTAATTAGCACAGATATTGAGGAAGCTTTTGTGTTTCAATGGTTAGAGTATGTGTTGGAAGACAATAATTGTTTAACCTTAAATGATAAATGGTCGAAAAGAAAACTTAGATTTTTTTTGTTTCTTTGATATTTCATTTGATCTGAAGGAATAAGAAATGACAATCAGTATTGATGAAAATTTTCAAAACGAAGCCCCTTCTGAAATATTTTAAATCAAACATGTATTACCAAGAAACTATGGAATCGATTTTATGATGTAGGAAACGTCTTTAGGATGAGCCAAGTGTGGAAAAAGCTTTTAAAAATATTAAAGATCATTGATTATTATTTAAATTTTACCCATTAAGATTAAAGTAGCTAAAGAAATTGTAGACTAAATCAAAAATTAAGTTTGATAACTTAAAAGGTTATGTCTGGGTTTTGTTTCTTGTGTATTTTTGTGTGAACCCTCCGCTCATAGAAGAAAATGATAAAAAATACATGTTAGCTTTGCCCAATACTTAAATGAGGATATTCTTGTTTTGTTAATTAGAATTTTCAATAAATAGGCTTTTACAATTTTGTGGCACAAGATATAATTACAAAGCTTCCAATCAGAGTTAGTAATATAGTTTCTTCATACAGAATTTTTTTTCCCAAGAAAAAGGTATCCTTTTCTGTCACAGAAGCAAATGCAACTTCAAATGATCTGTAAATTGCAGAAATATATCTGTTAGGCAGTAGCTTGAACTCATTTTATCTCAGAACTAATTGGTTATATCAAGCCGTTTTGTTTTAAATAATTGATGACATTATATCAAGATCATTTTTGGTCAGTTAAAACGTCACCCATTATGATTTATTCTGTAAAAGATGAAAGCTGTTTTTCATTTTGAAAATTGGTGATAATACATTGATAATTAAGATGTTAAGTTGACATTTTTTTTACAAAGATTGGTGAACTATATTTATTGTTTTGACATTTTGTAACTTGAAATGAATTCACATAAGTTTAACAATGAAATATTCCTTTGTTCATAAAGAAATTTTGAATCATGTGTAAGATTTTATGACAGTTGGTGATACCATATAATTTACTCGAAGTCTGTCTAGGTGAAAGTGTTATAATAGTTAAACGCCTAATAAATTGAACATTTTAAAAAATATTTTTGTTGAGAATTTGGATCTAGATCTGTTCAACGCATATGTCTAACGCAAGGGGTAATGCTGCTTGTTTTAGATGAATTGTAGATCTTATGACTCCTTTTGCATTTGTTGTCAAAATAAATTTTGTAGTGTGTATACCTGAATCAGTTCTGTGAATTGCTTCAAAATGTTTGCTTTGAAGGAACTTAAGTCGGCCATCTTGACCTTCCTCTGCTAATGTACATGGCCACCGGCCCCTAAAGTCTTCAACAGGATTGTATGTTGGATAAGATATTTATAAGATTAAACATTTCTGTGCTAATGTTGATGTGTTTTGTTGTTTTTATTCAATATATAACATACTAGTAATGTTTTTTATATACCTACAGGGTAATAAACACTTGACACACTTGCAGAGTGATAAAAGAACTCCTTCTGGCTTTGGCCAGAGGGCTGAATCTGTTGAGTTTCTCTCACCCACAGAAATCTCACAATCATATCTTTTACATCCATTGATGATATGCCTAAGAAACACTTTTCACAGCTGCTGCTGTTTCAAGTGCCCATCTAATCATTGTGGCAAATTTATAAATGTGGCAAATTATAACAGCTTGGCCTGCTTTATCAGGGGAGTGTATCCTTGCAAGTCTCCTCATTATCTGCCTGTTGGTTACTCATAGCCCATCAGTTTTCTTATTGCTGCTAAAGGTTGAAGTAATTCCCTGGTAATAACAGTTATTATACCCCCGAAAACTATTATGACTTTGAATATTCTAATTTGGTATGAATGTTACCAATAGGGTGTAGATAAAATTCCCTGGTAATAACAGTAATTATACCCCCGAAAACTATTATGACTTTGAATATTCTAATTTGGTATGAATGTTACCAATAGGGTGTAGATGTGTCTTTTAGTGGTTGCAACCCTTAGGTGCCAATTTTCGCCTAAACCAAAAACAGCAAAACTACAAGTTTGATAATATAAGTGACCTATGTGTTTACCTTAAACTGTCCAAATATGTTACATCAACATCTTCCCACAACATCTTGGCCACTGCCAATGTTACTCAGTTTTCAGTTACTCATTGGCTGATTATTACTCTTAAAGAGCCACTCCGTGAATTTCATAACATATTATTTACCATTGATACAAACCTAAATGTCATGTGTGGTGATATAAAATCAAAACATCTCATGTCCAAAAGACATATAAATGATAAATACTGGTTTTCCATGTAAATCTAAAAATGGCCTTATAAATGCACAGAGGTGTAGATATCACGTCCAATATACATGGATACTAGTTATATTACCTAACAAACACTATCAATTCCTAACTGCCCTCCTGGCTGTTTTAGATAAGTCTCCAAAATTACGTTTGACTATTTGACACGCGCCACTGTCCGGTTTTCGATCATAATTGCGACGTTCTACCTTCATATTGTCACTATAAAAAAAACAATAAGCTATAAAATATGTCTTTTTGGTAACAGTCGATACTTCGCGATCAAATGACACCATTGATTAAGTTTGGCATATATGAGTCCAACAACTCACGGAGTGGCTCTTTAAGAGGCAAACAGAGAAGAAACAAAATGGAGATTGAAGCCTTGCCTAGATACACTCTGATATTGCAGGACTAAGTGATGCAATAATCTAATATTGACCAGAGGCTAAGCATGTTACAGCATAATATTCCCTGTGAATATGGATGAATGACATGTTTTTGATGATTTGTATTCCTGAAATTCATTACAAGGAAAGGAAAGTAAGTAAGGGTTTCAGCTAAGAGAGTTTTAGTTACTTCTTCTGAAAGAAAAGTCCTTTTTTAAGCATCACACATTGTCAGCAAATGTACTGGACAAAAATAATTAGGAATATATGAAAATTCTTAAACTATCAATAATGACATAACTTCACATTGAGCAACTGATGAATAATTAATTACAAAATTGACAATATCCTTAACTTATTTTGTCCAGTATAAATACCCTTGGTTGTTAACTTAGATTTTGTTTGGATACTATGTTCCTGATATGACATGATACACTTTGGCTGCCAGGAGGCAAATGCTTTTCAATCCAACATCAATATGCTAATCATAAGTACAAAAAACCGAACAAATTTTCCTTTAAAAATTAGAAATATTCAAGACACAATAATTATTTTTGATTTTGGAAGATTTGTTTAATAAATTATTACTTTGTCACTGTGTCAATTAATGAAGAGATATTATCTGTTGTATCATGTTTACAAATGTCCCTAACGTTTTGCAAAGTATATTTTATAAATATTGTGATCTAAATTGAAATTTGTATTGAGCAAACTTTTTCATAAATGAAAACATTAAGTTTTCGATATTAATCGTAATGTCAATGAAGTCCTCTTAAAAGCAGTATATGGAATAACGCCAGTGTATCACATTTTTTTATACATGAAACGTACAGTTTTGTTTTGTTGAAATTCTTATCATGAATTTTAATCGCTCATGGTAAGTATATCTCAATGCTACTGTTATACATGCATGTTACTTTGCAGCAGTGACAACGAGGACAAAAAAGCTGTCTGAAGCATTCGTAAAATAACCAATAGTTGATTTGTCCAATAATATTCAATATTTTGTCTAAAAGCCTCACATATAGTTCAAAGCATATGAACGTGTCATAGTCGGTTTTAAAGTTAATAGACGAATAGGCCAACGTTATGGCAACATATGAGACTGAACAATGTAGGGTGTGTTTTATTTTATGGATTTGAACCTTTTTCATCCTACTTCATTTCGGAAAATTTTAAAGGATTTTGGTACAAAAGCATCATACAATTTTAAGTTTTTCATTCTATCAACTAATTTAAGTTTGTTTGTTGTTGTTTGTTTTTTTGGAGGGGGGTTACATATGTAGTGCTTGTATAAATATATATATTTATAGTTAGTCTGGGTAAACAAATCTATAATGTATGCTTCAGAGACAAATTTATTCAAAGTAGTGAGGGATCTCCTAGTTTTCTGATCGAATTGAGTCAATATAAGTTTTATGTATTTCGATTACGATCTAAAATATCCGAGCTTCAAAATGTCAAAACACTAACAAGCATAGGCTTAAAAATCTATTCGTCAATATAGATTTTAAACGTCAGATCCGTAATTTCTTTAAATACGATATTTTTAGCCAAGTTCGGCGAAGGTAAGTATTGTATTAATATTAGTATTTTGATTATTGTGCACATCCAATGTACGCATTAAAAACTCAGACAATGACAAGTTGTCGTCTGCTTGTCAGTTCAACACACTTTTATGATAAAATGGTGTGTTATGCTTCTATGAAAAGATTGCGTTGTTTAAATTCATATTCAAATCTTGAAAACGATTAATGTAGGCATCGAATTAATTCTAGATTCGTATTCACATATATGTTTGCGTACAATCTAAAACAACAACTCTCTTCCAGATGTTTGTTTACAAATTTGAATTTCGCGGGCAAATCATTCATTATTTGGAAATTCTCGTCTGCATGGACGGTTTTTCTTTTGAAATAAGAGGGGTAACACATTGATTTCATAACTTTCGGTGACTGCTTTTTCAAAACTAAGCTGGCTATTTCAACGTAGTATGATGCATTGTCTCATGAAAAAGGAGGTAAGAGATTATATTCAAAACATCGAGGTTATGTGTTTGTTATTGACTATTACAAATCTGTAGTGTTTTCTTAACTACCCTTTCAGTTTTCGCCCTTTGGTTTCGTCGATCGTAAGTTCACGTCTGCGCTTGGCTACTCCAAATTTGGAAAAGTTTGGAACAACGTCAACCAATCAGAAGAGTATTTGTCATCGAATACGTCAGTCAAAAATAGTTTGTATTTGAGAACAACACACGTTCGAAGAACATCGATCTGTTATCTGTTAAACATTGGAAGGCGTCGAATTACAGAAGGTATGTCACATTGAATAATTATCACATTTTTAATAATGTATATGATATGATATTTTTGTAAAATTATGTGCTCAAATTGTTTGATGTTTCATTTAAAAAAAGTAACAAGTGGAACCAGAAATTCGAATGAACCGGCCCCAAAACTCACGTGACCATTGTTGATATTTTGATGAAGTTTATAAATATCACAAATAGAAATATTTTATTGGTGACAGGTGGAAAATTATCTTTTTTCATGTTATAAATGGTCGTTGCAGCTTACATGAAGCAAAATGTACGCTCAAAAACAAGAAATACATTTATTTGAGCGTAAGTCATTGAGGCCAGACGACAGATTTGAATTTCCCGCGAATGTGAACATGAGAGTTAACCGGACTTGACCAAAATTATATTTCAAACATTTTGTAAATAAGTAATCAATGGATCGGTTTTTTTGTCAAAAAATCTTAAACCGTGAGGTAATATCGGATAATCTTGTTGATTCATTTAAAAAGAATGTTTATCTCTTTGATATCTTAACGATAACTTCGTGAGTGAATCGATTGTGTTCGATCCCACTTCCTGGTTCGATTATGGTCAACATAAATTATCAATTAAATCTTTATAGCATTGTGAAATAATCTTAAAAGAACTTAAATGAATAATATATATCCAACAATACATACATTAAAATATCTTTAGGAAAACATACCGGTAATTACAGATAAATATTTGGTCAATAAGACAGTCTTCTGAATTTGTTTTTCTCTTTTATTCAGAGAAATGAGAGGAAAAAGAGTTCTCAATTCTATGCGAGTAAGGCGGCGACAAAGTGATGCTAAATGGAGAGCAAGCGTAGCAAGTTGCTATGACACTCTCAAGTTTGTCATCCCTGAAAGTGGAAAACTGCCTAAAAGAAAGATTTCTAAGGTGAGATATTTTAGACTATCTATTTCGCCCACAAGAAAGAAACTAAAAAACTTTTGAAATAAATCTCACAAAAATTAATTCTCCAGTGCTCAAATTAATACTCTTTGATTTAATGCCCATTGTTGTCTTTTTGAAACGCCCTTGGAGCTGTCAACCTTCTTACATAACCTCTTCTTTAATTTTGCAGGCTGTTATTTTACAAGAAACAGACAGACATATTAAGGACCTTGAAAAGGCCATTTCAAATCTTCTTACTCATGAAGGTATTTATTTAAATCTTTGAGTTATATTATATCATGAAAGAAGAAATTGCTATATGGTCGATTACTAGATAATTGCACTAAATCAATAATTAAAAAGAGATTTTTAAAAAAAGTCAGATATAATGTATTTTAACGTTTTTCTTTTTCAAGTTTTCTAAATTTTAACAAAATATTCTTTTGTTTAAGAAATGTGATCAGGGATTGGGAAAGGCAGGGGCCATGGGTCATTTTGCACATTGGATGAAAAAATGGCCCATTCAAAATTGAAATTTTACTATTGCTACTAAGGGGAATGGCCCATTGAAAATTCGTAAAGTGACTAAAACCCTATAAATGACCCATTATCAAAGGTGTCTTTCCCAATCCCTGTGTGATTATATATATTTCCCTTTTCTTTAAGTTGAGTTCATGAAAATGTTAATTATTGTTTTAGCTGACTCTCTCAACAAGAGTATTTTGTGGCGGACAGGAAAACAGTGGAGCAATGCAACCTTGTCCCACATCAGGAAGGAATTCGAGGGGAAACAAGCTCAGCTTTTTGAACAGTGAGTTTTCACATTTGGACATTCAACAGTGCAACAGTTTGGTTAAAAAATCATGATCTAATCAAGAAATATAAATGATTATATTTTCTGATTTCAAATAAGAAATACAGTGATAGAGAATGATAAGGCATTTTTTAAATTTTCAATGGTTTTTTACTCTACTTCATTTGATTTAGGTTTACCTCGTTAAGGCCAAATATAATTTTTTTAAACTGTTTATGAAATATGTTCAGTTTTTAGCATATTCATTACAAATGCAATAATATCAACCCATTATTATGAAACAATTGTACAATTTCTAACTAGTGGATTCAGGAGTTAATTTTGTTAATTAAGTCTTTAATGTTTCGATGTAAAAAGTGTTAATGTTGAATGATTTAAATACGGTAATTTTAAATATTCTATGAATAACAGATCTACCCAGGGACGTAGGAAGTACAGCATGCTCTCAGATATTGAGGATGAGATCCTAAATATGGCAGCTGACACAAGCAAACTGACTGTTATCCCTCAAGATCGGACAGCAAAAACAGCTTCAAATAATAACAGTAAAGTATGTAAAATAATATTAGTGAATTCAATTTCTTCAAAATAACCCTAATCCCATTGATTCATTACAAGAAACTCTGCTAAAGTTGAGTGTAAGGTAATATGGTAATTTTGGCTATCCAATGATTGGTTTTTTTATGTCTTTACATAAAGGAAAGTTTCTGAAATAGCAACATCAATGGCTACATGTTATAATTCATCAAAAAATGGTGGCCCAAAAGTTGAAGTGGTTGTATTGTCAACCTAGCCACTGATGTCATAGTGCAATCAGTGGGTTTTTAAGTGTTGAAAAAAATAAAATTATATAAAGTAGAATGGCTACAATACGAAATAGACTGAAATTTTAGATAACACAAATGTAAAGCATCTTATAATGTGTAATTGTTACAATAATTTGTTACCTACTTTCAGGCCGCAGCAATAAATAGCTCAAGAATACTGCGAAAGGAACTTACAAAGTCATGCACAGAGACCTCCTCCCCCTGTTCAAAGAAAGTGCGGAAGAATTCCTACTCAGACTTGCTGACAAGCCAGGACTCCAAGAATCACCTGCCTGTAATCTGCGAGCGCCTGCCATCTTCCATCTTCAATAACACACTACCCGCTAATCATGAGTCAAGGCCCTCATTTGATTGTATGCCATCCTTCAATACACCAAGCAAAATGTTGTACACGATTGACAGTGAGAAATTATTCAGCCCAATTCCAGAATCTGATGATTTTAGTACGCCGATCTACTGTCCACCCAAGCGACCTGATAACAAGCCAACAATTACGTCGCCCAGCGTCACTAAAGTAGCCAAACAGGTATGGTAGAAGATTTCACATCAACTTTCCCATTTTCAGAGAAAGAGACAATTAAGATCACTAGGTTCTTGGTAAACAACAAATGAGATTTTTCATAAATGCATTTAAAAAATCAGAAGGTTTGTTTATGTACAAGATACAAAGCATTTCTTGGCTTTGTAATGACTTGTTACATTACCGAAATAAGTTATGTCCGCATTAACTTGTTTCCAGCTTGATTTCACAATGGAGGAGACGAGCACTCCAATTAGACCATCGTGTGCCCAGGACAGGATGAAGGAGATGTGCAGTATATTTGGATTTACACCCATCAAACTCCCAGCCTCAGACCAAACCATGACCCCAATGAAACCACAGTCCCATCAGGCCATTGAGGGCACACCTTGCCTGCCGTCTCCCCACAACTCACTCAGTGCTGCCTACCCGCCACCGGTATAACACAAAACATTTAGAACCAGCAATTTTGTTCTTAATGTAATTTTCAACTTGCATTATTTCATTGAGGTGAAGTAGAAAGTAGATTGAACAAAAAGAAGTGAATGATTAAAAAATGTATATAGATGTTGTTGAGTGTAGATAAACACTCCAGTAATAATAAGTTCTGTGTTGAGAACATCTTATCTACTTGCATACTTCATAGATTAGGAGAAAGTGATTGATAATGAAAAAGTTATTAACTTGTGTAGTGTAGACAATATGCAAATCATAATGCCTCATTTTGACTTTCTTTGGGTTCTAATATAAATTTTAGGGTTTTCAGTTTTGTTTTTTAATTTTTTAAAGGAATATTTACAAAACAACATATAGTGACAACTTTTTCCCTTGTTTCAGACTCCAAAGAGTGATGATGAGATGACAGATGAAGAGACACAAAGTCTGCTCTGCTTTGAAACATTTGATATGCCTGAAGATGCACCAGAATGGGAGAAGTATGTGTTAAATCCTCTAAAAGTTGTGTTATTTTACTACTAATGACAGTAATGAAACAACTGTGACATTTGTCAATAACTGCAAAATTGGCACCTTGGTCATTTGATTAAAAGACGACTGCATAACTAAAAAAATTCTTGGACAATAAACTGTCAGGTAGCCTATCTAACCTCAACTATTTTATATTGATATTACAAGCAAAAATTTAATTTTCTTTTGTTAATGGGTTCTTACTTTTCAATAAATGAAATTTTGCTGATTCACTTTTTCTCCTGAAGTAATAAAACTACTTTATAACTGACTCAACATGTGGAATTTTCTTTCACTAGAACACCAAACAAGAAGACAGAGAAGAGAAACACCATAATGAATGAAATCAGTGACAGAGAGGACAGAAAAAGCTGCAAAAAGAAAATGTTAGTAACTTTAACGTCATGAGTGTACTCATTCATATAATCCTTTTTTCTTGAATAAATAGTTCACAAAAACACATTTAAAAATCTGCAGAATTTCTGCATTTTCTGATTCAAAAGATACTATTAATTTCGTTTGTCAAAGTTTGGCTAAGGATATCCTTTTTTAAATGAGAAATGTTGTTCTGAAGAATCAAGTCTTTTCATTTGTTTTTATGGTATATTTTCTTTGAAATAGTGTTTTTGCTGAGGGAAGAAAAGCCAGAAGGAGAAATGAAGGAAGACCACCCAAGTGCAGAAAGAACCTGGAAAAGTAAGACAATGTTAATTTCATCATTTAAAATTAAGAAGATCTCCCTGCTGATGATGAAAAGAAATGATAGTAAATGAAGAGAATTTTGGAGTAACATATTTATAATCAGCAGCATATATAGAAATTTCCAGGGGGAGGGGTCAACATTTTACAGTCAATTTGAAATAAGGGTTAGGGGTGGTGGGTTTGACAGCCCAAATCACCATTGGTAATATCTGACCTTTGAACTATCATCACTGATTTTGAGTTTCATTATGTGTTCAGTAGAAAATATATATGGGCCTGTTACTTTTAAACCTTGTTCCTTATCAAGTATATTCTTATTTTCAGGATGTATGCAAGTACATCAGAGGTGCCAGAAAATCTGCCTGTTATAACTGGAGTCTTCAACAAAGACTCAAACTGCTCAGATTTTGATGGGTAAGTATCTTATAACAATAACAGAGGTCAGAATGTTTTAGTTGCTTAAAAAAAACTTTATTTCTATTCAAATTGACACCTTGATATGTTTTTTGTTGTTGTTTGTAAGTTTAACCTGATATGATTCTGATTCATCAAAGATAAAGTCAGGGCTCCAGATAATATTATGCATGTACGCATCTTATCTGGAGCCCTAAAATAAATTTTATAGCTTTTTGTTCTTTTATATTCTACATTTTGTTTTATGACGCTAACAGTAACAAGCTATGTTTGGAAATAAAACTTCACTTATTTGAGAAAAAAATGATTAATTTCTATGTCATTATTGCTTTCTGTTATTGTCTTGTAGCAAGTTATCATATCATAAAATCAAATTCGGTATTTCGTATTCATCAGTCAAGTATTACATTTAATAATTCAAAACTTTCGTAAATGCTGTCTATGGAAAATCACAGATGACATTTATGTTTCAAATGAGTTATGCCTTTGTTCAAAAGATTTAAATCATATAGTTAATATTTCAGCCTTCTCTTTCCAGGTATTTCCTGTTTTACAGGCAAGTTGTTGAAGAACTACACCAGCACATGAGCAGACAAGAGATTGCTTCCCCTTCAGTTGCAGTTCTTGTTTCCCAGATGTGGAGCGACATGTCGTCCGCTGATAAAGAAACAATGGCAACCCTTGCTGCTCTGGAAGGAAGTCAGGATTCAAACTCAAGTTTAAGTGATGATCTACAAGAACTAGATGTGAAACCACTTGATCAGTCATATTTTCTTGATGGTATGTAATTTGAATCATGCTAAATTCAATCTTAAAAAATATTTTCAGAAGAAAAGTATGATTTAATAGACATTCTGTTTATGGTTGAATCTCTATATATTTTGTTCATTGTCTATTTTTATTGCCTTTTTTTTCATTCTGTAACATTTCAAATTAGCTGATGTTTTTATTGTCAATAGCTTTACTGCCATGTTCCTTAGTGATCCTTTTATTTTAATCAAAAAATAAATTTATTCCATAACAATTGAACTGAATCTTAGATAATATTCCATCTTTTCTTGTAGCAGAAAGACTGGGCTTGTTCCGGAGTGATCTGCAAAGTGTCCCGACATCTGATAACAAGATGGTGCATGCAACGGTGAACAAAGTTCTGCATCGGCACGACGTCCAGGAGGTCCCTGTCAGTCAACACACAGAACTTTCATCTCAGAATAGGATGAGTGAAGACACCGCTGTTTTCTCAATGGAATTGGAGGTAAATGTCAAATTACCTTATAATCTTTTCGCTTTAAACATTATTTTACTTTTTTTCTGAAGTTTTGGAATAGCTTTGGACCCTGCTACCAACCTTCAAATTCAATCTTTGTGTTGTTAAAAATGCAAAATATTAAAATATAAGATGATAATAAATTTTCATGTTTTCTTAAGCTTTTATGACAATGTACATAATGACCAACATTGTATGATTTGATCAGTTTTGTTGTTCTGTGGAGGATAATATTTTTAAAAAACATTTAACTTAAATACTTTTTTCTTCCTTAGGACATGGGCTCGGACTTCCAAGTGACAGACATTTCGTTAAGCAGTGACTACACAGACGTGATGAGCTCACAGATAGTTCCAGATATCAGTCATGTTGTAAAGAGAGATGTTCTTCTCAGTTCTAGTCAATCCAGTGTGATTCATTAATTATAACATTAATTACATCATTACATGTTGTTCACTTTACACAGTCTAAAATAGGTGTTAACCTTAAAAATATTGGCTTATAATGAATTACAACTAGGAAGATCTTGAGTCAGCTCATTCAGCCTTGTGATGTTATGTGATTTCCAAATGTTATTAACAAAGTTGTTTTGTGACATGCTAGGCCAAATCCTTGTTATGTATATCAGCAGATGTTAGCTTGGCTTATGTGAATGATGAAAAATTCATCTCAATCTTAAATTTCTGTCATTTCTGAGGATTCAAACCATTCTTGAAAACATTTTCAGTTCTTCTTCGTGTCAGTGTCATGTCAAGTGAAACACATTAATTTCCTTATTACTCAACTCGAATAAAATGTACCAATCCAAGCACTCGAATTTATGAAATGAAGTTTATAGGAATTGCTTTAAGGGAAGAAGAATGAGATTAAAATAGATAGATTAATCTACAGCTCTGAATACAATATAAGAAAATATTGAATCCTTGAAAGGTTTTCTACCAGAAACGACTGGGCCCCTTGTTATTTTATTAACAGTTTATTGAACTTTTTTTAGTCAATTTCCAGCACTTTAAGATGTTAATTTATACCTCACTAAATGTTGTTTGCAAGCACTTCTCTGTTCATGCTCTCCCCATTGAGGTTATTGAAGTCTCTACTTCTCACTTAACCTCATAATACACTGTCATCCCATGTTTTCTCAAAAATGTTAGGCTCTTACTGAAAATTAAAAAGGTTTTTTTACCGATGCAGTCATTACAGGATTGGTTTATTAACTTCTGTGGAGAGAGAATGATTCTGGTCATATTTGCTGAAGTTCAGAACTAATAGATTCATCACATCACGAGCCTTGAAACTTATATATGTTAGATTGTGTGAGAATTATGTTCTTTTTCTTATAAGTGAATGTTATTCATCAGGATGCTCAAATACTGGCTTGTTTGATTGGTGAACTGTGTGAAACATTGAAAACTAGCTGGAATAGTTGATGATGAATACATCATTCTTTCATCATAGATGCAGATTAAAAAAACAATTGCACTTTTTGTCTTTGATCCAGGTATGACCTAAAATGTTGAACATTATAAATGGTTTCATTGTTAAAGTTGAACTTGTTTTGGAGAAGTCTAAAACTATCTTACATAATAACTGAAAATGACAACGGAAGTACCAAAAATACTTTGTTTTCTTCTGCTTTGATTAAGAAAAATATGTTGAAAGAAAACCATACCAAAGAGATAAAGTGCATATTAATCAAATACTGCTTCTTGGACACGGAAAACAATCAGTTATTTTTAAAAAGCTTTGTGTTTTCTTCTGCACAACCTGTTAATCATTTGTTATGACGCTGGTGTCACTGTTGTTTGTTAAAGTCGAGAGAAGTAATCCTGGAATTATGATTGCTGCTATACTTTTCATAAAACTTGTTCAAATTTAATCATATTATTTGACGATTTATGCATATAACATCATCAAATATAATCAACATTGAATAATGGCATAATTTTGGTATGTAAAGTTTTCATAATTAAAAATACAAACCAATACAATAACCTTTCTTGGAATATTTTTTTTCTTAATTTGTAAAATGTCAAAGCATTAGTTTTTCCAGGATACTCTGTTTCGACAAAATTATTTATTGGGGGTAGGGATCTAGCAAAGCTAGTTTGTTGTTTAAGTGAATTGTGATTTAAGACATTCCTGTTTAGAGAAAAAAAAACGCTAGATAGAAATTAAAGAAACATTTTCATTTTTCAAAGAATCCAAATTATTGATTCTTAAAACTCTTCACTATAATTGAAATTTTTTAATTTGAAATATTTTTCTTAATTTGATAGAATGGCATCATCTTTATTGTTAAAAATAACTTAATCTGACTGACCCTTTTAATAAACAGTTTAATTTTTGAACCTCATTCATATCTAAAACAGGATGTCAATTTGTTGTTGATTTTGAGGGAACCTTTTCCTGAATATTAAATGTTATTTATATATACATTTGTACAGTGTACCTTATGTCAAGATTGTTATAAATATTGATCTTCATTGTTATTATATCACAAGAAAAGGTTTTGGGAAATTTGCCCCAAAAACTTGTGACATAAATGTGACATTTTCAGATCAAGAACAGAAATCTGTTTTGATTGTCCATTTTTTTCTTACATAAACCATGTGCTGTAGCAAACCTCAACAAAATATTGATATTTTGATCCCTTTGAAAACAAATGCAATTATGATTTAGTTTATTGTTCTTGTTTTACCTACTACTAGATTTTGAATTAAGAAATTCAGACTTTTCATAAGGAAATATCTAGGAATAGTTAAAATAATTGTTTTGATTGCTTCAATCTTCAAGTTAATGTTAGCGCACTTTTCATATGCCGCCAGGTATTGAGGTAAATAATGTTTTATTCTTTCCCATGTAGCATTCATGTTTGTTTTTATCAACATATATCAGTGTTGAAATCTTTGCTAATTTGTATTCCAATTGCTGAAATAAATTTGTAGAAATTGAAAATGAAATTGTGTTTGTCATTCCAATTTTCAAAGGACTTCATTTAAGTAATACTGGATTTATAATTGATTGGTTCAAAAGGAGCCACAAAGATATATAATAGTCAAATATACACGTGATTGATCACTAGTTCAATGTTGACCTTGTTATTTCCTACGAGTTGTGTATGTGTCTTACGAAGAGAGAACTAATTTGGTATAACTATTGATAACAGTAAAATCTGAAGCTTACAATAATACATGCAAACCGATGTCTAGGATCAAAACTGTCATGACATAATCGTCGAATGGAGGGTATATATAGAGAATACTTAACGACGTTCCGTGTAATAACATATTTATGAAACGAGTGAATGGTTTGGTATCTAACGAGCGAAAGCGAGTTAGATACCAAACCATTCACGAGTTTCATAAATATGTTATTGCACGGAACGGAGTTTAGTATTTTATTTATTACTCGCCCAACATCAGCAAAAAAATTCTGGAAAAAGGCTTAATTCGTACATGGAGGCCATCATGCAGCAACAACTGTGTCACGAGTACTCGTGAATTCATTTCATTATAATGATCAACATCGGCTCTACCTATCTTTTACACAAAAAAGAGAAAGCTTTGAATTGTATTAATTTGGAATTTGATAGCCTGATAGCCTACGACACCTAACCAGGCAAAGAAATCGAAACTCGAATACTTAAAACTGATGAGTGCATTACGTCAGCAAAACTAGGTCAAGCGTATGAATACATTATGATCGCCGATGTAATTTATTTTTATTTTTAAAAAACTATTAAGCAATGGGGAAATAACAACAGACAAAGAAGATTTTAACAACAAACAGAACGCCTTTAATAAAGAAACATTGTGAGAAATATCTTATCAATTGATTGTTTTCCATTTGTTGGATTATTTTCGAATGCGATGTAACTTCCAAAGTTACCGAGAGTTAATCGCCTTAAAGAGCGTGGTCACCTCGCACACAAGTTTGGACGAGAATTCTGATAATTTGGAACATATTAAGCTGAATTGCAATTGACATGAATGACAGAATTGTTTATTGTGCTGCACGTTTGAAACAGTGTCAGCGGCGCGATCTCGGCGAACGTCAACATTGACAGTACACCCCGCATCAGCTGGCCGGTTGATCATTTCACTGATTTCACGATGCTGTGTTTCAGAAATTTGTGAAAAGTTATTTATGCTTTGTAAATTCTTATGGGCACTGATTTGCATAATTTGATTTGGCGGAATGTTATTGTCAGACAAAGTTTGGACCATGTATTTCCTGGCTGAGTGATTGGACAACCGTTTGGAATCTAACTTCGCATTGGACGCCATGCGTTTCATAATTGTTTTGATCACGTTACCTTGGTCATGTGACCGAGTGAAAATAGTGCCGACATCAGTGCGCGTGATGTTATTACACAATGTGTAATAACATTGTAGATTTATTAAACAGCGATATCTTCAACGGGAGAGTAATAAATGCAGTTAAACCATCTTTTGATATAATCTGTTCTATTGAAACCAAGTCTGTAGATTTTTATCTGTAATACGTATATAAAATCAACTGATTGAACAAGGTTTTGTGTAATCTCAAATCTACCATATTTACACACGAATAAGGAACATAATTCTAAACTCGCATTTCCCAAATCCACGACATTTTCATTAAACATGAATAACTTCTTGACGCATTTCTCGTTTGTCTTGAAAAAGATGGATTTACAGAAACAAAGACATTTTCAAATTACAGGGTAGATAGCCTACACATATAGAGTTCGAATCTCGGTATAGTCAATATTTTGAAACTCTTATTCTTCGGAACATGGTCGATTTTAATCAGACTGCGTTGGTCCAGAACCCCCATTTAGACCTACTATGGTTACATCTTAAAGAGCCACTTCGTGATTTTCAAAACATATTATTTACCTTTGATACGAACCTAAATGTCATATGTGGTGATATAAAATCAAAACATCTGAACTTTTCATGTCCAACAGACATATATATTTGACAAATACTGGTTTTCAATGAAAATCTAAAAACAACCTTATATAATGCAAAGAGGCGTAGATATCACGTCCAATATACATGGATACTATTATATATAATCTAACAAACACTATCAACTCCTAACTGCCCTCCTGGCTGTTTTAGATAAGTCTCCAAATTTACGTTTGACTGTTTGACGTGCGCCACTGTCCGGTTTTCGATCATAATTGCGACGTTCTACCTTCATATTGTCACTGTTAAAAAGCAACAAACTTTAAAATGTATCTTTTTGGTAACAGTCGATACTTCGCGATAAAATGACACCATTGATTAAGTTTGGCATATATGACTCCAACAACTCACGGAGTGGCTCTTTAAATCGTTAGTTTCAGACTTTGATGATAACTTTTATCATCAAAAGTCTGTCAAAAACAATTTATAAATTATGAAATAATTCCTTGGTTCTAAGAAAATTTATAGTAAAATAGCTGCGTGGATTTATTTTTGTTTATTTTGTTTCATGATTCAACGTTTTTCCTCTATAAGCTTAGATGAGATTAGATAACATTATCAAAAGATAACTAAAAATGATTTTTTCAACGAATAGTTAACCCTCTTTCGTTACAAATTCTCATATGTAATGTACTTTAACGTCAATAAATCAGAAAAAGAAATCGTGATATATAGAGAATCTCACCCAAGTGTCTTCTGATATCAAATTTATCATCCAAAACTGTGTTCCACAGGAGATATCGCTTGTGGAAGATCAAGCGATATCTCCTAGGAGATATCTTTTGGCAGTAGATTTTGAACAATGCCTCTCTGGCGTCAAGTATATGACATCACAGTTGTTTTACATCATCAAGTAATGACATCACAATGCTATGACGTCATAAACACTACGACGTCACAATGCTATGACATCACCGTACTTGGAGTCTTAGGGCAGCACGGTGTTCAGTAATGTTCATTTGTCATTCAAATGTAATGGAAAATGATTTTGGATGATAAATAGAATCTCACCCTCGTGTCTTCTGATATCAAATATATCAACACTCGTTGATAAAAGTAAAATATCCTCGGCAAGCCTCGGATATTTGTAACTTTTATCAACTCGTGTTGATATATTTGATATCAGAAGACACTTGGGTGAGATTCTCTATATATCAATACGAGTTGATAAAATTTACAAATATTCGAAGCTTGCCGAGGATATTTTACTTTTATCAACGAGTGTTGATATATTTGATATCAGAAGACACGAGGGTGAGATTCTATTTATCATCCAAAATCATTTTTCATTTCGATTCCGTGAAAAATGTGTATTCCCGAACACTGCACTACTCTAAGACTCTCAGTGGAGTGATGTCATTGCATTGTGACGTCATCATGTTTATGACGTCATAGCATTGCGATGTCATTACTTGATGATGTAAATCAATTGTGATGTCATGAACTTGACTGTAATAGGGCATTGTTCAAAATCTACTGTCAAAACGATATCTCCTAGGAGATATTGCTTGATCTTCCACAAGCGATATCTCCTGTGGAACACAGTTTTGGATGATAAATTTTCTTCAACGTTAACCATGTGGGAAAATTTCCATGTATCCTTTTCCCCATACAGGCCTCTATATTCTCTCATCAGTCTTTTATGTATAGAATTAATCTAACACTCAATGAACTTATTTTAGATATGTCCCTTTCCTACACAAAAAACCCACAAAACACTTTATTTTGAAAGCAAGAAATGACCTGCATGACCTTTTCTCTTTATGTATACATATTAAGCTATCACCATTGTGATCTTAAAACCTTTTTAACAGCAAAGCATAACCAATTCTTTTATTTTTACCTGGGTTAAGACTTTAAAGAATATTGATAAATGACTACCTTGGGTAGTTATAAGAAACAACAATAAGTACAACCGGTTCCTCCTTCACTCTGAAAAAGCTATAGTATCAATTTGCTTTCGATCTTATAGTGTAATCATTTTAATTCAATTATAACAAAAGCTATTGAAACAGTACTGAGTATTTATTTACATGTAATTATAAGATATACAGGATTCATTTTGATGATTTTCGCTTCTGGAATCGGCTCCAAAGACGCTTAAAAACTGGCTTCCGTTTGGCATTTTTCTCCTTTGATTCTTTTTCAATGAGAGGTTTCTCATTAGACATAGGAACTGAAAACACAAAGTGAATGAAACAATTCATATGAACAAAAAACCTCGGTTTTCACACTAACAATCAAGATCTTAGTCTGAATGAACAGTTGGAAATAAATGGAATAAGGTCAAACTACTACTTCCGGTAGAAAATAATCCTCCCACACATGGACTATACCTTCGCCAAGGCTTAAAGACTTGCCAAGAAAGGTCTTGACCAATTTCCCCAACTTTTCTGAGCTTGACATCAAGTCCAATGAGAAATCATATGAAAATTGCAATTTTCACCTAAGAGGGCGCTACACTCAAAACACGAATTTCGACTGGTTGGCAGTAAGGTTTTATTTATCCAGTGATAGAGACTGGCGCAATTCAAAGCCATTCTGGGGAAGATGGTAGAATGTTCACTAAGCATGTTGTAGTCTGGTTGTTTTACCTCTGAGGGATTATTGATTATCAGACCTTTCACCCAAAAGAAAAGCAAATGCATTCATGATCGCATGTTTAAATAATAAGACGGGGCTCCAAATTTTTCAGCAGAGTTTGGCATTGGACTATTTTGTAGATGGGCGTAGATGAGACAGGTGTTTGAAATAAACCCAATCGAAAATACATATTCACGACAGAAAGAAGATACGCTGACAGGTTATTTTCTTTATGTATGGTTAGCCTAAGACTGTGGCGATTTAAGACACTTCATGTTGGCTTTTAAACAACGTTGCATAGATATTGATATACAACACTGAAAAAGTAAAATAAGTAACTCATCATTTCTTGTTAATAATAGTACATTTTAGTAACTTGAAGAACCAGAAAAGTATATTTCAAGTGGCGCAATAAGTAAACACTAGATGCGCATGTTTATCAAATTTCGATGTCAATCACATAACTTTAATATATAATAACAGCGATTTTCAAAGACAATCGTTCCATATAATAAGTTAGTTTGTCGTAAATGTGACATGGAATTAGTGGAAGACGAATATCATATTATGCTTATATTTCAATTCTATAAACGTTGCCGATCACAATATATCCCTGCTTATTACTATAGCCCACCTGCAATTATCAAATTCCGAGCTCCAATGAGGATACAGAAATGAATGTTATCAATCGGATAGGTATATTCTTAAATGAAGCACTACGTTAATATAAGTTTTATGTCATATGCTGTATATTTGCTCTACACACCATATCAGCTTTATATATATCATACATGTTGTACTCTTGGTCATATGGCCTTCAATTCTGAATAAAGTGAAGAAATATTTTCTTTCTTTTAGTCAAAGAACCTTGTCAGAAAGTTAAGCTGATGTTGTAGTTAATTGGGTGGACAAATAATTTAAAGATTATCAACCCCTTGAAGAGAAATAGAATTATTGTAATCGTTGAAAGAAAACAATGGCTAAGTTTTGGTCCGACAAATGAATTTGCCCGACGTGGAAGACGCCTCTAGCAGCATCTGTAAAAGATCGGCTGAAACCACCAGAAGCTATCAAAAGAATAACTTCCATCGCCAAGGCCTAATGTATGTCATGCAAATTTTAATGGGTAGATGGCCGAACCCCACAAGACAGTCTCCTTAAACAAAACTCACTCTCTTCAGTCTTCTCGACATCTTCCTCGGCGTGTTCATCCGAACTTGTGACCAGATCCAACTCGAGGGTGGCAGACCTTAAGGATTCCGAGGAATACTCAGACGACAGACATGGATCAATTGACACAATGGACATGTTTGAGTCCCGCCTGAGTTTCATGTTGCTGATGTAACCATAAGGATCATCCTTCAAATAGCTGATCCTCTCTTGCCACCTGCGCCAGGTGTGGTTCCTGTTCGGACCTGTACACAGCTCAAAATATCGGCAACGCGTATGCTTGGAAGAAATTCTCAAGACGAAATCTGCAGAAGTGGAAGAAATTTCTATAAATCGCAACGGGGTGATCCATTTCAGTTCCAGATCGTACGTCATCAAATCTGCGTCTAAATCAGATATGATTAAAAGATCTTCCTTCCAGTTGAGGATGTGTCGTCTGACCATGAAGAAATGGTCAGGTGACATTCCAATTACAACCTGTTGAAGCGCATCGCCTCGTTTGTCGAGTTCCACAAAAGTTCCTTCAACCACAATAATGTCCTCCAGGTCACTGTACTCGTCCGACAGCAAGAGTTTCTGTAAAACACCTTTCTCCCAGTCCATAGTACCTGGAGAGAGAAAAAAGCTAAGACTGTTGATTCATTATGATTCACTCTTGTAATACAAGTATCAATGCACGTTTCTTCAAAACATTTGTTTTTAAATATATGTATCTTTATCAACATCAAATATAAAACGCAAGTCCATGATACCTGCAATAGGATTTTGTAAAGAGGACGTAAGGATTCCAACTCCAAAGCAAATTGATTAATTTGATGATTTACATATTGAAACAAACTCTCATTGGAATCAGATCGAAAAACATGGAGGAACCATGGAATAAAATAAGACATAAGAATTTTTCAAATGTGTAAAGTCGAAGATAAATACCATTTTTATGTATTTGCCCAGCAGTTGTATGTATTTTTTGAGCATCCTTTAACTATAAGTCGCTATTACTGATGACGGTTATAACAGCAGTAAATCATATTTACTTATAAACATCAACATTTATTAATAACTGATATTTTAAAGCTTAAAGTTCAATAAGAATGTGCTTCTGTCTAAAAATGTATAAATCTGTTACGTACTATTCATAAATATTCAAGATACTAGGAACTTTATGTCAAGTGGAAACAACGAAAAGGTATATGTTACCCGTGAAAATAAAATGCTTATTAAAAAGTCAAGGACTTTATCCTAACATTACAGAATTTTAATTAAATTTCTAGACTCAAATTAAACTTAGTTCTACTTATTGTTTATTTCATTTAATGCACCGTTTAACCGTCATCCTCTCAAAGGGTAAAACGTAAAACATGAGATTAAAGATATTCGAAATTCTAAAAACCCAACTTATTCTTTTTCTAAATCTAAAACATTAACTTTAGGTTAAATAACTACAGAAGTCATATGTTACCACGATGATATTCACAAAATAAAGTATCTTTGATTATGCATAATGTGAAGAACCAGGACTTTGAAAAAGATAGTTATGCTTTATCACTATTCATCACCCACTCGTTGCAAAGAGGTTCGGGGTTCGACTCCCGGAGGCGTCATACAAAAACGGTTAAACATGGGAGTATCCTTGTTAGGCGATCCGGATCTTAAGCAGAGACTAAACCTTCTAAATCGTGCTACACTTGGACAGCAATGTGGCAAAGGCATAAAGATTTTCCGGATTTTTATTTTTAAAGGGTTATTAATACGATGAGAAAATCAAGGTGAAATATTTATTATATTGTTATGATAACCTTTTGTTGCCCTAGTTATAAAGTTAAAAATTAGTTCTGTGCTTTTGGCACCCGTCAGCCACAGTGCAGCACCAGTTCAAGAGATGTTCTATCCTTCATAGTCATTGTTGAGCGCCAAGCAAGGAAGCAACAACTCCTGCCTTTTTACGTCTTTTGGTGTGACGCGACCGGGAATCGAACTCCAGCCTCCTGAGCCTCGGGTGACGAGCGGACGCTACATAGCCGTCTCATTCATTTGATTACTCTGTCAAATCATTCCATCTTACCTGTGTCGTAAACTTCAAAATCACTTTCACTGTATTATATAAATAGAGATTATAACCCTAAATATCACAGAAAAGGATCTAAAGTTCTTACCGCCTTTCTGTTGGGATTCACCAGCCCATCCAACCTAGGGGCATCTTTCTTCTGTCCAAAAGTGATCTAATTGTGACGTCACAGTATTGCCTTCTACGTCATGAAAAGCTATTCAAGTTGCCTTGTTCCAGCTGGAACATGATGGAGAAAATTATAAAACAAAATATAATAATATTTTGATTTATGTCCATCGATTTCATTATTTGACAGATGAAAATGCCAAATAAGCTAATAAAAAGACAAAATTACGTCATCGACTGTGACGTCACAAAGACGCAACTACCATTGATTCCATTGCAGAGATGTAGGTCCCTGATTAAGATGAATCCTCCTGAAGACGGGGATCAGGGAAGTTTTATCAGAAATGTTAAAAGTATTTTCTCCAAGCGAGAAGATTTCAATGCTCAAAAGAAAATTGGGAGACTTGAAAAGTTCATAAAAAACGGCTTTTATCCTGGATTATCAACCGATGTCATTCTTGAATCGCCATGTTTTCAACTACGGGAAGACGGCGAGGTATACCGCCATGTTTTTGTCGGAGTCACCGACAAGGATTTCATCATGGCTATCCAACATCTTGCCGACTATGTCAAGTACCCGGGCATAATGTTCAGAGCAAACGTTGACCTCGATATTGACGGGATGGAACTTGCATGTTCTCGTCCACTAAATTTTGTACGGTAAGAGTAAAATATGATAATGGGATTTAGTCTTTCCTACCTTCTATTCTTTTGGCATCCATGTTGGCGTGAAAAGCGTGCGAGACTGGGCGCATGACAAAAGAAGTTTCGTTTGACCAAACTGTGACTGATATATTTATTTCGAGGACAGAAAACTGATAAAGATATGCCGAATGCATTTCACACTTTTATTTTCGTGTGCTGTTTGACATAGACTCGAGAATTGATTTAACAATTATGAAGACTATATCTGCCATCACGAATTATTTTCAGGATGTTTGATTTCCCATGGTCTTTTTTAAAGTTCCATTTTGTTAATCGTCATGTTTAAAAAAAAAGTAAAATAAGCATTAAGAAAAGGGTGGCAGATAAGTTTTGAATTTGAAAAATATAAAATTTTGAAATATAAAAAATAACTTGCATTTTAAAAATCGTTAATGTAGAAAATTATGCAAAAAATGCTGATATGCGCCAAATCATTTTATCTCTTTATCAATCAAGTTTGGAAATTTTCATAGAGGTGCGAAGTACAAGTTTTGCTGTATGGAGATAACTGTTACAAATCATAAAGAACATTTGGAACATGGGAAGCTGTACGCCTCGAGGTTTTGATTATCGAATACAGATCAATAGCAGTGATTAATAAACCTTTGATTAAATTAATAGGAAGCTCGTAAGGGTTCACATGACAAAGCAAATCCTTAGCCTAGATTCTCGAAGCTCTCTTACTACTAAGATAGTCGTAACTACCACACATTAACTTTGCTTACAACTGTCTAACCACTGAGAGCTTAAAAAATCTTAGCCCTGTCTATTGTCAAAAGGCCTTCGTCAGTGCCTTTAAGAAAATGAATATGGACAAGTTAAAGATATAAGAAGAGTATTTTCCATAAATATTTTGATATAGTTTTAATAACAACATACAGCAAACAGACGGGAAGGGAGTTAGGATATGTGAAAGAGAAGTTAGCGAAAATTCCGTCTTAGAGATATTATTCTGTTTTTAAAAAATAGTAAGATGACTACTTATGCCGTATATATTCAATTTCGAAGGTTCTTCCTGCTTGACGAGGGCGCTCACAAGTTCGTAGTATGTACTAGCTTAGGAAGCGTCTGGTACTTCGAAATGTGCAATACCTCCGATGGATCTGATGAACTGTGGACAAAATGGCGGGAAATGATCCACGAACAGGACGATTCCGGTAGCTTCGGCTACAAGACGTGGAAAGTCGCCAAGGAAGATGCAAAAGATGCGCGAAAAACTGCTTACAACATTGAGATCAAGGATGAGCTGAATTTCATCAGACGACCAATCAATTTCTGTTCAGTGGGCAGCGTTGGTGTTCAGTATTCAGACACCGGTTTGAACTCTGGGAAATACCGAACTTTGGGGAGGAATTCTCTGCAAAATAGGGCTAAGAACCTCGTTGAGAACAAACATCTTCTCCAGGAACTTCGTATGTGTAACTTTTGCTCAGAGGATATTGTCTTGAATTCTGGACCTAAACGATCGAACTCTGTAGCCTCTTGTTCTGTCTTTAAAGTCAGAAATGAGGTGCAGGATATAAACAATACACCGAGTTCATTTCATGGTGATCGTGGTAATCCAAGCCATAGCCAAACTGAGCCAAAGACACTCAAGGACCATCAATGGCTTGCTGAAAACAAACCAGCGAGGGGCGATTATCTCAAACGTACCATAAGACGTCAAGAGACTGACATCGATATTCTGCCGGTGACGGCTCGAATTGCTACAGACGGTTTCCGAAGTGAATCCGTGATTGTCCGGAGTCATTCTGAGTGCGTTCTGGGTATGTCCGAGAGTGTTTTATCACACGAACGAGGCTTGCATTTCAAGTATTCCTTCCTGTCCTTTGTTAGTGAAGCTCTGCCCGAGGAACCCCACATGGCGGTTGATATTGTGGACATCAGGTTTGGGCGTTGGGGATTGAAGAGGACCACCCTAAACCAGCTACACAGGGTTAGTATAATCGCATTTTCGCGCCATTTGAACTTGCATCGACTGCTCATGCAGGCGCTGAATTACGTGACGATATATCGTAAAATCTCGATACATTGCGTCATCGTTGACTTTAGAATGCTTAGAAACTTATAATTCAGGTATCATGATATTGTATCATGGAATGTCTGCATTGCCACAGATCTAGCCATTAAATTAGTTCTTTCAACTCAAATTTTGAGGACTTAAATTGAAACTACTTTTTTGGAAAACCTACCGCTGGACCATGGTCAGATAAACATATGCTTGACTAGTCATTGCGAATTGTGGTCGTCCAAAGACTTCTTGATTGTGATATGTGTATATAAACTTGCAGATGTAGTTTGGAAGATGTAAGTTCGGAAAAGAAAAAGTTTGATGTCTACATCTTTGAAGTTATTCACTCCGATCCTCACGACCCTTTCCGAATCAAACGAAACTGAGGAAGAGAAGACAGCTATAATTTACCATACAATTTCAATTAAGAAAATACGTCTTTTATCATTTTCTTTGACAGGGTTTCGTCTTAAGCATTTAAAAAATGTTTTAACCTTTTGGTACAACAACAGAACTAACTTCTTTAGCTATTCGTTCTTATACTAGTTATTACAAAGGCTCTTTTGTTGTATTCGTTGGCATTCATTTGACTTCAAATTACTATCTTTTATTTCATCAGATCTGGAAGTTGCGCAACTTTGAACGACTAGAGCGGGAATATCAGAGGTAAATGATTTACATCTCAAAATATGAAAACACAAACACTTGTTAACATTCATTGCTAAAATCGTTCTTTTCTACCACTTTTACAAATCCCATATTGCGATTTTTACAAGGACACGAACAATGGCTTCTTAAGAAAATTGAGTAACCTTTTACAGAGTAAGATCGTGGTCATACCATCCCTCAGCCAAGGTTTTTAAAGTTATCTTAGCGCTTAGATAGGCGTACCATTCTATAAAATTAGCTCACATCGATTATTGATATTATTGCTCATACGACGAACGAATGTGTCTATGGCTATTGCGAAAAGACACGTGAATAAGTTTGTTTTATGACGTCATAAGGCTTTCCTCGTATCGTGATTATAGTAAAAGATGAGTAGCCATTTCATTTAGGCAAATTAAAACTTTTCTTAAGAAGGCGTAAACATATACTTTGCTTGTGTTAGAGGAAGTTTTTTAATTGATATCCGGATGCACTGACAACATTCTGGTTGAGAAAGAGGTAAAGTAAGCTTTGCCTAAGGCAAGCTGATATACCAGCATCCGTCTACACCAGTAAAAGTATAAGGAGCTATGCAGATACAAATACGTTGATGTAGCGGGATGACATTCAAGATGATCCCAATAAACATGAAGATATCGAGGAATTATTTCAGCCCCTTCCTTACAAATATGTTGTATTTCCTTGTACTTACAAGCAATCCTTTCCTTATGGTCACTCTCGTATGGATTGACGCTGAGTAGTTTAAATGGCAACTCGTTAACAACAGACCGATGTTTATCCTCAAATCTTTCACTTCAACATTTCAGCAAACTGGGTTTGTCTGATTCAGATGATAGCATCACTGATCTCTTTGAAGAATTTACCAAGAAGAAACAGAGTAAGTCCTATTTATCCAACAGTTACACTTATGTAAAAGACACTTATTATTATCCCACCTTGTTATGAATGTTGTTTCTTAAGATTGAAAGTTTGACAGTTAAAACGATTTTTGACAGAAATTTTTTGAAAAAAAGAGTTTGAAATACTTTGAAATGATAGTTTTATTTAAATTTAAACATTTTAGATTTGAAATTTTGAGAAATGTCTCTTCAAAAAAGATTAGTCGTTCCATAATCGTTGCATGTTTAAGGACAAAGGCCAATAGAACGGTGGCAGTCAGCACTGCAGAGGTTAACGAGACAGGGTAAACCCACCTTAGAGCAGACACTGAAAGCCGTGACCTTCCTCAGTTGTGATATACAACAATAGTAAGTGATTTATAGAATTACTTATGTACTATCCATCCTTAACATGCGATATATTGTTAACTGGAAAATCAGAAACAAAATATACATACACACTTCTGTGAACCGTCCTCAGATAATAAAAATATGTAGATGGTAATCGTGTATAACAAAGACACATTTCCCTACAGTTGGGCTATTTATTTTGGTTAGGTAAAGAAAAAAATGTTATATACAGAGTAAGTTTTTATTTGCAACGTTGAACCCGACTTTACAATTGTATTTATATGATACTTTTGCTTTACTTCATACACGATTAAAAAATCTTTTTTTATGTTGTGTATATATAAGTAAAGTAAATTCTTGGTTGTTTCTTCCAGCAATGCAAAGCTTTGGATGTCTGGGGCAACACCTGCTATTTTCGCAGGCCAGTTAACTCAGATCCATATTGACCTGTTCCTTAAGATCAGTGAGTTGGACGTCATCACCTACCTGGACAGATTCAGA
The DNA here is from genome assembly GCA_921293015.1 of Phorcus lineatus. NCBI lineage: Eukaryota > Metazoa > Mollusca > Gastropoda > Trochida > Trochidae > Phorcus > Phorcus lineatus. The sequence continues at coordinate 39,444,931 of OV121096.1, forward strand.
AGAGTGAGTCGAATGTCAGAGGTCGTTTTATTTACCAACCTTGAAACAACCTTAGTGGCATCTCTTGAAATTATACAAAATATGTTTTAATTAACTAAAAGTTATGTTAGTGTTCGGTGAAATGGGTCAAAATTTCCAACTGAATGAGAACTAGGTACGAAGTGAATTGTCAAACTGTTGACATCTTGTATATCAGGAATGTCCAGCAAACAAAAACAAGGGCCTGGATTTTTGAAGCTCTTTTAGCGCTTAGATGGACAAATGATCATATATGGCACTGATCTGTCAGACTAGCTTAGTACTAACAGAGCTTCGACATCATGGACTATCTGTATAGAAACAGTTTATGTCTGACGGGGTGAGTAAGTGAATTTGGGTTTAACGCCGCTTTCAAGAGTATTTCACTTATATCGCGGTTGCTAGCATTATTGCAGTGAGAAAGCCCGCAACACCATTGTGGCTATGCATTGCGATGGAATCTGCGAGCATCGGCTGGAACTAGCGAACCATGGGTGGTACTGCGCTGAAATTCAGAGTAGCATTGTACTAAAGCTATGTCTGACGGATATTGATACTAAAAATGACTGATTAGTAACTGGGGATAAATAAAAACAATCAAATATTTCTTACAAAAGCAGAATAAACATGGTCTTCGCAATGGAATTCGAATGAGACTCACAAAAAAGATATGATGATGACCAGAATTCTATGAAAACCCAGACAGCTTTAAACTAAAATTCATGTCAATATTTATTAATCAATACCAAGATATGTCATAACTGTGGAAACTTTGTTCACCTACCTGTATGTCTTGGGGCAAATATCATTTAAATTGGATTTCGTTTAGACGCCAATTGCTTTATTTCATTTTCACTTGCAGTAAACTTTCCGATGTCCTTGTGAAGCAAAGTTCTTCTGAAAGTCATCACCATATGGATAGGGCAATTTTCTGAATTTGGAAAGACTAAATAGACATATGGAATCAAAAACTTGAGATAAAATTTTCCTTACCGATTCATATCAACAAACTGTATCAAACATACGTGAAATGGTTATTTGATAAACTACATATATAAGTAGAGTGTGACGCTGTTGAACACCTAGTAGAGATTTTATAAGGAAAAATGAAAACTGGAGTTTTCGAAATGTGGACCGGTGGTTACTCCAACAAGCTGCAAAAACTGATACAATTTACTGTGTGGTGTCAATTTGCCTTATGTTAGTGACCTTTAAACACAATATTGTCGGTTTAAATGTCTCCATGCTATGATCCTGTAGAGAAATATAAAACTACTTGAAACTTGCACTATGATATGCAAATATGTGAACAATCCTCTGGGATGCATCTGTATGATTTTAACAATGAAGAAATTGACGGGCATTGTAGGAGAGCTAAGTGAGAAGCATTTATTGAACATCAAAGAAGTCCCAGATTATCTTTGTCCTTTCAATTTATAAATTGATATGAGGTATTTGGTGTATGAAAGTGAAGAAATGACTTTCTGTTAGAAGCTTGGAGATTTCTCAGAGTCTCCCTGTTTGGGTTTTTGTAATTCAACTTTTGCACCGTTTTCCCTCAAATAAATGAAACAACTTACCCTTTTGACGAATAATGAGTTTCCTTACCAATACCACGTGGGAGACGAGACGCATCTACATTGAAGGAACATCTTCTCTGAAATGAAATACAAATATGACTCCGATAATAAAGATTTTCTGAACTTCAAGATTCAGCCAAGCGAAAACTCTTTGCTTAAGTGTATATATTATATATGAAAAGTTGAATTGGTTCAAACGCAAGGTCACATATAGATTAAATATTTAATCTATGTATGTATGTATGTATGTATGACTCGAATCCATGGCAGGGATATTTTAATCTTTACAGTACCAGCCAACAAAGACTCGAAACCTCCTGCAGTTCTCCGGGGGCCTCAGTCTGTTGATCGTACAGGAAGTGATGACCTCTAAGAACAAGACGGAACAGATCAGGCGACTGAAGTTCTTTCTTCAGGTAAGCGATTCCATTCTTGATGCAGGTAAGGAAACGAGTCAATCCTAGATGCAGGTAAAGTGACGAGGCAATCCTTGATGCAGGTAAAGATACGAGTCAGTTCTTGATGCAGGTAAGGAGACGAGTCAATCCTTGATGCAGGTAAAGATACCAGTCAATCCTTGATGCGAGTAGAGAGACGAGTCAATCCTTGATGTAGGTAGGAGACGAGCCAATCCTTGATGCAGGTAGGAGACGAGGCAATCATTGAAGCAGGTAGGAGACGAGTCAATCCTTGATTGACAAACGTTCAGCCTGCTGGTAAATAAAAAAATACGTTCATCCTGCTTGTAAGCAGAGAAGTACAGTTCATCTAGCAAGAAAGCAGAACGACTACAACTTTTCTTACTGGTAATGGTTATTTGGCTCTTCCTGCAGATGAGAAAACGGCTTAAAGTTGTACAGAAAATTTAGTTCTCTCAACAAGAAAACATAAGACTGAAGTTCTTACGACTAATTACCAAACAGACGACTCTAGTTCCTTGCTAGTTACAGACGACCCTGGTTCTTTCAACTAGTGAACAGACGACTCTTGTTCATCTTGCTAGTTAACAGACGACTCAAGTTCTTCCAGTTAGTTAACAAACGACCCTAGTTCTTTCAACTAGTGAACAGACGACCCTAGTTCCTCTTGCTAGAAAACAGACGACCCTAGTTCTTTCAACTAGTGAACAGACGGCTCTAGTTCTTCCAACTAGTGAACAGACTTTAGTTCATCCTGCAATAGTAGGGTCTAAATTTTCGAAACTCTCTTTAACACCAAGATAGTCGTTAAAATAGGCTTACGACTTCCCTTAGGGCTGAACGAGGTTCGAACATCTAAACCCTGGACCTTAAGTTCATCTTGCTATTAAGCAGATGACTCAAGTTTATCTTGCTAGTAAGAAAACAACTACAGTTCATCCAGCTAATGTGCAAGCGATTTAGGTTTTACCTGCTGAAAATAAAACAAGTTCTTCTTGCTAATATTAAACAGACGATGACGGTTCTTCATGCTAGTAGACAGGCGACTAAATTTCTAATTTCTGCAGCAGTAAACAGTGGAATGAGTTTAAATGAATCTAATGTTTCAGCAATCAGAGAACTCATTTATTAATTCATGAAATGCCTGATCGTTAACTCATATTCAACAGGGAGAGGATGAATAGTGTAACAGCGTTTCGTCTTGATTTTCAGGCATCTAAAGAGTGCTTTGACTTGAACGATCTTCACTCAACATGGGCTGTGGTGACTGGCATTAGACTTCTTCCCTTCTCTGCTTTAAGAGAAACCTGGTCATCTGTATTTCAGGACCACCATGACCTATTTCAGTACGTTGCTAAAGATTTATATTCAAAAAGTAAAATCTATAAAATTAGAAACATGCAATCTTATCAAATTTTGAAACTTTCTTATGTTTATACTCCGTCAAATTAATGACTTCACACCAATAAATTAGTAAAGAATTAATTGAAATTTATTTTAAAAATTGTCGAAAGATTATATTTATCTATAGTACGTGTACTAAGTTGCTATTTCAATATTCTCTTCATAGGAACTTTGTGAGAATCTGCCAATTATTCTCACATCTGGCTTCACATAAGTACAGAGACAAGCTAAGGAGTTCAGCACAACAGCCAGCATTCCTGCCATGGATTCATCACTTTCTTTGGCACACACGACACTCAATGCTTAGACCAATCGAAAGAACAGCCAAGCAAGGAGCAGACAAGCGTGACCATATCGTCACTAAGCTGTCGCAAAGGAAAATCTCAAAGTTGAAAAGTCCTGGTAGATTTAAAAGGGCTGTCAGGCAGGTTATACAGAAGTATTCACACAAAGGCAAGTGGATGGCTTTGCAAAGAGAACTCATCCCAGATTCCTGTCTTCAAGAAAGTTTTGACAGGCAACAGTTGAGTGATTGCAAAGATCTCGAGTCTTATGCAAGTGTTATGTCTTCGCAGATAATCAGGAAAGTTCTTTCTGAAAGCTACAGAAGTAGAGCTTTTGCTACAGCAGTGACTCTTCAGGAGTGTCTTGGGAACGCTCCATTAAATAGAGATGTTGGCTCATCTGCTAATAGAAATGTTGATGTGCAAGCTTCAAAACCAAATGTTAGGGTGAAGGAAACCAAACACAAGAAATCAAAACAATCGAAGGATGAAAAATTTTCAAAGCCTGCAAAGATGAGGAAGAGAAATAACGAAGTACCGCTGATGATATCTTCAAGTCCACCTTCAAATCCAGAAGATTTAAGTCATCCACAAACAACAGCTAAGCGTAAGAAAGGGTTCTTCAGGAGAAGGCAAACAAGTTCTGAAAAGGTGCAAAAGGTGGAGGTTTCAAAGAAGACAGATACCAAAAACAAACCAATTCCACTTTTGAAATCTTTGAAAGGAAATTTGGAAGGTTCTCCAGAAGAGAGAAGTCTGCCAAGCCGAACTACAGACAGTGATACAAAAAAACAGCATACTGTTGAAACCATTATTCCTAAGCATGAACATTTCCAAGAGAACTTATCTGAGAATTTTGAAGACAGGCAACATCCTCTTTCTTCAGGATCAAAAGTGCAAAAGCGTGTTGCTGATCCTTCAAGAAGAATGTCCAAGTTTGGAGCAGCATTAGAAGATGATGAAATGAAATGTGTGGACAAGGACAGTGTCATTGATAAAGCTGTGAAGGAGCAATTGGCAGGTGTCAGGAAAGGTCTTACATTCATATTAGGAGAGGGTGAGGATGACACTGAAAATCAGGTAAATAATGGAAGGACAAAGAAGGTTCAGTTTGAAGTTCATCCTGGTAATACCAATCAATCACACAACAAGGAAAACAATAACGTAACTGTCACAGTTGCAAAGCAGTCAACAAGTACTGGAAACAATACTGAATCTGTCCAGTCAACCAAGATTGTATCAGCTCTACAAGAAAACGTAAGAACTCTACCAAATATTCTGAAAGGTTCAAATGAAGCTTTGCAACATATGAAAACAAGAAAAAGAGTCTCTTTCAAGGACAAGTGCTCAGTTTCCGATAATGTCAAAGGTTGCCAAGGAGAAGACATGTCATCAACTTGGCAAGCCACACACAGATCCAGGCGAAACAGTAGAGAAACACAGAGCTCAACCTTTGAGGGAGAAGACGACAGAAACTGTTCAAGTTCTTTGAACACATACCCTACATACTGTCTAGTTTGTAAAAGGGCTGGTTGTATATATGAGGGCAGTGGTCTGGAGAAGCTTGTGGAGCTACAGTTAGCTTGTCTGTCCTTTCGCTTGAAGAGCAATCAAAGTCTGTACAGCTACATAGAAAAAGAGAGCATGAAATTAGCCAGACAGTATAGATGTTGAAATTTGGTCATTGTGGTCACAGAATGAAGGTATTCTTTTGGAAAAACATTTTGAGCAGACCTAAAATGTATCCGGCTCATCTTCTTTTAGTAGTTTGGGCGCAAAAACCTTCTGAGCTCGAAGTTCAGAGGCTTCAATTCAACCTGCTCATCTAGTTGTAGTTTACTTTCTCTTTGTAGTTCAGTCGTAAATGAGACGTTTTTGTTGATTTTCATGTTTTGTTTTATTCAGTTTTTTAAGCTTTCCTTACCTATGATTTAATGTTGTTTAAACTCTACTCAACACAGGAGATCCTGTAACTAAACCAGTAGAGATGATAATAACTTTGTCAAATAAATAGTACTAATTTAATAAAATTCAGTCTTTTAGTTGGCATTGTTATCTATGTGTCCAGAAAGGGAATTCTATGTTATCAATCTACAAAATGGTTAAATATATCACTTTTGGTGAATGTTTAAGGAACACCCATATTTTGAAACAACGAGAAATTTTAGATTTGTACAATATGTGTGGTTGTATTGAAATTGAAGGCTAATACATGGTTAAGGAAACTGTAACTAAGTTCAAAAACTAAACAGATTTTTTGTTAATTAAGGACATATTTTCCATTAAAAAAAATTATGTGTCAACACAAACCACTTGTATGAAAAGCATACACATCTTGTTAAAGAATATTGCTGAAGCATATTCTATGTTAAACATATGCATCATTTCACAGAATCCAATCATTATACTTTGCGAAATTGAAATCTGAACATCAGTATCCGCCAAAATAGTCATCACCAATTTTCAGAATAATTTTCGTAGGCAAATTTTTCCATTTGTCTAAGTTCTTAAATTATATGTTCTGTGGTGTGATGAACCAAACAATTGCAACCCAGACTTGCTCGATAGGGTGAAGATTTCATCTTTCAGTCCTCTCGAGGGATTCGATGTTGTGCTGGTTCTCGAGGTCTGTAACCATCTTTGCATGATGATAGTCAATCTAGTTAAAACTATAGCTGTAATATAATATGTCCCGAAGTCCGTTATTACATCTAGAGAATTACAGGCCTATTCCGTGTCGAGCAGGCGTGAACATCAGCCAATCAAAAGAGAGCTGGCCCAGCTCTTCGAATCGCGGGTCAATGCTATTGTTTCGCCGTTCTCAAGCACCTCGATTACTAAATCCGAATGTTACCAATGTATCTCAGTGAATTGTGTTGAAAATTATGATGACAGCATAAATTCTGTGCTGATAATGTTGACGAAATATTTTTGGGTTGTTTATTTGGTCATTTGTGCAAAAGTAAATCAACAAATTAGGTTAAACAATGATTAAATAAGTTTTAAAGGATAAATATAGACAAACGTAGGGTAGACGTCAGCATGTGACATTAACCAAGATGCAAAAGAAACCAGTCTTTGATTGGTTGAAAGTTGTCTTCCTGTCCTCATTTTATTGGTTGGTTCAAAATTAGTCAAAGGTCAGCTGAACATGACCTCAATCAGTAAGTCTCTAGATGTTTTGACGGATCAATACATCTAGTTTTAACTTGATTGGATGATAGTTGGCGAAACAACTTAAAGATTTGCCACCTTATCCACCACCTCCTGATACCATTATGTTAGCAGGGTTGAGTATAGTATTGGGAAGATGTCCGACATACAAGTGGTCGTCTGCCACATATTGGTTTTACCATGATCTATCAGACCAAGTGACAAATCACAAGTTATCATCAAAAACTATGCCCCAAAGGATATATCACTTGTAGAAGATCAAGCTATACCTTCTTGGAGATGTCGTTTAGATAGATTTTGAACTATGCCCTGTTACAGTCAAATTCATAACATCACAATTGTGATAATGCTATGACATCATAAACATGACGACATCACAATGCTATGACATCACCGCACTATGAGTCTTAGAGAAGTGCAGTTTGCAGAAATATGTATTTTTCTTGGAATCAAAATGAAAAATGATTTTGGATGATAAATAGAATCTCACCCTCATGTCTTCTGATATCAAATATATCAACTCTGGTTGATAAAGTAAAGATATCCTCTTTAAGCCTCAGATATTAGAAACTTTTATCAACTAGTGTTGATATATTTGATATCAAAGGACACTTGAGCAAGATTCTCTTTGTACACAAATTCCAATATTGGTATGGCTGTGACCAAGCCAGAAAAAGCAGCTAAATGATCAGAAGGGGTCCTTTAATAGGATGACACTTAAAACTTACTGCAAACAGATGATTAATCTTACTTGACCTGTTCCATGGCATTTTTTTAAAAACCTGCTTATGAAGCCATATAATTAAAATTCACACATCTTTTGATCTGTTCTCATGCAAAAAATCTGCCATTTTGTGAACTCTATCTGTCATTTTGTGGACTACAGTTTTCTTGTATAGCAAACTGTCTTTTACTCTTAAAAACAGTATTTTCGGAAAAGCTTGCTAGGCATGTGACAGAAATAACCTCCGAACCATAATATATAATATATGCTGCTAATCAAGGAATGTATAGATATTTGAAAATGTCAATATAGATGATTTTAAATCCATTAATCAAATTGTACCATCAGTATGTTAATTTATGAGTCGAACAGAACATGTTTTGAGTTTGAAGCATACCAAAAGTCTCCACGACAAAACAGGAGGCGAGTTAGTCAAAAGGACAAAGCTCAAGGTTAACAAGGAAAAGATCCACTTCCAGCTCAAGGTTAAGCTCAAGGCAAAGATCCACTTCCAGCTCAAGGTTAAGCTCAAGGCAAAGATCCACTTCCAGCTCAAGGCATAACTCATATTAGTCCGATCAATGGCTAAGTGAAGCCTTCTGCATTGATTCTCCACCATCTGAGCCAAAACTTTATAAAAATCTGGTAAAGTTGCTTTATAACAAGAAATATTCTGGAGGTTACTCCTTATGGCTGATGTATAAACTGCACTCAATCATGTCTCTATGTGCAATGTATCAAGGTTTACATTAGCTAGTGGTTAAAATGGGGGTTTAGTTGCCCCTTGTGAAGGAAGTTTGCAAATAGTAGGAAAACAAGTCTGCAAACTTGGATGAAAGTGGTATGTTAGAGAAACAGAGAGGTCAACCTCTTTGTAGAAATTTACAGAAACTGCTCTGGTTCCTAAATCATGTACACATGTTAAAGATACAGTGTATGTTATTAGGGTCAAATATGTCAAACCTCAAGAAGGAAATCTCACAATTTTTCCATTTAAGAGATACAGATGCAGTTTAAAAAAGATGAATTGAACTTAGCTCATATGGTATTTTTGCCCTATTCAAGACCACATACAAAATTTATGAAACACTACAAGAGCATCAAAGAGGTCTAGTTGTTTCAATGACTGAAAGCTATGCGGACCATGTGTAAGCTTGCCCAAATGAATTACCAAGAAGACTGATCCTGAAAAAAGAATATGAAAAAAAGCAACATGAAATTACTCATGTAAAAACTAACAGAACAATGCAATTATTTTATAAGTATTTTTTTTACTTAACATATTATAGATAAATTTACAATGACAGAATGTATACAAACATAATGAATATTAAAAAACGATACAAATATCATAGCTCACAATTTCAAATAAGAATATAATGATTAAATACTTAAGACAAGTTAAATGTTAAAAAAGCACTTATAAAAATACAAAATTAAAAAAAATATTGACACAATCATATCACAAAAACAGCAGATACTTCCATTCACATAAAACCATAACAAATGGAAAAACATGTTGCCAGTTAAAAAGACCAGAATCCTATTTTGGAAATAATACTTAAGATCACTCTACTGAATCGAGGAGGATTTTTGAATTGTATATCTATTTTAGCAATTCAAGGGAATAGTTTATTTTTGGCAAATAATGACGATATTTAAAAAAAAAAGACACAAAAGTCTTTGGGGTGTTTATGTCCTGAAAGTTGATAACATAATGGTACAAACAGAAACAATAAACAAGAATTAATTTTAACCTCAAAGACCAAAATCAAACCTAATCATTTTTAGTGACACAAAGTTTCCTGTTGGGTCGAAAATGTCAAGTGTTGTCAATGCTGTATTTTCATCAAAAAGAAAAGTGCAGAATATTAATGTAGTCCTTGAATTTTAATTTTGATTTACAAAAATGAACAACTGAAAGAGAGTAAAATGTCAGTGAGTCGTTATTTCTGAAAAAAGGTCTTTAACTAATGTGCATGGAATTGGTACAGAGAATTTCAGCTTCTTAAAAATTTTATCAAAGAAGTAAATTACTTCTTTTTTGGCATTTTAGGTTGAATTTTTGGATGAGTTTATCTTCATAGGTTTCTGACTCACATAAAAGTAAAAAAATTGAACAAAAGATACTCTTTGTCGGTTAGGTGGGATAAATATACATGCAAAAGAAAAAGTACAGCAAATACAAAACTCAAATTATATGGTTTAAAGTAATTTAACTGATCAGAAAGTATTAGTAGGTACATAAAAAGATTTAAGGTATATGAGTGACACATTCTTTTATCAAAAACGTCGTACATTGATGAAATATTTACATAATGATAATTAGTGATATGAAATAGAGATCAACATGTTATTGATGATGAATATTAATTCCACAGGTCACAGGGGAATTATTATTGATTGATTTACAAGGTTATTTTGACAATTTGAACCCGAGCATTTGATATCTTAAATAAAACTTAAAACAGTTCTATAGGTGTATTTTTGTGTAAAGGAAATTCAAAAGGACATTTCAGTTATATACATTGAAGTTAGGAGTACATTCTAATATCATAACCCAGATAAAAGATGTAACTGATGTTTTGTTTCATTTAAATTTTGAAATCAACATAAATGAGAGCGCACACTCAGTAAAATAACACAAGAGTGAGAAGTAAAACCATTGAAATGTGTTACGAATGTGAAAAGCCTTGTTTCGGAAATACAAGGGCATTGTTGATTAGTCTAATCATGAATTATTAGTAAATCTGTGCACATTTTACACACATATTTTTCATGCTTTTTTTTCATGTCGTTTCCCCCAAAAAACATGGTGGACAGGATGCTTATGGGTCAGGCTCTTTTAAAATATAACTTGATATGAAGGTAAAGATAACACACATACCTATACACAATTATGATTCACAAAGATTGTAGGTCAATTCTTTACCTATGTTTTACCTACACATTTCATTTTCCACTGAACTTCATGGGGCAAACAGGGGAGGGAAAACCCCCAAAAAATTGAACATTTTAGCTGTCTAAAAATTGGGTCTTTGCAGAAGATTTAGAAAAAAGCTTAAGATGGAACAAAATATCATGAACAAAATAGTTTTTTTATCATTTCTCATCAAATTTATTTTGATTGACTATTTTTCTAAGCCGAAGTTATTTCCTCAAACTTAAAATTTTATCACTTTAAGTAACTATCATAAAAAAAGAAATCTATAAGTTGTAGAGTACAAAACATGATTTCATATAAATAGCTGCATTATTCTTAATCCTTGAAGTTTGGGCTGTTTGATAGAGTAAGGGATCAGCTGCTTTACAACTGTATTTTGGCTTTTATACAAATGTTGCATTCAAAACTACACCACATCTAACTTTCTTCTTCTCTTCGATCCATACCTCTAAGTTAAACATTGAAACATACAGACAGAACTTCTCAACACAAGTTTTTGTTTAGTCAAAATTTTCAAATAAAAATTATTTATCTCTTTATCTTTTTTAATATTAATTAGATTGATGAGGGTAGTCTCTAACTGTCAAAAGATATAACAACAAGTTCCCCTCTTGTTTCTGATAGATTTACCTTAGCTTCTAAATGTGCATGATTATCAGAAAAATTCTCAGACTTAACAGTTTAAACTTTTGTCACTCTTAAAACCAACTTCACAGTGGCTTTCTTCAAGTCATAACCTATCCATAACATAGTTTTGGATAGTCTAGAGTAGATGCTAAAATTAAGTACAATTATCATTATGAAACAAGATCAAGCCTTTTCCTTACGATTTAGTGACTAGAATTTGGTTGTTTCGAGATTCTCAGCAGATGTACTAGTAAAGGCTGGTGAAGGACCAACAGCTGCATCAGATTTCCCTTTTCTCTTCTTCCCTTTATCCTGTTCCCTATCGTCCACCTGTAACACATCATCACACAGATCCTGTGGTCCTTCTGCCTCATCATTTCCTCCAGTCTTTTCTCCTCCAAGCATCTTCGACCGAGCGTCATAGTCTATTGGACGTTCAACAGAACATGTGCTACTCACATCGGAATCATTTTCATCCTCTTCTTCCATGGTTGTCAAAGGACTGCGTCGTCTCTCAAAAAGATTTTCTGAGCTTTGACGAGTGCTGAATCCCTCGTTTAAGTACCCGCCACTATGGCTGGCAGTGATGTCAGAACCTCTTCGAACAAGTTGACCTTTGTGGGCATCTCCAATGGCGATACCACTTGAACTGTGGCGTCGTGAAAGAACTGAGGTTGAGTTTTGCCAATTGCCATTTACGAGCTCTTCAGTAGAACCTGGGATATTGGTGCTGTCCTCTATGTTGTCATCATTGCCTTTGGCTACACTTGATTTTTCAGAACCACCTCCAGTGAACCCGTGAATGTTGGTCTCCAGACATGCTGGTGTCGACATCCGCTTGCCTAGTCTTCCTCTGGACCTGTAACTTGACAAGAATTATTATTATAATTCATTATAATTATCATGAATTATTATAAATTTTAAAGATATTATGATATAGCGAAAGATAAATCCTATCAGGTAATTTTTTTTTGAAAATTTATTTTTATGGGTAATTCCTGTTTCTTTAGTCCTGTTATTAATACATGACTTTACCAATCCATTTAAAAAAGTTACTACTTGAGACATTTTGCTTTCTTTTTGATTTTAACATTTACCTAAAACAAGAAAAAAGTGAGCATGGCTCACATACCCTCGCAGCCCGTCTGATTTCTTCTCCCTCTAGTCTGAATTAATATGATTCTGGATAACCTGATTTACTAAAATTTACTGTAATAGTTTTAGAGTAAATGTGTCCCCATTGGAACAACCAATCTGTTAATCGCTACAAGTCCAATTGCGCAATCAAGAGCCATTAGTCTGTCAAAAATTTGTAAGGCGGGGGTATAAATTTCAGAAATGATGGGCTTTTCAGCAGATACCCTAATGGAACTCACTAATAAAGGTTTCTAATTTCAGCATGAAAGGGAACTAAAATAAGGCACAAAGTGGCTGATCCATCAACCATCATTTCTTATATATAGTAAACAGCTTTTTTACAGTATACATTTCCATAACAGTAAACAAAATATACCTTCGATATATATATTCATTTCAAATTACACTTTTGGATTTGGTAAGTTTTCAAGTCATTAATAACTTTTAATGGGAATAATTATTTTAGATAAAACTGCAAATTTATTAAAGGGGATGCAGTTTGACTGGAGAAGAAAATGGAAGAAACTGTATTCAAAGCTCTGCCTTCTGAGATTTTTAAAACTCTTTAAGCAAAGCTACTTGTTAACAATAAAGGCTTACAGATAGCCGGAAGCTAGAAATCATTTGAAATTTTAGACCTGGATATAAGTGGTTATGTGTGCACACCTTGAGTTGGGGAGCGCTCCATTTGTTCCGTCACTGCTCTTCGGACCTTTGAGAGAATCTTTTGATATCTCTCTAGTCATGATTTGCTGAATACTGTGCCTCTTTCCAAGCATCGGCTTAAATTGAAGGAGGAGGGAGACATTTTAACATAACGAGATACACATGATCATGCATGCACAACATGAACAAATGATATATAAGAACATAGTGTCTGGTCTAGAGAAATGTTTCATAATTCTTTTCAGATAACCATCTTTTTTTTTGCTTTGTGTCACTTGTTAAAGGATCATATGATTCTTATTCAGATAACAATTTATTTTTCTTTTTGTGGCACATGATAAATAATTATCAAACTCTTATTTGATAACCACCTTTTTTCTCTTTGTGACACATGATAAAAAAATCATTATAATATTATTCTGATAACCATATTTTTTCTCTTTGTGGCACACGATAATCAGTAAAATCTTATTCTGATAACCATATTTTTTCTCATTGTGGCACATGATAATCAGTAAAATCTTATTCTGATAACCATATTTTCTCTCTTTGTGGCACATGATAATCAGTAAAATCTTATTCTGATAACCATATTTTTTCTCTTTGTGGCACATGATAATCAGTAAAATCTTATTCTGATAACCATATTTTCTCTCTTTGTGGCACATGATAAAGATGATGACACTATGAGATATATTAGTGAAAACAACAATGGAACATGTTTTCAGTCGTCAGTATTTTAAAGTTACTCTTTCATTTTAAGAATAAAGATAAGATAAGTAAATACCTTTGAAGTTTCAACAATGTTGCGGTGTATGGATGCATGACGTAGACAGAGTCTGGAGAGAGAGGAGATGTATGCGCCATGTTCGCTGCGGACATCTGCAGCAGACAAACGTCTCTCTGCTACTGGGGCAACCTGGCCTAACTCACTTGGAACGACCAAAACTATTGGTGTTGGGCCCTTCTCAGGCTGCGGTAGAAAGGAACGACAGATATAATTGATGATGGCTATCACAAATATAGAGAAATAGGCCCATGAAAAATAAGGACTTGGCATCTTTAGAACAATAATGGTATGTGATTGCCAGGAATTAATTTCTTCAAGCTCAACTTTGAACTCCTGTTCCAGTGATATCATCTTGGCATTGTGTTATGTTAATAATAATATTTCAATAATACTTCTACTATTATCACTACTACTACAAATAATAATAATGTGGTTAATTATATAGAGCAGATTTAAATCCACTAGTGCATGCTGAACATTACCAACATTACCTGAAGATTTAGTTTCAGAACAGTCCAGGGAATGTAACATGGCCCCACGAATTGTTCCCGTGTGTATGCATTCTGAGCAAAACCTTTAGAAGATATCATAAAATAACATTAGACTGTCATGAATCTTTTTATCTAGTTTTGTGATTAGATGTTACGTAGAGGATCTCCTCACAGTGGGTTTCTTCTCACACTAAATATAGACAAACAAGTTCATAAAAGTAACATCTACCAGATGATATTTTTTACTTTTATCAAAAGTGTTTTAGTGTTTGACATCAGAGAACACAAAAAAGAGATTCTATATATCTTTAGAAATCATTAGGTTGAATTAAACATTTTGAGTTAGTTACTGTCTGTTGAAAAAGGTAGTTGACGGAATGTTTGACCTTGCCATTATTATCTAAAGCAGGGTTCAGGTCAAATCTTACACTGAAGTATCCACATAAAAAAAGATATTTATCTGAGAATATTTTAAAGCTTTTAGATGACACCTTACATAAAACGTTAGAAATTTAAAGCTGATTGTAATCTAACTTTTACCATTGATAAGTATGACATCTGACATGGAAGAGTCAATAACGAGTGTAGATCCGTCACGACCATCCACTAGGTATGTGTTCTCCAGTCGAAGCTTGATTTTCTCCTTAGTCAGGCCCTATAACAACGGACAAAGATTAAGACATTGAAATTGCAAGGGAACTTGGAGTTTGAGACACTTCAACATTATTTCATCAGGTATGAAAGTAGATTCTGAGTATTAGTACATTTGAAAATGCATTGTCGACATAAAAATAGAAAAAACATAACCTCTCCTTACAAAATGTTATATCCAAGGTACTACTATGTGAAAGCTTAAATGTCATACCTATATACTGAACAATGAAACATAGCCAACATTTTATGTCATACATTACAGCATGATATCAGAGACAATGTCACATCATTGACAGAAGCGTTAAATATGAAGTGACTGTTCACCAATCAAGGTAGATATTACAGGTTCTACTATTGGCTTTATTTCAAACACTGATATTACTTCTCTAACATGAAAAATGTGTTACCTAAAATCACCAAGAAAAATAAAATAAAATTGTGAAAATGTTTATTGTCCATCGTACCTGGTAGCCAGGCTGTTCCATGAGCACGCCGGTGGCCAGTCTGATGGCGCACACCTTCCACAGTCGGTACTCCAGGGGAGGATCTGCATCAGCGAACTCAGCCATAGCCTGCTCCATGTCCTCCGAGCTGATGAACAGCAGCTACAACACAAAGAGGGTTTGAACCCCTACAATAAATTCAAGCGCCTCTATCTGTGCCTTCATAATTAAGTCATTCTTCCGATGTAGCTTCTGTCACAAGTGGATAATTTTGTGGGTTCTTTCCCGATCCCCTTCTTATCCTCTCCCCTCACATGTCTAACTGATCCTTCTTGTGAGACATATGGCGTCACATATGTATGGCAATGGGCATCCCAACCGTTACATGATTACATCAACGCTCTGTTTGCAACCAATGAGAATTTTGTACATTCCAGCCTGGATAATTTACATTTTATAACGGAGGATATGAAGAATGATATGAGTTTAATAACCTTGATGAATGCACACATAAATCAAGCAGTGTGAGGTGTCTTAACTTGTGTAATTAGTGTCGTTCCTATTGGAGTTCCTGAATAAATGAGCCCACCTTTTTTGTTTTGTCTGCCTTATAACTTTAAGAACTATGATACTTTTACCGTTGGGAAGGGTTCCTTATGTTCAAAATGGCATTTTATATATTTCTATTTATCAACAAAGTCATGAAATTAACTTAACTATGTACTTTATAAAATATTACAAGCTTGTTACACACATGACGGGTCACCATGACAAATGATGTTGTGATTATACAGGTAAATACACATAATTGTTTGAAGATAACCTCACCTGAACGTCTGTTTCACACCTGACTGTGGCTACTCGCTGTCTCTGAGTAAGCAGCCCCATCTCTCCTATGATATTCCCAGTCGTCATGAAGTCAATAATCTTTGTCTCTAGCGGCGCCGCAGCTTTGTGGGAAGAAGTATGCTTCTGTTTTAAAGTATTCTCCAGCTGTGAAGATTTGGCAAAAATAAATCAGTCTGTGAAGGTATTAATGTTTGCAATGATTTTCGATAGCGGAAAAAGCAAAGAAAAGAAAATGAGTGATAATGGGTAAATGATGATATGTGCATTCAGATTTAAAGATTAATCACAAAACTAATTTTTTGTTCCATGAAACTATACTTCAAATCAGGAAATAAACGAGAACAAAATTTAAAACTTAAAACAATTTTCTTTAGAGCAAATATTTTGAAAGAACATAATTAACAAATGAATCCATTACGTTAGATGTCAAAAAATGCTTTAGAAATAATTATCTCACTGATCTAAATTAACAAAAGTTCTTATTACAAATGTAAAAGATGTATGCATGAGTTCATGATATGGGAGAAACAAAGATGGAGAATACACATAACTCAGCCTCTCAATCCTTCTCGAAATAACTGTACACAATTTCATTTTTATGGCCCCCTAGTAATAAGGATGCCCTCAGTTTTTTTGGGGGTTAGTAAAATTAAAGCGAGACCTCAGTTTCTAAAGCTTTCCTTGGAGCCCTAATGAAGTGGTACACTAATGAAAATTAACTGTCTAGTCAGGGTGATTTTAAAGCACTGATTAAACCGAGTGTGTAGAAGCAAGAGAAAGAGGAAAGCTAGTACTTGAAATGTTTCCTCACTCGACTCACCCTCACCATACCAGACACAATGAGGTAGATGCCGCTCGTTGGGTCGCCTTGCTTTAGGATGATGTCACCATACGCGTAGTTCACAATCTTAGCTCGGCACTGTAACAATGATGTTGTGCATAGAAAACATGATGCACATATATAAGTTGTCAAAATATCTTCTATTTCTATACTGTGAACTATGATTTATTTAAATTTAAATATGATGAAAATGATGTTGCCTTGGTTGCCTTGATTCAAGGTGATGTCACAATATTTCCTTGGCAGTTTAACAATGATTTGATTGCAAAGAAAATGTGAAAGAAATTGACCTATGATTGAACAAACAGGCAAAAGATAAAAAGTAATTTCTCTGTTGTAACAAATTGTTACTTTATATATTGAAAATTGAAAGCCAAATAGTGTTATTTCATCAATAAAAATGGCATAATTGTTATTATTGCATAAAAAGTTATCAACCGAGACTAAAAGAAATTAAGTGTCTATCTATCCGATGGGCCCTATTTCATACACTTAGACATGGATTAATTGAGAATACACTTTGTGAAAGACGATACACGACAACAATTGGGTGAATTAGTCCAGATGGAGTCCCAATGAAGGTATAATATCTTCTTTTTTTTATAAAATCATTTGGGAGTTATTATTAATATTTCTTATTCAAGGGAAAATCTAATTCAAGTTTTTTCTTACTACTAAAATTCCTTTCATAAGAGTAGATAAAAAATTGTCCTATTGCTTCGACAATTTTAATTCTGACTTGAGTCATGAAAAATTCAACTAAACATCTTCCTTGCCATAACCTCTTGATAAAGAAATTAAAACAGGGAAAGAATGAATATCAAATCTCCATATATACACAGTAACCACACGTTCAATAACACATGTTCATGATGAGCATCCAGCTGACCACTGAGTGTTTGGCAACATCTTGTAAAACATTGTGATAATGAAAGTAGGGCACAAAGCAAAAAGTGATTCATCAAGTTCATGCAGAGTGAGACACAGTTTCTTAATGCAATCAGAAGACAATGATCAGTCAGAGTTTAACTACAACTGATGTAGTTTTGAAACTGCTCTAAGGCATGGCTGCCAGACCTGTATGTAGTCAATGAGTCTCTCATCATTCTCCAGCCAGGTGACGTTGTGCAACATCTTCTCCGGGGCAGGAAGTGGAATGCTGGGAGAACAACTCAGCAGCTTCTTCATCTTCATTTCAACCATCTGCAAGAAGAAGAGTCATAATAAAAAAAAAAGCACATACTTTTTTTTCTCTCCCACCCCCCCCCCCCCCCCCCCCCCCCCCCACCCCCCACCCCCACCCCCACCCCCACCCCCCCATAAAACTGTATTAGAGAGGCACATCGCGTTTTAGTACAATCATAAATGACATAGAAATATCTCGACATCGGTTCCATTCAGTTTTAGTTTCATGTTTTTTGTGTGTTTTTTTTGGAAGTTTTTATTCAGTTCAAAAATCATGTCTTTACATACCTTCACCTAAACTTTGATCTGTCATTAAATCAGCACATACTTATTGCAAGACAAAGTTTGACCATGAGCTTCCTTTTCCATTTAAAGTCTTCACTTCTTTCTATATCCAATGATTTCAAAAAAGCTTTTTAAAAAATAGGAATCATAGAAAAAGGATAAAATCATCCCTAGATAAAACGGAAGTCCCCTTGAACCAACGACTCACCTCTTTGAGTTTCTCTCCCTCTGCCTCCTGTAACACTCCATCTTGCCAGAGTTCGTGGATTCCGTCCCGTAGGTTGTTGAGTACAGTCCGAGTTGCCTGTCTTGTCTTGGCTGCTAGTGCTATCTCCGGGTGCTGCTTCTGTAGCAGGCCTGGTCGGACAAAATTATTTACGGTTATATTGAATCGATGATTCCCCCCACCCAAAAATTCAATCTAAACTATTCATCTTTCTCTTCAAATGGTTTCCAAGGAAACCAGAATTTAAAAGAAAATCAGCATAACCAAAGTATCAACCACTACGTCTAACCACATAGAGAGTTTTCGTAATAAGAATATTGAATGTTTTTTTAGATAGGGCCCTGAAGCAAAATCATTTCGGAAATACAGAATAATTGACTGAGGAGAAAACATTGTCAGTGGCTTTGAGGCAGAATAATGGGATCTAATTTGCTTTTTTGGTCATAAATTTTCTGTGATTTTAACTGATGTCTACATGCATACACTCCTATGAAAAACTTTACCACTAAAATTCCCTGCAAATGAGACTATTTCGACATAAAATACTTTAAGATAAATTAGAAATTTTAAAAAATTTATGACTTGAGGGTGATAAAGGGTAATTAAAGCTTACGTTTACAACATTTAGGAACAGTCACATGACATGTCACCAAATGTAATGATTTCTTTATAACATTTTCAATGAGCTGCTATCACAAAACATCACAAATACAGAAGTATGGGTACTTGTGCTATTGTGATATTTCCTGTATCTGTCACCCTATTTGTAACAAGTCTTACTATGTTACACATAAACACTAACCCAGACACCTGATGACCTCCAGCTTGTTGTCGTCGCTGTGCTGTTTGAGTTGTTTAGCGATGTCCTTGTTGTCCACCATGTGGTCAATGAGTTTCCTCACCTCGTCCTCCCCAGCCACGAAGCCACGCCCAAGGTCGTACCCGTAACTCAGGTGCATGCTGATCCGCGTCTTGATTGCCATCAGGAATGTTGGTAACAGTGGCTGGCAATACAGTATAAATGTAATGGGATGTTTCAAAGTTGGTCATGCGAGGACATATCTTGACATCTTTCATAATTGGAACAGTTTTATCACTTATGCTGTGAAACAAGACCCATGTCATTTATTTTAGTTCCCTAGCGCAGCAGTGGTACTTGTCATTCACCTGCAACCTGCGATTTGAAGATGAACAAATATTATGTCAGTTCAGCTTACCTGACTGGCAAATTGTATAGTCATCTGACAATTTTAGTTCTTACACATATAGATTCCACACAAGTCAACCCCTTTCTTGGAGCAATTTAATGTATCAGATTTTCAACTTATCCCACTCATATACAGTACCTCAATAAGCCGGAACAGCCTGAAGACGCGGAGTATGATGAAAGTGACAAGGACATCTCTTATTACGGTGTTGTTTCCGTCATCAAGCGGGGAGAGTGCAAACTGGAGAATGGCATCAACCAGACCATGGGAGATGATGAAGAGACTGAGAACCTGCCAGATTATCTTCAAGAAAGCCTTTCCTTGGGGGATCAGCTGCAATTGAACATTTCAGGCTCTAAGTAACCTGTAGTTGAATAAAATGTTATTACTCGCCCGTGTAAGATACCGCAGTGTAATATTTATACGGCGATATTAAACTAGTGTAATACCGCTACCCATATGACGTCATAATATTGTGTGGTTGTGACGTCACAATCTTGGCACCGACGTCTCAATGGCGGCTTAGTCGCGGAAATGCTTCGTTCAGTACACTTTCGGTAATAATGCTTGATAACTGAGGTCAAGTAATAAACAAAATACTAAACTTCCTTCCATTTTAAACTATTTTTATTAAACTCGTTAGTGATTTGGTATCAAACTCGCTTTCGCTCGTTTTATACTTAATCATTAACTCGTTGAATAAAATAGTATTAAATGGAAGGTCGTTTAGTATCCTCTATGTACTGGTAAAAGACTATGACATAGGACAAAAACAGATACATGATGTGTTTGTTAAACCTGATGCCACTTAATATAACCATAGTGGGAATCAAAAAAGTTAAAAATCTGAAGTAAAAATGGGTTCACACTATAAGGAAGAACTATTACATTCTATATATACAACTATATATTATTGAATTATCCATTTAAGCAAATTACCTAAAACATGTTAAAACAATGTTTAAAATTATGCCAAGGTTGAATTTTTAAAAAAGACCCAAAACAAGAAATTACTAAGATTTTCAAATCAAGTGAATTAAGAACAGTAGTGTTGAAACATTATCTCTGAGAAAAAAATTAATGAATTTTCAATCTGTGCTAAAATGAGAGACCACTCCAAACATGCAATCTAATAATACCTATAGGCCATGGTCAAAATGAGTGACACCACCCTTACATAGTTCTTTCTTAGTGCTTTCTCAAAGAGGCTGGTAAGTTGTTTCCTTGGAATTACTTTGAGATACGCCCCTCAAGTACCAGTAACCTTTAGCAAAATTGACATGAATAAAGACAAAATGACTTATTAAATCTCTCCTGCCAAACATTTTAACAAGGTAAATAAAAGAGAGGAGGAGTATATATACCTTGAGGACGACCTCCATGATATAGAAGACCACGAGGACAGCATTGATGACTTGCATGACAAGTTTATATTGCTTCAAGAGAGACAGATATTCTGCAACCATCGCAAGAGTTGAGTTGACCGTGTCGATCCCAATCATTATATATATTACATAGTTGAAGACCAAATGAGTTGTTATCTTGTGCAGTACAGCTGTGTATGCCACATCTTCTCGTGCATTTTCTGGACGGTTGCGGATGATTTCTTTGAGCTTGCGTTTCTGAAAGATAAATATGTATTAGACTTTCCAAGTTATCATTGCAATCTCATAGTCTGAAAAACAGGTAATACTTATACTTTTGCTTTACAGTATTGCCTTCTTTGGAGGAGATGCCATTTTTGGTCCTGGCAATTAAGGTTTTAACAGATCAAAATCAAGCAATTTTCTCTGATACATCTCACAATGATGTAGCCCTACTTAGTTCATATAATATTGCATCAACTCATATAAATTCTCCAAAACATTACCTGGTTTCCAATACAAGCGAACATAAAAGGTTACAGGTTTTTATGCATTTACAATTTTAGCTCTGCTTAAATTTATACATTTAAGGAATGTCAATTCTTTAAGATAATATTACTGTAAAGGATGCTGATCTTGTTAAAAGTACAATATAATAATAGAGTAATATACATATTTCTAGCATGAAAAATTATGATATCTACAGGTTCACTTACAACTCTGATTAGAAGAGCAGGCACCTCCCAGGATTTCTTGATGTCGTCCAGATCAATAAACCTGAAATTGCATAACAAAAATTTTCAGCATCAAATATTAAAGAATAAAAAGTAGAAAGTTTTGGATAGGTGTAACATATACATGTAAATTTAATCAAAATATTATGAAAGTAATCTCAAAATCTCTAATAGTAATTGTCATCTTTTCATTATCATACAAGTACATTGCTGAAGAAAATAGGAAATTTATGGATTAACAACTTCTTTATTGCAAAGAGATGCGAGGTTTCGGTGTAGATACTAACACCATTATCAAGCACGTGATACTCAAGGTTACTACACTGTGATTATATACATACGTTGAGGCATGTTTACACAAGAAATTATGTTGATGTACATTAAATGCTTTTGCAATAGATTGGAAGCCAGATGGACAATGAGGTGGTTACTGATTGAGAGGGATTAGCGTTGATTGGTCTTGATCAAGTGATGGTAGGCTGATGGGATGTAATATCCTTGCACCATCCTTTTTGTGCCAAAATCATATGATTTCCAAAATTAACCAAAAACAACATTCAAATACAAAGAGAGTAATTTCAATTTATTATCATGCAAACTCACTTTAAAATTAACAAGGCCAGATACAAGTACACACTTCAAATTATACCAGTATAAAGCTCCAGCGTTACTAAAATCACTTCGTCTGCTGCTAGCGAGACACACAGACAGACCAACAAATCGTCTGATCTGCATTCACGTAACCAACCAAAGTCAGCCGAAAAATAATTATTCAAGACAAACTTTCCATTCTTGTTTTCTGATTGGCTGACCTACGATAATGGATATTAATTATTTAAACTAATACTTCAAACTGAGTTTTCCTTGAATGATTGACAAACTGGATCGCTGGTGAAACCGGTTTTGGTTTCCCTTATATTTTACTGTTACCGATAAATAACTGGTTTTGGATTGAAACGGAAGTAAAAATTATTCGATTGAATCGGCGATCACGATGAAAACTATCTCCTTCTAAGAGATATATGTGACAAAGCATATTTTATAAGAAAAATATAACATGCACTGGGTGCTACCTGGAATAAGAAATAGGTTGCACTCAGCAATTTTAAAACTGATTGCACTGGTGCAACTTCTAAATGATGAAATCGTCCCTGAATGGCTAGGCCTGACCTCGCCCTGTCTTGAGACTGAAACACTGGCTGAGAGTCAGAAACTCTGGCAATTCAGCTTCGGGGGGTTTCTGCTGGATCAACGAACCCCTTTGACCTCGTACAACCCCTCCACAACAATAATTGTCCTCAATACACAAAGTTTGAAGGCCATTGCATATTCAGGCATATCATTTTGACAGAATTTGTCAATTGTCTTACATTCATCTAGAGGTCCTAGGTTCATTCCTGCTTTGTTTAGAAGAGAAAACATTTCCCACCATCTTTACTTACTTGCCCTTGTTGTCTGCAGCACACTCAGTACATTCTTGGAGTTTCCGCACCGCCTCACGGGACAACATGCCCTGCTCGAACTGGCGCCAGTAGCTCAACTGTGACAGATATCAGTGAGATATAGCAATGACTTTAAGAACATGTCTGACAGTGTAATATTTGGGATCACACTGTGTGCAATAAGATCCACATGGTCAAATACCCAACACCATATAGCCACGACTGACTAATAACTGCTTACTTATTCAACTATGCAATATAAGTTATAACATTCCGTCGAGGGTGACATAGGGATATATTATTCCCGCGAAAGGTTTTATGCAACGAGCGGAACGCGAGTTGCATAAAACCTTTCAAGGGAATAATATATCCCTATGTTACCCGGGACGGAATGTTATAACGAATTTATCATACCGAATGTCTTAATGTATTATTCAAAACTTGCTCTCTATTAGTAAAAAGACGAACAGAAATGAACAACAACTATGACCTGATCACGTGACTTTGATTGATTGACGTGGAAGCACGCTTTACTCATGTAGCGGGGTATAAGGGATTTATCATCCCTCGGCGGCGGTGAATATAGATATTTGTTTAGGGTCACGTGGACCAATCAGAGATCGGCATTCTTACATGAGGTATGATAACATATTTTACTCACTTCACCTTGAAAGGTTAGAGGGATTGCAGGGCCAACACTTTTTGATATTGGCACGATAATTTCTCAAACTCCAAGACAATTGCGAGTTAACTGTTAATAACTACTTTGTACACTTGACAAATGAGTTTATAAAGCAAATAAATGTCCACCTTTTCAGCTTTGAGCATCCTGAGGATTGCTTCGTTGGTCATGTCCCGGAGCTCCTTCTGCGTGGGCTGACTTGGCAAGCAACATTCACACTCGGGACACACAGAATTTGGGCGGATTTCCATCAACAACTCGTCAAGATCAGCCTAGGGGAGATAACTCATACAAGTAGAGGGGCTAAGCAAATGCGCTCTGTTTGATTTGTAAACTCAAACGGAGTTTTTAATCGATTTCTGAGAACAACCAAATCACCTCTCTTCTGACTTTTTGAGCAGATGCAAAATTCTGAATATAAATTTTTAACTTAGATTAAAAATAATTTAAATTTGAATAAAATGGAGAAGAGAAAGGGAGACAACTATCGTATTGTTGACAGAGAATCTCTTTGCTGTGTCAATCTATAATTCAAATTTTCTAAAAAAACATTGAGAACAGAAAGATAGACTTAGGACTTATGTCAAGAACACACACTCTCATTTTCTAGAATTTTTGAATTGTGAGATTACAGCTGTGGTTGGTGGTGTATATTGTGTTCATAATAAAGAAATCAAGAAATGACTTATGAAATCAAGATTGTCGGTAACTTTCATTTACATTTCTTGAAATAAGTTTACTAAAAATGACATACTTAACATCACAACTGTTTAGTTGTTACATATTGCTTGACTTTGAATCAATGAAATTGTATTTACTGCCGAAAAATGCCTTTAATTTAAAATGAAGAACTTTACATGATGAAAAATCTCACATTGACAACTTTCTGGTTCATAGTAGTTCTTCAATTTTAACCATCTGAAATATGTCAGTGGAACTCACCGGAGTATTATTCAACAACTTATTTCATTTCTATTATCAATAAAGTAATGTTCAAGCCAAACTATCAGTTCTAACATTTTACAAGAGGCTTTTACCTCATTGAGTGAATTAATAATGCATGTATATGACACAGATTAATAATAAACCTTTTAGAAATGAGCCTGACCTTTAAGAATTAAGTGAAAGGTTATTTGAAGAAAATATCTGATTACCATTTGAGATTGCTCATTTATAATATATATGACTCAGTTTTGTTCATAATAATATTTTCTCAAAAAGTAATCAATGTAATAGTTGCACCTGGCCTAATTGATTTTTTTCATACTTTCATTTGTTTTTTAAAATACATTTTTAGAATTGTAAGAAACATCCCATCATTATGATACAACTGACGCGAAACACCACACAACCATCTCAGTGCAAACAACATGAAGTAAATATATATGATATAAACATAATTCCTTAAACCCAACAAATAATGGCTTTTACAAGAACACAAATAATTAATGTCTATGTCACCTTACGCTCTTGCATTCACGGGATAATTTCAGAGGACTTAAATGTATAACTCATGAATGAGTCTGACAAACAACATACAGTAAATATATATGATATAAACATAATTCCTTAAACCCAACAAATAATGGCTTTTACAAGAACACAAATAATCAGAACTGCCTACCTTCTGTTTCGTGAATGTGTAGACATTTTGTAACTAAGGTGTATTTTGTAATTTTTATCCGTACTAAAACAATTAAGCTAGTATTTTTACTGTTAGTTTCGATGTGTCATGATCTGGTTTGATATTTCAAAAAAATTGTAACTAAAAATTTACAGTTCAAATTGAATTTGTAACACATAATACTCGAATACTCCAAATATATTTCTATGAAATGAAGAAATGATTTTTTTTCAGAATAGGTGTACAATTTGCAACATTGGTGTAAAATCATATTTTAAGACTACCAAGTGTACAAAATACTCCAAAAGAGTACAAGTAGGCAGCCCTGAATAATTAATGTCTATATCACGAGTAAAAACTAAAATGTGATAAGCTGTCAATCATTTGGTAAAGATTAAGAGCATTAAAAATGGCTTGTAGAAAATCTTTTTAAAATTACAAAACTGAATGAATTATACTTTAAGGAATTGGGTTTTTTTTCCATGTCAATAACATTGATGACATGACATTCAAATTGTATCATCTTTTGATACTTTATTGTTAAGATTAAAAAGAAACATTAATCAAGATTGCAAATTGGGTTTTGAATGATTAAAATAAGTTCCTACCAAAAAAGGGTTTTATCATTTCCCTGTTCTTCATTTTAGCTATATGTTAATTCGCATCTATTGAGACTTACATATTTCAAACATAAAAAATTAACTACTTGCTGATGTAGCTAACAACATGGCATTCTCTATTCCAATAACTACCAAAGATTCCTATTTTAAAATTAGGGAGCCATTATATACTCAGCCCTTTGAATTTGAACCGCAACTTTTTCTCTTAAATGTATATCAATTCTACATTTGGTTCAATTTTGTGTTCTTTCAATTTTTTTGCATGAATTGACCTTGAAAAAAGCACAAGATAATAAAAAATTATCATTCACCCATACGCAATCCTGTGATGCTTAGTGACTCAATACAACCTATATTCCTCGATCGACTTCTATAAAAGTTCTATATAGTCACTGTCCAATACAATTGGATTCATAACATTTTTATCCTTTCAGGACTAATGGCACTCGAGTGATGATATTATGCAGATATTTGATCCGATTTTGTCCCACCCTTCTAGGCTGTAAGAGAAATCCTTGAACCAACACCAAATATAGTTGTAAAACATTATATTAAGTACAGTGTGTGTACAAGTGATCAACCAAACTGAAACCAAATCCCTTCCTATGAACTTTGTGATTTGGAAAAGCTCAAAATTTATTTTGCAAACCCAACCAATTACAGTGAATTATTTCTACTTTTATATTTTACATTAACTTGACAAACTATGACGATATACAAATCTACTTTTCTATTTGAATCTACAAAACTTTATCCCTGTGTTGAGTGCAGTGCCAAAGATGATATTAATCTACAACCAGTGCAATTTTCTACAATTCTACATACCTCTTTTGGCGGACAACAACGCATTAAGCACTAGTAAAATAATGTAGAATAATGGCATTTTTATCAATAATTGGAAATATTTCAATAAATTTCTTTCCTTATATATTTCATATTCATTAACTGAATTATTATTTTTAATCATAATCATGTGAATTCAATACTGTTAATATAAATATCATTTAAATAAAGTAAAGAATAAAAATAAAATCTTGTTATTACATACATATAATTCTTGAACTCATTTTAAAAACTATGCAAATAAATTTAATAAAAAGAGGAAAAAAATACTATTTTACTCATTGCAGAAATACCAACCTCTTCTGCAGTGGTCTTGTAAGGGTCCTCAATTTCACAAGCTTTCTCTACAATCTCCCATTCGGCATCAGCCAAAAATCTGAAATAAAGTAGCACATTTTGTTCAAACATTTCTGAGGAAAGAAAGAAGAAGAAGAAAGGTTAGATAAATGACAACTGGTGCAGAGCGGCCTTTCAGCAAATGTTAATTGAGTGGCATATTGAAGGAGATGTAACATCAATTTTTATAAATTTAGGAATTTAACACATTAGCCTATAAAAGAATTAAAGACAAAGAATAAAAATCAAAATGTACCCAAATATACAAATGAATATATGTTATATGATATATTGATGATATGTATATTGATCTGATATCCACACAACAATGTCGTGCTAAAAGCGCCATACACATGTATTACAACCCTGGTGAAAGGGTTATTATTGTACCTTTTCCATTCCAACTCCTTAGAAGTAGGCAAACCCAGCTGATTCACTTTCTGGTTATCTATTACAGTTGCCACCACTTCTAAACCAGGTAACCAACTGTACTGCTGGGTAAAGAGAGACATTTTAAAAAGTATCTACCCTTAGGTGATACTTAAAGTTTTAAACTTGTATGTCAGAGTGGGGGTAGGATTTACACTAAATAATCTCAGTTTATCCATCAATGAATCGGGTCACCAATCCATCAGATGAGCAAGGCCTGACGTTGCTGGACTTCACTGATTGCTGTCACCTGAGTAATGCACAAGACCATGTGCCACCATAATATCAACTTCTTTGTTTGCAAAAAGATGAGATATACTTCTTCTTTGCAATAGAGTGTTGTTTTCAGCAGAACTTATAATTCTAAGTAAAAGGTGGTTGACCTTTGCTTTTCAAAACACTGGAAGAGATACAAGTAAAATATTTCAGTAACCTACCTGTCAGTCTTCAGCATGCTCAATGTTTTCTGACGCAAATCTTGCAGAAACCGAAGAGCTGAGGACATGGCCATTCTCTTAGCGGACGACACATCACTCATACCTGAGAAAAGGTGCGGGAAAAGAGAACATGTTAGTCTATGTCAGATACCAGAAGGTCAAAAACTCATGGGAAGGTTGAGTGGTTTATAGATATTTACATTGATTCAATATAAATTAACAAATTCAAGTGGTCACAAATGTCTCAAAATTATAATATGAAAGTTTCAAAAAGAGCGTGGGCATTAAGTGCTATTATTACTATCATTAAATCATGTCTGTCTCAACCATTGGTCAATGAAGTCCTTGCTACAAATGTAACAAAATGCAGGAAGACTTTGATTGCCCAGACTGCATGAGTTCAATATTGTAGGGAAAGATGACAAGAAAGAAAAAGATGTTTCTCACCCAGGACTCTGAGGAGGTGAAGTATTGTAGTAGCATTGATAAGCAGTGTGAGGAATACGACACCAGCCACATGGATCAGTACCTGCAATACAATATATGTATTAGATACAGCTGCATGTATGGGCATTATCACTTCTCTTAGAAAAATTCAACTGTAAGCTACCGGTAGGTGTATCATTCTATGCTGTATAATGATTTAACTTATTTGTGAGGAACACTACATCAACCACAGGGATTAGTAACTGCATCACAATTCATGTACATTTGTAATAGTTTCGTCTCCATTCATGGGATTTACACAGTTAGAAAATCCAAGCAAAATGTGATTTCTCTTCTGAAATATAAACTGTAAATTAGGGTTTTGATGGTAATGGTGATAATAATGAGTTCAGAGTATACTAGTTAATGAGGGTACTTATATTGTGCTAAAAGCGTTAAAACACTTACCACCTATCCTTGTTTAACCTTAAATACAATTAAAATATTCATTGAGAAAGATTCAGTCAAATCCACATGCTGAATTCTCTCATGGAAGTCAGCAAGTTTCTATTGCATTTATATGCCTATAGAGTCTGTAGCTACTGCAATAACATGAACTATTTTACCTCTGCTCACTGATATTGACTCACCTTGAGTCTAACTTTGTCATGATCTAAGCGCTCGTTCTCCCAGACCAGCAGCGCAAGAGTAAGACCGACAGCCCCTCGCAGACCAGACCATGTGAGAACAAGACCCTCTTTCCACGTCAAACCATACCCGATGTGATGCAGGATGGGTGACAGCACACCGATCACAAGCCCCCTGACATACATTACAAAAGGATTATAAATACATGCATTTTTGCATTCTTGATTCATATGTAATCTAGGGTGAATCCCTGAAAATATTGATTCTTTTCAAGATCTACTGTTTTACTTTGAGAACATAACAATTTGGCAGGTGGAATTTATTGACAATAACTATTTTCAAAATTAAGTGTATTTGAACCTATGGCATGATATCATTAGAAATTTTGATGTCACATTAAAGGCATGTAGTCACAATGGTCTTAAACTCAATCTCAGGTCAGTCAGCCAACTAATATAAAAGTGTGTCCAGATTAATAAATGAATTGTCAAAAAGAATATAAAATATACACTATTGTGATTTTCATTTCAGGACAAGAGACACAAGCTGCAATCTTATGAAATGATTTGTTATAATTTTATAAGATAATTTTTATGCGTTAAGATAACGGGAAAACTTACAGATAACCTATCAAGAAACCTAATATAAACATCCCTTATCAAAATACATCATCATTATCGGTGATGAAGGCAATATAAAATAATGTAACAATTTCACCTCTGCCATTTGCAGAAGTAGAAATTATGTCTCAATGTCTTCTGAATAATTAAACATACTGTGAGATAAGTGTAAATGTTATAGGCTGAACATAATATGAAGTTTCCGCAAAAACATTACATGAATCAATAGACAAAGGCTGAAAAGAAAAATAAACAAACAAGCAAAGGTTGAAATCAATGAGCCTTTATTTTAAAAAATACATTTCAAATATCATCTAAAGATGAAAACACAAAAACGGAAAATAGAGCCAGAGTAGTTAATCATGGTTTGTGTTTTTGTGAAGGTTCTTCTTAAACAACAAAATATTTTTTATCACACAACAACTTATTCTTAATTAGAGAATAAACATCAGAATGGCTAAACAGAGATTATTCACATTCATGACCTGTGAAGGAAAAAAAGGTTTTAAAAAATCAGTCTGGAGAGACCTTGGCCATGATTTTCAAAGCTCTCTCAGTTCTAAGATAGTCATTAAGAATAAGACAGATTAAGATGATAATATAAATGTATGGTACTTACGACTGTCTCAGTACTAAGATAGCTTTGAAAATAAAACCCTGGAATTTACCTGATGACGTTGAGTCCAAAGTAGAGAGCAAACATGAAGAACCAGTCTATGCCGTGTATTTTATAGATTGCTTTTTCTGAGATGATTACGCCTACCAGGATAAAGATGAGTGTGTTTGCCAAGTACGCCAACGTCTCCCAAAATCTGCACACAGGTACAACTCATGATACTTGATATACGATACTTCACTTATTACTACGTATTAACAACATTGAAACTTACATATGTCATATTATTTGACTATATAGCATACAAAACGTGCATTTTACTAGTTTTAAAATCATGAATCCATCAGATCATAAATGCATTTAAATGAGTTGATATTGCTTTATACCTAGGTTTATACCCCAAACTATTATCTTAAGCAAGATATCATTACAGTTAAGTTCTAAATAGCTTGTTTTACCATTGTGTTTTAGATTTAAGATGACCTTTTAAAAGCTGAGCTTCCAATAGGTGCTATATATTAACATCGGCTTACAAGTACAAGATAGCTTTGACAATATAGGCCCAGTTTGTTGATAACATATGATTTAAAAGTAGTCAGGTGTAGAGATAATTTTTTATTCTGGACATATGCAGTGGGCAAATTTTTAAATTTTAACCTTGCCAAAAGCTGTTTAATTGTTGATGATACCTGTGTAAAAATGTCTCAACTTCCGGACTAATGCTTGTTCGTTTTCCACTCATCACAACCCCTAACACAACCACCGCCAAAACTCCTGACACCCCCAGAAGACTCTCACCTGTAAAATGGAAAAAGTAATACATATTATCCATAAACTATTCTATTTTTAATTTCCATGACATTTAAATGATTAATTGTCAAGAAAAAATTATCTGATTTAATATTATAAAACTATTACAGATATTAAACCAATGTCAAAAAATCAACATCATATTAACCTACTGCATTTCTTCGGTTAAAATCTTACAAAAAAAATTCATTACAAGGACACAAATCCAAACAATACAATTATCAATTTATTCATTCATAATTTAACATACTAGATTATATTACTTATGAAAATGATAAAACATACTCACCAATATAGAAAGTAAGGTACGTTGATGCAAGAGTTATTGTAATTTCTGCAAGGGCATCGTTAAAGATTCGGCTCAGCCAGAAGAGAGTTATCCTGGCCATAATGAGACCAAAAGCTGGTCCTCCAATAGATGTTCGAATAAATGACAAAACAATACCCCCTCCTGTATCAAACAGAAAAAAAGAAATGCCATTGGCAATCCTGTTCATATTTTTAATTGTAATGCCCTGATTAATTTAGGAAAAAACTACATACCCTATCTACCACAATAAGTGTGTACTTGAATTATCTGAAACTCACGAAATAATAAGCTTCCCCTTCTATTAACATGACCTGTTTGAACAAGCTTGGAAGATGCATTGAAAACAAGAGCTACCATTAGTCAAAGAGCTGCATTTCAAGTATAACCTTCTTATTCCTTATGTTAGCAAGCCATATAACTTTAACCACCAAACAGTTTTTGAAATTTTTTGGCCAAATCTTTGTTCTTGATAATTTTTGGAACTTTATGGAACGTCAATAAGCATTCCCTGTTAACAATTTCAAAAGCGCCCAGGGCTATATTTACTTGAATATTTATTTCACTCTTCAGTTCTTACAATTTTGAGAACCCATGGTCCAAAGAAATCTGTTTTGTTTTGAAGGGGTGAGTTGTCTTTAGAATCAAACCTGCTAAGATCTTTGTACAACAAAGGGTTTCAATCTTCTCTTTGTCAAGCTTCACATGAAGCACTTTAAAAAAATCACTTTGTTTTGAAGACAAAAAGCCTCAAAGAAGAGTAAATGAACGAAACATAGAACTTTTACCTTTTTTGTAAAATACTCAGGTGTTTAAAAAAAAGTTTAGTAAGAAAGGTCATTAATTTTTGCCACGTGAATATCTTTCAACACCTAATACCCATCAAATCTTAGAATTTTGGTTTAAAAGTATTTTGGTTTAAAAGTATTCTATAGTATCAAAAGAGTCGGTAAAGTCGGTAGTTTCTGAATTTTACACTGAAATGATTTTATATATAATATAATATAAAACATAAATAAATGTAATTAAAAACTGTATTCATTTAATCCTGAAAAAAATCCTTGCTAACTTAATTGTGTTTTTCTCAACTTTCAAAAATAAATAGAGAATATATAAAGATCTCTATCTGAAACATATTCTTGATAACAACAAGCTTATTTGGTCAAGTATTTTTGTCAGAAATATTTTATAGAGGCCCTAGTGCAGAATAAATCTTAATCAATGGTGTGTCAGTTGTATATTGATTTAACACTTATAAAAAGAGTTTTCTTACTTATCATTATATTTATGATCAGACTTGAAGGATATTTTAAAGTGGCATGCATGAGAATGCAAAATTTAACACGTTAATTTCTTAATGTGATATATCACGTTCAAAAACATTTTACACCTTAACTTTCCCATTCAGATGACAGGCTGACGAAAAAAAGGTTTGATAATCCTTTAGGAATGCATATTTTAAGATATGAGGCAAAGAGTTAATATCTAGTTTCACAAACTTACACAATGATGAATATGTTATACTGTGAAATGAGGTTAAACTGAAGATGGACTAAAGCCTTCACTACTGATGTACCAGATATGGTTTAAACATCTTTCTTTCAAGATAAGAAAAGATTTGGCAAACAAGCCTTATTCGCTTATGTTAATGTCTCTCTTCAATACAAAAGGATGTTCACAAGTTCCAGATATTCTATATCAAATCTTTTACCAATGGTACATGACAGATGATCAGATTATATGCAAAGAAATTTTAATTCATGATTTTGCTACTGCCCCAAGTAAATGAGCTATTTCTTTACACACATAGTTGAAGTTGGAAATCATAACAATGAATCATGAAACATGATCAAACAAATTACCTTTTATTTAATCGTAACATTGTTACGTTTGGGATCAAACTATCTGCAATGGTACATATTGTTGTATTTCAACAGGTTGAGTCCCTAGTGGCTTTCGAACTCACACCCTCAAAGTCAGGTATGATTGCCAACAACGACCTTACTAGCAGCCAACCAACTGACTTATCCTGCTTAGACAAGTTGGCAGGTTGGTTAGCTGTTGGTAGAGTCAATGCTTGCAGTGTTGCCGGACTCTGAAGGGGGTGGGTTCTAACCCTTCCAGGGACCTAGCTAAGTTCCAGAAAAAAGGTTTGTTTTCTAATGCTGCATAGTTTCATAGTTCAAGTCACTATGGCAGGGTTTAATTTAGTGAATAGACACAGGTATTGTTACAGAATTTCCTCCTTCTGAAATATTAGTTTACTGAATTTTATTTCAAAGTTTATTAGATACTGAATGACTACTTTAATCCTACCGGTAATTTATTAAACAAGTGACTGATTTCATATAATACAAGTCAAAGAAAGTTTGATAATAAATAATTCATTAGTTTTTTAAAAATTGTCATATTACAGCAGACTCGAGCATTCTTCTGATGACTAACCAAATAAATCAAGAGTAACTGCTGATGGTGTGCCGCATATTTATTGCACACTCCAATAGTCTATTGTTTTGACAATATAAGTAGTAACACCGTGACATAACAACTACACACAATTGTGATGTCAAACATGCACAAGTATAACACCAGCTAGTTTATATATTGATGTATACTGATATATGACTAGTTTATATATTGATGTATAGATAGATATACATATTTTTCAGGGTGTCGTTTCACAAATCAACTTCAGTTTAAGGTTAACCCCTTTAACATTACACTAAGCTTACTTTAGTGACTCAGTGTTTTGTGCAACAGGACCCAGGCTAATAATAATTTCTTGTTATTGAAGCACCTACCTGACGTGTCTCCGGTTGAGGTTGCCAGCCCCAGGAAGACGTTGAAGAGCACAATGGCAGCTCCATCATTAAGTAAAGACTCTCCTTCTGTTATCATGGCCAGCTGTTTAGATGCACCTGTAACAGGAATTAAGACCTTTTACAAAAATGTAACTATAATTCAATATACAATTACAATGTACCTTCTGCTGGAAAGAAAGTGCTTGCTTAAATAGCTTCTTAAACTTAGGATTGCTTGTAAAATCCGGCATGTTGTATATTTGAAACATAAATTTTCTACTTCATTTCTGGACTGTCTAAATTTTGGAATTGGTGGCTATATTTTTTTAAAACCGTAACAACCACTGCAACATATTTCATAATTATGTTGACATAAGGATTTTATCAAAAGGAGTTTTTAGTAAAAACATACAAATTCCTTAATGAAATTAAATATCATATTATATCATGAAAGGTCATAGGTTCACAACATGAGCTGCCATAGAATCATGAAGGGTTATAAGGGTTTAAAGAGTCACCAAACCATCTATAAATTAGAATCCCCATTTGCTAAGGAGTATGTACACAAGGTAAAAGCTTCCTAGGCCTCTTGCTTCTGGAGAAGAAAATAGGTTTTCCTAAATATTTAGGGTCACAGGGTCACCAAATTTATAAATTAGAATTCCCTTCAGCTAGAGAGTAACATCACAAACTTTCAGTTATCTAGGGCTCTTGCCTCTAGAGGAGAAGATGAAAATTGGTTTATAGAGTGTGGATACCCCATCAACTAAGGAGTCTGTACATAAGACTTCAGATTTCTCAAGTCAATGGTTCTGGAGAAGAAGATTTAATAGTGACGAATTCAGGGACAGACAGACGAACGCCAGACAACATGCCATGCCATAAGCCCATAAGGCCTCCTAAACAGTTACTATAATCTTTATCATCAAATGATGGCAAAATTAATGCAAAAATAATGGATATTATAATGGGCTCCTTTTAAATTAAATTTCATAGAAACAAGTCCAAAGTTCAAAGAGTTTATCATGGGAATTTGGCACTTACCAAACTTATCACATGCAAAATATCACATACCAATATCTCTGAGAATTGCAACGACCGCTATTGGATCTGTGGCGCTGAGAATGGACCCAAACATCATACCAACATTCCAGTCCCACCCATAGGTGAAGAGAAACAGGGACAATATACACGTCAACAGAGCCATCAGAGCTGGACAAACAAAACGAATTAAATTAAAATGACATGTTTCTGCCCCAAAACATTATCATAGTAGTCCTCCGGCTTTAACTGACTTAAACTAAACAACATTGACATGTTCTGGTCTTCAATGAATTGTTATTAAGTAATAAAAACAATTAAATACATATGTTTAATGATAAATGATAAATGTCGGCTTCAATCCTGGTAATATTTTTATTATCCCTTTAAATTGATTTGAATTTCATAACAAGTAGAAAGAATGAACAATTACTTATCTACATATTGCTTGAAGAAATCGTGCCTGTAAAATATTTCTACAGGCGTAAAGATATAAAATTATATAATATCATTCCACTTCACTTCTTTACCAAAATATGTAAGACCTTTTTTCAATTTTAGTTATCATTAATTCAACAAATAATAAGAAATCTATAAGAAAATAAGATCACAAATTTTGGTAATTCCTGTAATGCTTACCAAGGCCTGGAACGGCTAAAATCAGGACTTGAAAGAAACATTTTTTGAATGTGTGGACCTCCATTGCAAAAGCAGACTCAAATATGAGGACAGGGAGAAATACAAAGAGGATAATGTCAGGGTCTGTGTTGACGATCTGAACATATTGGTGGATTTCTGGAACTTTGCTGGATACCAGACCAATCAGTACTCCAATGATCAACAGCACAACAGTGTAGGGGAGACTTATACTGATGCTTCGTACAATCTGTCGTACAAGAGCTGAAATTTAATAAAATTATCTGTCACTATGACAATATTCACAAAATGGGTTCTGATGTTATAACAACTTATCAAAGGTTTTTTTGGGGGTTATGAAGATGACAATTTATGTAAATTAAATTAAATTTGGGTCATAACCATGCTTTTATATAAAAGAATCTGTAGGTGACCTGATGACCAGGACCGACATTAGGAGGAGAAAGTTATATATTCCCTTCAATAAAGTCACAGCCATGTTATTAAGTTCAAAATATGACACTGGTAATGTGTGCTTAATTCAACCTAATCAAATGAATAAAACTATTATCATTAAATATGTAGATTTAGATGTAGATTATTTTGTAAATGTGGAAGTATACAGAGATATGCAGACTACAGGTTGCCACTTGATAGTGACAAATTAGAAAAAAATACAAAACTTCTCATAAACAAATAGTCATCAGTCATCATGTACGAAATGTCTTTGGTAACTAAAATGTTGTTAATATCACATAGAAAGATTCTATCAATAGTTTTAAAATCAATATGAATAAAAGAAATAGGAATGTTTGGTTATTCTGATCGGACTTCCTATCTTTAGCCTTGCCAAGGTTGCTACATTAGGTAGCCAGGTCAACTGTATTCATCTGAAAATTTTCGTGCCATTGACATCATTTCTTCAGACTTCATGAATATTATTCATTTATCTTATCAATAGAAGCTCTTTTTCACCAAAGAATATGCTTTAAACAAATGCAATTTTAACTGGTAAACGCTCTTTGTCTCTATAGTGCATAGTCAAAACGTTTGAAATCAACTGATCAAAATCTTTCGTCCATGATGTTAAAATTAGCATATTTAAAAATGCTTGATCTAGAAGGGATTAGTTGATCACTGTCCAGTGGGTCATAGACATTTTCACTGTAACGTAAGCTGATTATTATTCATTCTTACTTACCACCCAAAGCACAACCTGCGAAGATGAAAAAGATGACATCAGTGTGGTGACCTGATTCCAATTCAATGTGCTCTGTTTCATTGCCCGGGAAGGAGACATTTGATAAATTAGTAGTCATAGTCCATTCCTGTAAACAAAATCGACATTTTAAATCAATGAGACAACAAAATCAACTGCCTTTCGATATTTTCTTGTTGAAACGTCAGACGCCATTTTCGTCACCGGAAGTTTACGTCGATGACGTCATCACACATCACTTCGACGTCACACGAGTGATCAGGAGTTTAATTAAATAAACAATGTGATGAGAGTTTTATCTTAGAGTGTTTTCATATTTATTAATGAGTAGTCGGAATGATGAATCAAAACTGACACAAAGATCATCTAATACAGTTTCTTAACAAGACGTGAGTCTACTCACCCATTAGAATAATGAAACTGATTTAAGGATATGTGTCTATGGATTTAAAAAAGAATTTTAAAAAACAACAGAAAAAGGCCTTAACCTGTAACGTAAAAGAGGAGATAAAGAATTGCATTTTTCCCAAAAGAAGCTGAATTTTAAACAAATTTCAAATTAAAGTATTGCAAGAGCATTTGAAACGAAGATAGCCGTAGTTCCCATAACGTTAGAGGCATCTACATTGTAAATCCTTCATTGATAATAAAAGGTGACATCGTAAAAGGTTCGTAAACAACACAAAGGTATCCGTTCATTAACATATTTCCCTATTCTTATTTTAAAGAAAGCCAAGAAACTCAACTGAAAGTATCGCTAGCTGCATATCTGTGAGCGAATAACTGTCAGATTCTGACAGCGATACAAAGTCATGAATAATTTAGGGGAACAAACACACATGTGTTTACAAAAGATATATTTGTGACATTACATAAAATTGAATTCACCTCTTTCAAATGAAAGTTGTTAAAACCACCATCTTAGTTATATCTAAGATGGTCACACGATCATAACCTTTTTCAACATTCCACATTTTTCCAAATGAACTGACGGGGTTACATAATTATGTATGTTTAAGACAAATAGCCTTTTGTCCAAGAAGAAAGCTACTACGTTATCTACACTTCAAGTAATCTGTAGATGCATCACCGTGTTTACAATAATCACAAGGCAGATTGCTCACTGGTATAACACGTGGCAAGTCTTAGTAACCTCTGCCCTGCAGTTTTGTGCAGGTTAACAAATTATCCTGATGGAGCGGCCCGTGTACACTTTCAAAAAGCTTTTACGTAGGAATCCATCTGGCAAATTCCTGAATAAATAAGCTGAATTTGGTTTTTGAAAATTTCAAATGCTGAGGAGGAAACAATAACTTAAAGCGATTTTAAGTGAAAACCCTTCTACCTAAGATTGTTGTTCAGTCACTGCACATACCAAATCAACCGCCTAGCTATATCAACTTAGCAGAGAAGTCGTGATAAAACTATATCGTCGTCTTTTCATTTTTACTCATTACCATGGAACTCTTTTACAACCGATAATGCTATATTAAATACAATCTTTCTATGTAAAAACGAATTGCTGACATGTATGTATGGCGAACCTGGAAAAATAAATGCAGCCATATTTTTTGTAATAATTCTTCAGTTTATAAAGTTATTTTGCATCAATAACAGGAAACAATTATGTAATTAATGTAGATATTTCTAAAGCAAATACTTTAAGAAATCTGTTAAAATGTAATGTAAAGTTAGCAGGTTTTCTTTAAATATCAAGTCTACGTTCAACTGCATCAATGGAATTTAGTACATAACCGCCGATGAGCTGTAAAGCTAAAGGTTTATAAAATTGAATTGAATTGATTCAAATAAAATCAAATTTTGATGTACTACGTTACTCAGATTACTAAAATTGTCATAACAGCGAATATCTTATACATTAACATATACGGGGGTTTGAACCGTAAGTTCACTTTGACTTTGCCTACTGAATTTACAAGTATACCAAACTGCAGGCTGAACATAAAGAACGACCAAGAGTTCCAAGATACAGCTGTTATGGCTATATTGAGCAGTGCTACTAGAAACTAGCGTTTACTGTTTAACTGTGAAATGAAGCTTTGAAGGGCATTAAAATTTCGGCATAAATCAGAAAAACAAGATTTTCAGGATAAACAAATTTGTATCCAGAAAACCCTTCTTTCTGATATTTCTACTATCATATCGACATGGTATCGGAGACTTACTAATGTAGAGACAGTTGAGAATAAGAGACCTTGTACCTGTATTGTCCAACGTGCTACTGCCCCTTTAAAGAGCGAGTATTGATTAGAGGCCACATTGCTATAGGCCTAATGGAGACTGAAGACATGAACAGACCCGGCGTCAATTTTATGATTTTGCACACAATCATGCGACTATTTCGTCAGAAACTTTGCGTTAATAACACAATTCAGTTTTACTGTTTTGACATATGAATTTTGAACGCTGATAATCATTCGTGTGGACATTAACAGTTTACCGCTTCACTGAAATAAGTGTTAAAAATTTACAGCGTGATTTGTCACTCATATGATTAATGCGCCATCAATCTGACGCTTGGACTAAATTTCAAAGAAGTTTTGAACATCACTGTAAACAGATGTTTGACGCTTCTCTACCATTCAAGGGGTTGAACAACCGAGACCTTGAAGTCTCTCAGTTTTATAGTTACAGAAGAACACTCGAACTACATATACATGTTAAAACTGTAAGACACGATTTATGATTTTTGTTCTTGATGCACTTGTTTTGGACTGAAGGTTAAAAGAAAGATTGCTTTTAGAATTCATGGAGGAGTATTTGATATTTTTAAATCGATTTCATTGTTCCTTTTTTCTCATTCAAATTTCGTGATAGTCGGTTGATAAATGAGATGTTTAACACTCTGAAGATAATACATTTTGGTGAAACTAGCGTTTATTTGGGAAAATTGGAACAAATAAATGTCGAAAAAAATGCGCGACTGTGCCTTTAAAGCTTTCGAATTCCCGTAGCCTACGTGTAATCATTAATGATAAACGACCTCCAATAAAATATTACTTTTATCAACTAGTGAATGTTTTCGTATGAACCGAGCGAGAGCGAGTTCATTTCAAGATCATTCACAAGATTGATGAAATTATTCATGAACTGAATCAATAATAAATACGTTAAGACAAGTAAATTAATTTAATTGTGAAAATTTAACTTTATATTGCAACTAACAAAATCTTGACAATTTCAAAAATCTCTTTTCTTCAATCTTCGATGATTCAGGTAAAAGGACCCGGAAGTACATACTACTGACAACCTTATACTAAATCATCTACAGTCATTCAGTCGATACTTGACCACGAGGTTTCTCACACTACTTCATGTTTATGGCCTTACTTGTTGATTTGGTCACAGACAGACAGATTGTCTATCAACGTCTCACCATATACACACAAGAACCCATCCTATCCCTTCCAGGCAGTTACTCCCAGTTGAATACCATAAAGTTTACAGCACATAAAAAATTAATCATATTTTCTCTTAAAGTGTTTCTTACTTCTCAGGAAATCCAAATCACAGGTAGCAAGGTGACTATTTCACCCTTTAACTTTATCTTTATTTCCAAGACACTGGCGTTTTTATGACTAATCATATATATTCAATAAAACTGAATAATCGAACTATTTCTTTTATTATTGCCGTTTTCGACAGAGAGATATGTTTTCAGAATAGAAAGTGAATGAAAAAAATGTTTGTCCCCTGAAAACTCAAACGTCATAACACCAGATAAGAAAACAGATTTCCTATCCTTGTCATTTTCTCTTCGATTGGTTAATGAATTAAGTCGAACATGTCCTCACTTTTTGTATGACTTTTTCTTCGTCAGTAGAAATAGAAGGCCTAGATCTTCTCGTGAAATCTTTTGACGATAACGAGTTTAAACAATACTAATATCAAACCGACTTTACCTTATTTCAAAGTTTTTCATATTTCAGTTTTCTCATGATCTTGGCAATTCATTTGAAAATAATTTTGATGGTCTGTAATCCTTCACCAAAAATAAGATATGGTCTTAGTCTAGTCTCCACAGAAACAAGAGAGTTTGATCTAAAGATTACAGCTGAAGATACCTGAAGATCCCTTTTAGTATGTTTTTTATAGTCATTGGCAAAATGTCCTCTCCTCTGATGTTAGTTTCTTAAATCAAGTAAAACCATGTAACCACGTACTACCCTATGTCCTAATGCTCAAATTACACTTACATGTTGTACTTGGTAGTTCAACTTTAGGTTTCACTGAAAGGAATCGTAACAGTGGTGTTACAAGCTTTCTCCCAACTTCATTTGCAAGGGTACCTCGAGTATTTGAAAGTACTGAGTAAACTAAGATTTGCTGCGCTTCGTCACCTTTTCTGTGACAGTTCTTCGGCCTGCTGCGCCTGAACTTAAAAAGTCACTATCTTGTCGTTGGTATTAAAAGCTTCTTTGGTTATTCTTTTTGATTGACGATTAACATTTAAAAGACCGTATGTTAAGTGTTCATGTACATTCAAAATGACAATAACCAAAACTAGTTAGAGGAAAGGGAGAGAACGATAAGAGGGGGAAACGTTGGTTATTTAATATATTATAATTAGAATAGTCTTTCATGATTTGATAAAGAAAACCTCAGTGTCTGCAAACACACATTCCATCCTTTGGGAAGTTCTATTTCGTTTAAAAGAGATTATATGCCATAACCCCCTTTTACCTTTTCGACTTCCTGTATTTTGACCTTAGCAGAACTTCCTTGCGTTTAGAAAATTATCTCTTACAGACATCCAAAATACATATTATAATCTTGGCGAGCCGACATTGGTGATCTATCTGGTGGTAACAGGGATTGCTGAAATTACCCGAGTTGCCAACTTAATGGTTTGTTGAGATTCATTGCCATCTTAATAGTTGTACACTATTATACCAATCACTTAGGTTACCAAACGTAAACCGAACCACAAACCCAATTACCTGTGCGTTGTATGTGCATATAATACGTACATACCTGGATAATCCTACATAAAAGCTCCAACGTTACAAGTGTATACATTGCATGTCGTTATGATAGAGAAACATGTCACGTTGGGGATGAAGGCGTAATATTTCCTTTCACGCTAGGGCATTGTAACAGTAGCATGTCGTTTTAAGAAATCATTCGAAATTTTGTCCTTACATGTTATAAGTGAAAATATGTACACAATTACACTCAATTTGACGTTTTATCTCTTTAGGATAAAATAGGTTACACGTGGTAATGGCTGAGATTGTAAAAAAGTAATAGCACGTTTTTTTTTTAAATATTGGATTCTTTGAAAAATCCTTAGTTCATGCCTTATGTATCAACTTCAGAGTGACAAACATCTCATTACTTAACCCGATCTTCTGTAGTCGTAGACAAAATATTCAAGTATTTAGCGAAAACAACTGTTGTCAACTTTTGTGTGATACCTTTTAATCATTTTAGGTAGGGGGGTGGTTTCGCATAGCTTAACCGATCAAAGAATGTTTCTTTTAAAACTGTTTCTTTTAAAACTGTTCTTTTAGATAAAAAGACATTGCTTGCATTCGGAAACATCTTTTTCGTTCTCATGAGACAACGTTGTTTACCTAAAACGTGCTACTACGTGCCCTTTAAAGCGAAAAAAAAACTGAACTGAAAGGTGAAACAGAATACGAAGCTTTTGGGCTTACTTCACCATTACTTTCATCATGGATTGTCTTTTAAAGAGCCACTCCGTGAGTTGTTGGAGTCATAAACTAGTATGCCAAACTTAATCAATGGTGTCATTTGATCGCGAAGTGTCGACTGTTACCAAAAATACACATTTAAAAGAGCCACTCCGTGATTTTCATAACATATTCTTTACCTTTGATACAAACCTAAATGTCATATGTGGTGATATAAAATCAAAACATCTTATTTTTTCATGTCCAAAAGACATATAAATGACAAAAACTGGTTTTCCATGAAAATCTAAACACAGCCTTATACATGCACAGAGGTGTAGATATCACGTCCAATATACATGGATACTAGTTATATAACCCAACAAACACTATCAACTCCTAACTGCCCTCCTGTCTGTTTTAGATAAGTCTCCAAATTTACATTTGACTATTTGACGCGCTCCACTGTCCGGTTTTCGATCATAATTGCGACGTTCTACCTTCATATTGTCACTGTAAAAAACAAAAAGCTTTAAAATGTGTCTTTTTGGTAACAGTCAATACTTGGTGATCAAATGACACCATTGATTAAGTTTGGCATATTTGACTCCAACAACTCACGGAGTGACTCTTTAAAGCTTATTGTTTTTCACAGTGACAATATGAAGGTTTTTAGACATTTAGGTTCTTATCAAAGGTAAATAATATGTTATGAAAATCACTGAGCGGCTCTTTAACTGATTGTTAAACCAAAGAGGAATAGAAAATATTTCTTACGTGGAAATCAAGATGCTTTAAAAAATACGAACATACAAAATGACTTAAAGGGCAAAAGAAATTTTGAATAGAAACTTTTTTCGCAGGCTAATTGTCTGAACATCATGGTCAATTAGAAGATTTGGAGTAGTAAAATTTGGAAATTCAAAGAAATCAGAAATAAAAGTTTTACAGATAGTGAACATTTCCTATTTTGTCAAGCCGTTTACCGCCCAGCCATCGGAATCTGTGTAGTTTGGTGACACTTTGCATTCAATGTCTATACGATGTTTTGGCATAGAAACACGTATTCATTTTGAATACATTGC
The DNA here is from genome assembly GCA_921293015.1 of Phorcus lineatus. Lineage (NCBI taxonomy): Eukaryota > Metazoa > Mollusca > Gastropoda > Trochida > Trochidae > Phorcus > Phorcus lineatus. The sequence continues at coordinate 39,489,257 of OV121096.1, forward strand.
CGGTGAGTCGGGAAGGTTATCCCGAAAGGTTTCTTATGAAAGATATGTATGGCAATGAACTCTGGCCTCCCGAGTATATATGCAATAACCACAGAGGGCGGGTCATTATTAATTACATACATCTCCGTCTTACGTTAAGAAACTGAATCGTCATTACATAAGTCTAACAATTAAGCGAATATTCAGAATATTCTTCGTAATACTAAAATTTATTATACACGTGACGTTACAGCCAATTCCATGTATCTAATGGATGCGATATTGCCCAAGCAGCGTTAACCAACAACTCACTCGCTCACTCAGCGCATATACAAATGACATTTACATGCATATAGCCTTAGGACACATGATAAAATCAACCTCACTCTGAACTTTGTTATATATGTACATCTACAAACATATCTCACGACAATCATAAAGTAGACAATGCACATGTGTCGCATGCTACGATAATAAACCAGGAGCGACCATAATGCTATGACCATAAACTATTCGATATACTTAAATCAGTTCAACCAAATTTTAATAAGATATTTGATAGTAATTTTAATGTCATGTTTGCATTTATAAATAAATTCTCAAAGCGGATCCGCTGTACATAGGACAAAAACACTATCTGGAACACGTGGCATGGTAAACCATGATGATGTATTCACGATTGATTCAATGTAATGCTATTAGATAGAGAAAACTGTTTTTGCCAAATATGAAATAGCTCTGCTGAATGTTCAGTAAACAAGTCCTCATCCTTCATACTTATGACATTAAGTCTTAATGAATGTGGTTGTATTTGGTAGACCAAAATGAGACTGAGTATGTTTTTGGTGTCAAATGCGTTTAAACGAACAATGTTGTTGTTTTATGAAGTCATACTGAATGAAAATTATTTTGTAAGAACTCAAAATAACTCTCCAAAGAACTGAGAATAGCTGAGTATCTTTGCGCTTATCAAAGCCGATTATAGTTTAATAAAAGATTCTACATGTCATATATCTTAGATTAATATCCTAACAGTTAACTGCAATTATGAACAAATTCGAATCAATCGTCCATAAAGCAACAACAGCACATATATCGCATGCTTTGGTAAAGGACAGATTTGACCTTGTACATAGGTTTGCTCGTTTCATGCGGCGACATAAATAATGAACTATACAATTGAATGTAACATTTAAGATTATGAAGATTAATCTTCTGAGAAAATGCGATTTTTTATGAAAACATGCCAACAATGCAAAGTCATCCAAGGACACTGTGATTCAAAGACAAGGTCAAACGATACATAAGATTAGGGCTTAGGGACCCACCTTGTTTATGAAAAACTTTATCACTTTAGTGAAGTCCGAATTGTTTATTATAACAATGATTCTAACTTGTTTCCATTGGAGTTCCGTTCAAAATTAATAAATGTCTAAAATATATATATGGCACTATATTTTTACATCATACATCATTTTACAAACAATGACATAAACCCGGACATCATGACATCACAGTATTAGGGAGTAAAAAGGAGCGCAGTGTTTACGGATGTCCATTTTCCATGGAAACGTAAAGAAACGCAAAATGCTTTTCGATGATAAATAGAGTCTCGCCCTCGTGTCTTCTAAATATATAAACACGAATAGATAAATTGACAAATATCCGATCAGAAGACACTTGGGTGAGATTACGAGTATCTATGTATATGATGATATATGCTCACATATTCATCCCCGAAATGGCAATAGACCAATTATAGTTTGAATGATATTAGAAGTGGGGCTATATATATTTGAAAATCCGAAATCACATGTACACTTTATAAATCCTGTTATATATAACTTGTATTAAAAAAACTGTTCTACATTCTGCTTTGGATAATTTTCAGAGAAATTACTCTTGACTGTTTTCAACTTAGATGTTTACAATATTGATATAAAATATTCATCTACTCACAAAATGAAATCAGGTTCCAATCCAAACTGCAGTCTGTGCTTCCAAGGGAAGGTAGGTTGTGAATATTCAAAGGAACATTCAGTATCAAGTTAAATGAATGCTGTTTGGCATAAAACCTAATACCAAACGTGTTGATATGAATTCATAACAGACTCACACGGCTTGGATAGTAAACCAAAAGTGCCAAAAATGTGACAATGTATAACTATATGTCAAATACTAAACAGAGCCGGTCATTATTAAAATGATAATTGAATAACAGCCAATCCCTTTCGATGAAGCGTTTACGTTGAGTATATATGACCCTGAAAGACAACGGAGTATTACTTATTGACCACACTCTCAGTAATAACGTCAATAGAGTACTTCAATCTATGGCTGACCTACGGATTAGGTGCATTAAAATCCGGTATAACAAGACTTAAACACATTGAATCCTCTTTTGTATATTGCCTCCTGTTATTGCCAATAAACGAGTCAGTTATATTGATATAAAAAGGAAACGGGATGTCGTAAACCTTACCACTTAAGAGCTGCAATTCAACGAAAAAATTCTTCATAAACTAAAGGGACACTGTCGCTGTAGTTAACTTCTGATAAAACTTGTTTAGCAATTGTAATCGGCTGTCGGAGATTCACTTATTACAATGTTATACTTGAAGTTTAAGGTACAATAACTTTACTGACGGGTGCAGTTAGGGTCCTATCAGGTAATGGATATATTGAAGTGTAAACTGAATTAAGAATCGGCAACTTTAAAGGTAATTCACGTTTGTGTTTATTCTCCCACGGTCCAAATGGGAAGACAGGTAAGAAAAAATATTGCCAGAAATGCGATTTGGACCTTTGGTTCATACCATGCGTCAAACAACCACTTAATAACTGTGATTTGAATATTTCAATTTCGTTGCCATGTCATTGAATACGTCTCTGTGAGTATACAAGTCAAGATATGTATAACAATCAGTTTCTTCTACCCAAAATCTCATAAATATTCAACAGGTGTCCATTCAGTATTATAATTCAGTCCTTACATTGAGAATTTCAATTTCTTCAAATTTTAATTTATATGCAGGTATCTCCGAAAATACAACGTATGGGCAGTTTGTCCATACCTCCTTGGAAGAAACATGCATCTTCAAAAGCTGTTAAGGGCACTTGTCTGAATAAGTTTATTCATATCCCGCCAATCTCATCGTATGTCTTATAAATGGAGAAACAGTCTGATTCATTTTCTTTCTCAACTCTCCTTTAAGTATAGAGTGAGGCACAATAACTCTTTTTTATTACATGGTATTGTGTTCCAAACACGATACAACGATGTTCTGGTGTCTACAATGGTGCATTTGTTATCTAAGTAATTCAACTTATATCATTTATAATCTGACCGCTCATTTTTTAGGAAGGTACAGGAAATCAACTTCTGAAATTCCTCAGTAAATATAAAGGTTACCATCCAAACAAAAGCCGCGCCATTTGATGATGAACTTCACCAGATGCACTGGATTTGAGTATGAACAGGGCCACGCACCACGATAGTGTTCCATGTAGTGATAGCTTAACAAATATACACTTGTGATACCATCACAGGAATTTTCAGAGATAAACCTCGACAAAGATGCATAAAAACTGTGAATGCAAAGATGCATCCTTGCCAATGTAAAGAAAATCTGGACTGCATATATACATCGTTATGTATATACAGGCTCTGGTCTGGTTTACTATAGATAAGATAACGTCACAAAGCGCATAACATTTTATATATTAATTGATATGGGTTTTTTCCTAACGTTGTAAAGGTTAGAATACACTTATGAACAGGATACCTCTTTATAACGACCTATGATTACTTAAAGAGACACTTCATCATTTTCATGTATGTTTAGGATTCTATGCGCTTTCATTCGTGTTATGCAATGATTAAGACAAATCAATTTACAACTTTTAAAGCACAGCGCGACGGAAGCATTTGCAATCCAATATCAATAACAGATATCAGGATGTCATTACCAAGAGAACTAATTTTCTTATTCTTCTGAATCACAAAACTTAGAAAGAAAACCATTTTCAACGTATGTAACACCTGAACTTTCTTGATCGGCAGCATTATGTTACCGATGTAACCTACGTGTAACAAGTAACAATACAATAACTCTTCACTGCAGTTTAGTTTCCAGATGGGATATCAGAGATTAAACTGCTGTTGTAATCTTTCATGCTTGCTTAATACAACGGTACATAAGAGACCATATATAAAAGCCTGGTGCTCCCTGACCCACGGCAAATCTTATACAATATACTTTATTTATTAATCAAATCACAAGGATTTGTGTTACGGTTGTTTATCAAGGGTTCAAATCAAGTCATTGGACTAACAGTAATAAACCTCTTTGACCAAAGGTTTGGACAGGGGATTAATCAAATAAGCTAGGGAATTAATCTACGCGAACACTCATTTCATGCATATCTTTTATGTTTGATCGGAACCTTTGAAACAACATAACTTTTATTCTTACAGTATGAAAACATGAGGTTGAATACGATTTCCCATTTGCATTGCAAAGGGCCATTGCCCTAATCAGGCAACCGTGGGTAACTAAAAGTTTTATTGTTACCTGCATGGACTGGATGAGGACATGAGAGGAATGAAATTGGGCATATGTATCACAAATGCACCCTTGTCGTACTCCACCCACCGTTCAATAATGATTTGTTTTTGTTGATATAATTTAAATGGTTTTAAGTAACATATTTGGCAACGCAATGATAATCCACCAATACAAAGGAGAGAAGTTGTTTGTGTTGTTTACGTTCTTCCTCTAATGAACTTCGAGCATTCGATAAATTAAGATTCATAAAAGTATAAAGAAAAATAAAAGTAAAAGAATAAAAAATATATATAAAGTATATATATCAAAACTGATGCCACAATTAAATCACACATCCCAATAACAAATTCTCAACGTGATAAGTGTTTCGCTGCATAATTTAACAATAACACAATGATAAGGTGAAATATCAAAGAATAGCGGTGAACTTATTCGCACACTTTCTCATCAATAGTGGTTTGATATATACAGCTTTGAACCAATACATAGCTATTTCAACTGAAATCCTTATAAAATATGAAAGCTTTCGCTTTCTGTGCTCAATGCGATACATACATAGCAAATTAACAACAAATAGACAAGCTGCAATATCTTCATGCCACTTTCAAGATTAGAATTATCATTTGACAAAACACTTAGTGGTAAATTAACAGCAGTGCATCATTAATGTAGAGAAACTATAAAAGGCGTCTAGTCTACATAGTATCGATATAACCTTATCAGTTTTAAGGAGATTATTTGTACAATATAAACATTGATATTTCATAAGTTTTTAGGCCATACGATATAAAATGTTATGAATATAAAAACTACAACACATATGGAATGTAGAACCACTAATATAAGTATAGTCATATCAGGACTAAACTGGGATGCCTATTTCAGTCATGCATCATACAGGTATATATTGCCACAAAATCGTAGGGTAAAATATAGGTAATTATAAATCTACACTATACATCTAGATATAATTACATTTCTAGGTAAGATTTGCTTTATAGAGAATATTGATTATATGATATAAGCTATCGATGTTTTTTTCAAAAACGAACTGAAATAAGGCACATTAGTACTTTCAGATTTGAGTGGAATTATCATAGTGATAGATTTTTCCTTTCACTTTGAAAGGACAAATTGAAAACATTAACAAAACCTTTTAAATCGTCGTTGTGCAATAAAGGTACACGATGAATATGCAAATTTTAAAGTTTTAATGATCGTGAATATTAATTGCTAGTCACGTTTAGAAATTACTAAGTTGGCTGAGGAAAAAATAATTAACTATCGTCGTTTTCATTTGTTGCAATAATCGCTTATGTCAGATCCAAACAATTCGCTAGAAAATGTAGTTCAACCAGTAATACAAGAAAGTGGCGAATCCCTTCCTACCTTGTGTCAGAAACCAAGTCCGGTGTTCGTTTCAGGGAGATCCTAACATCTGAAAAGGCTCGGGGAAAACCGTGTCCTTACCGAAACATCTGAGAGAGGGGGCGTATCAAAGGTATCAGTGAAATTACTTTTCATATTTCGTTTAAGTAAAATTAATTTCTTTAAAAATTTCGTTCTTTCGTTCTAAATAATTTCTTGAAACAAACAACATATTCTAAATTTCTATTTAGGGGGCGTCTCAAAGATAATTCTGTAATTTACCGCTGCGTGAAAATATCTTCGTATTTGATGAAAAGATACAGAGGTAAAATGTGGCCCTGTCGAATTCAAAATCATTTTTTGAAAAGTATATGTTGAATCATTACGTGTCAAATATAAAACTCATGCATGTAATTAACAAAGACTTTCTTAAAGGGACGCTACGATCAGGCCAGGAATGTTTAAAGAATTGAAATTCGCCCGGAACTTATGCAGTCTGTTCTATTAAAATCAGGTTTAAGTAACGATAATAACTTTTTGAAAAGGAGAAATAACGCTAGAAGTCGGGCTCGTCATGATATTCAGCCACATCAACATGTAACCTAAATATGTTAGAAATACTGGTTTTTGTTAAAAGAATTGTTTCTCTTGATAACTAGTGAAAGGGACAGTTGCACGTTTTTTAGGTAAACAAACTGATTTCTCGAAAACGAAAATAAATATTACCAATAAAAGGCGAATGTTTAAAATGAACAGAAGAGGTACTCAAACGAACGTAACGTGTTCTGTTAAGCTACGCGAATTCATTTTACTAACTTAATTGAACAAAAGGTGTTTACACTAAAATGGTCTCCTGAAGATTTCGCTTGGTACTTTCTCCTACGCCAACGGTTAATCGGGTTAAATCGTGAGATGTTTGACCCTCTGAAAATATTGCATTTGGAATAAACCTTTAATTATTTGGGGAAGTTTCCAAATTGCAAAAACAGTGCTACTGTGTCTGTAAGTACGAATAAATAATAATGTCACTCTGAATAATGTCAACCTCCTTCATTGGGTCATTTACAAATTGTCGATAATTTATCAACTGGACTAAAATACCTTTAAACGTAGGTGATAAGAACTAAGACATAAATTAACTAAGAAACACTTGAGACCTACCCTAAAATGTCTGTCACTTGTGATGAAAACAATTTATAATGGAATAAAAACTAGTTAGAATGTCCTCTTGGTTGACACAATGCAACAAATATTCCTTAACTGGTTTACGACCCTAATTCATTTAATCTACAACTTCAAACAGCAAGACCATCTAACCGGATCCAGTTTGACGTCTACATTTTCTTAAGTAGCCCTTCATGCAATAAACGGGAATTGGTTCCACCTTTGTGATAAGAACGAAAGCTTCTGTAAGTAAGGTCTAGCACGCAGTGCATGAATGCGTATTGTAGCATGTGCCATTCTCTAGAAATTATTGTTACTGCCTACATTAACCTTGTTAGATGTAGACGTTTTCGATGTCCTTTTGTATTATAACCAAATGAAACAATTACTAAACGATAGACCTTTTGTTCAGTTGGTATTCATATTGTGATGTATCTAGTTGAACTATTTATCAAGTTCGTAGACAATATCAATTTCTTTCCACTTCAGTAACCAATATGGGACAAGACGATTTGTTTTGTATGAACGTCTTCGACGAAGTATGAAGTATAATGGTATTGTTTTCTACGAAGGTAGCAGGTATATATAATTACAGGTATATTAACCAGAGAGGCTGAGGTGAGGTAAGTTTATTGCAATAACACTAAGGAACATGCTCATATTTTGTCGTAAATCTTGCAGGCCTTTACTGTACTCAACAATTCACTAATGATATTACAATCTAAAAAATAACCTTATTATTAACTCTTTAAAAGACTCTACAAATGTATATATCTGCTGGTGAAAAAGTGAATGAATGTAACATTGTTACATTATGAATCAAAGTATCTGCAACATACATTATTGTACTGTTCAGGTTGAGTTCATATACAAATGTACGTCTACAACAAAATGTTTCATAATCTTTCCCATGTAAATGTCCGGGCAGGTTGTTAAATCAGGGTCGAGTTTGCTTTTGAAAACGATTGTCAAATCATAGCGATTGATAGCTCGAACATAAATGTCCACGTGACTGCGCATTTGCGAAAATTGCGATCGTCAGCAATAAAAAATCATCAAAAGCGAGACGAACGGCCAAGGCTACGTGTCTCCATCAATCAGGTGACCATCTTAATTTGTCAGGACAAGAAACAAATGAAATCCATTTGTACCCTGTTGCACAAATACTAGAGAACAAGACCCGGTACACAAAGTAAGATATCGTGTACCATTAGCACCGGAGTTGTTATGAGTAGGTCTTGCTCATGTCTTGTGGAACTAATTTGTCCATAACAAGGAATGTCCATTCTTGTCTAGAAGAACACGTGTATGACATACAACGATACTACTGTTAAGTGAATATAAGGCAACATATCGCATTTCATTTTATGGACTACCAATTTATATCGGTAGAAGAAGTAAGGAAACTCACGAACCAAAGAAAGTATGGCTTATTATAGCTTAAAATGTATAGAAAATGTTCATTGAATCGTAGCCCTCATTACGACAAGGAAAGCATGACATTTTGACATAGTTGAAATCTAATCTTTTTACAAATTAAGATTTCCTGCATCAGCATGAGATATTCATATCCGGGAGTGAGAAAACACCTGCTTCAACCAAACAGTACATGCTTTCTTGGTATTTGTCTTAAGAAGATAACTGTCTTCCATAGAGGCCTTACTTCAGGTCGAGTATCACCTCAAACTCACTGCAAATGCCATTGGTGTCTTCCAAGTGGACGAATGTGATATAAATATATATTTAAATGTTTTTGAGGTTACTTCTGCAATATTTACTTTAATGTAAGACTATCGTAAGGCCGGATTACCAGTTTATCTGTAGTTATGTTTATCGTACACGAAGTTAATCTCTTGTTTCCTAACATCACTAATGGAAACACTTGATTGACCATGCAATGCATATTGCGGGAAAGCTGATATGGATTTAAAATTTTTTTTTTTCTACTTAAGGGTTTGCAGTAGAAGGTACAGTTGTCATCGTACTCTCATTTGCATGTTGCCCTTTCAAAAACAAGATAATCCAGTTAACTATTCTAGACGTTTTAAAAAAAAAGATATTACACATATTATACATCATGGACTTGTCATTAAGATATTATATATAAAGAGCTTATTTGGCCATAGTTTTGGTTAGTTGGTTCACCGTCGCTGAGGATGTTGAAGATAAAACAATGAGAAACGATTGTCTTCGGATGATATCTGTGGCAGCAAGTTGAGTTAGTTCTCTACATCAAACAATCCCAAGACCCGCTACTTCTTATGTATTTAACAAGACTTTATTTGAAATGGATTTTATATTTATGGTACATGACTAACGTATGGAATATGGGTGCAAGCTAAAACGGAACCGTGAAAAAACGGCACCAAACTGCTTTGGCGAAAACGGAACCAAATTGGCGAAAACGGCACCAGTAAAAAACGGTGCCGTTTTCGCCAATTTGGTTCCGTTTTCGCCAAAGCAGTTTGGTACCGTTTTTTCACGGTTCCGTTTTAGCCATAACCCGTGATATGAACGAAATCGCCACGAAATCGCCACCAAACATGTAACTAGAAAAAGCTTGGTTGTCTTTTAAACTCAGACAGATAGACGAGGTGAGCTAACATGATAATAAGGATGTTCAATAATCTGAAATAGGCAAACACAACACCCTGCAAGATATTGTAATTCTAAACTGCAGATACAGGTTCTTGAAACTGTTTGATAGGATCGTTTATAATCTTGATTCTAGTAGTAAATACAGTCTCCATAACATTCCAACCATGTGATAAACAGGTCTGTGAATGTTTATTCAAACGCCTCTATTACCAGCTGAAGAGATCTGATGTGGAAACTCCTGAGAGAAGAAAAGAAACAAGAGGCTATGCTAGAAGTGCCTACCTTCTGTTGGGTGAACGTGTAGGCATACTGTAACCTAGGAGTATTTTGTCATTTCATGCGTTCAAACACAATAACGGTACCGGTAGTATTTTACCATTAGTTCCAATATACCATGCTCTTCTTTGACTTTTTCTCACTTTGTTAACTAAGAATATGCAGTTCGAATTAAACTTCGTAACACTTTGCACTTTTATACTCAATAAATATTACTTTGAAATGAAGAAATGATATTTTCAGAATAGGTGTATAATTTGCAACATTGGTGTGCATCAAATTTCAAGAATGTCATGTGTACAAAATACTCACAAGCGATGGCAAAGTCTAGCAACTTGATGACGTGACCTTATTATCTTACCTTAGTGAAGAGTTTATAGTCATGGAAATCAGAATTATAGATTAAGTCGATAAATCGACAATTGATTATTCTACACTTGCTAGATTTCTATTGAGAACCCTTATCAACCAACAGGATA